>JACGAQ010000055.1:0-510818 GCA_014119065.1 Orius insidiosus | reverse complement strand
TAACGATGTTTTACGCGTGTTACAAATGGTTGAGATTTCTGAGGCGACTATATCGCTCTAAAAGGTGTGAACACGTAGACGCGTATGGGTGTAATTGAGGATCCCTGAGGGCCCCCCGTCTCGCTTCACTTGTGGCGAACTGCCTTTTATATGCAGACAAACACACTCGCACGTTCACTGGTAGCCACGGCGCACGCACATTTTCCCACACTTCTCGACCCCGTCTAGTCGAGACACGAATCCTCCGTCCAAACAAAAGGATAAATCATCGATTTGTAACCTTTGTCTTTCTTAAGAAAATGATATTTGACACATCAGAAAATCATAATTAATAAAAATTCTTTTAGTTTCCCGGCTTTACTAAACTAATTTCATGAGATTTTCCTTTAGGCATAAACTATATCTGGCATCATCCACGAAATTTTTCATTTCATTTGTTTATGCTAATTTTGCTATCTTTTCATCAGCTCATATTATGGATTTAATAATATAACCGGAGGACAATATATTGACGAGATTGATAAGAAATATAAAAATATCCTCATTTTTGAATAATTTTTTTCCACGCTTTCTCCAAATGAAGGTTTCAGGGTCGTGACCCGTTGTTTGAAATCTCGGGACGAATATGGGAATAAAAAATTTTTTTCATCGTTTAGTTAAGTTTAAAGTTCATCGACCCAGCCAGTTTTTTTTCCCTCCCTTTCTTTTTCTTTTCCTTTTTGTTTTCGGCCTTTTCTTCCCCTCCGTTCATTATACACAGATTTTCTGGACCTCCTCCTTTAAGAAAATTGTTATTGTGCAACTTTTTAATTTTTCATTTCACTAATGGGTTTGTTCATTAAGCCTGGGGGGGGGGGGGGGGGGGGGGGGTTGGCGCGAAAGAAAAGTTTTTTGTTTCTTTCTTTTAGGTGGATTTTTTTGTGTAGGTAAAAACATTTTTTAAACTAAATTTTCTAAGCCATTTTTTTCTGAAACTCCAAATTGGAAGAATTATTAAAACTAAAATTTTATATTAAATTTTTTCGTGAAAGTGAATTTACAGCTAAAATAATCGATTCTCAACCCCTGGGGGCGGCGGAGGTGGCTGAGGGGCGGAGATCAAAATTAGGACGATAGGGAGAGATGTCCCAATTTCGAGTAAAATTGGGCGTTTTTAAAAAAAATTTTTCTGCTAACTTTCTTATTAATCGATTAGAAAATAACATTTATGAAAAAACTTTTATTTGATAGATTTGAAAATAACTATTAAAACAATTTTTATTACAAAAGTTTAATCATAAAAGTGTCTGTAAAAAAAAATTAAAAAATGAAAGTTAACTTTTTTTTTACTATCAAACAATTAACCAATAGTAGAGGAAGAAATTGTGATGGTATCTCACGACGCGTTTCGGCTTAAAAAGCCTCGTCAGGTGAGCATCAACCTCCTTGCGGAATACACACGCAATAAAAATAAAAATTTAAAAGTTATCTTTTATTTTCGACCCCTGTTTGAAACATTGGGATATGATGAACGAGAGATTTGAGCATTGGCAAATAATTTATAAAAAATTTTTGTTTTAAAAATTATGATTTTGTGATAGTTTGAATTTGATGAGTTCGGAGATGGGTCGGGATGATATTAAACACGGGGATGTTATATTGCCGGGCGGGATGAGGCCACCCTTTCAACACAACCGCTCCCTGATAAATGCCCCGGACCCCCCTACGCTAATATATCACACCCCCTATCTCTCTATTCACATTCCATGTATTTTTATTGCTTCTAAATTTAAAAATAATAAATCTACAAACCCGTCGGACCCTAAACCATTCCGTTTCGAAATTATGTCCTCCCCCCTCCACCCCCGTTCCGCCCCCGCGAGGCCATGATAAATAACGACTTCGAATTCTGCACATTCCCCACCCTTCATTCACTCCATTTTTTTCCTCGTATTATATTTTTTTAATTAAAAAAAATAAATCAATTATGCAATAAAAATGGAGAAAGTAGATAAAACACGAAATTCTTCTTGTTGCAATATAGAAAAACGAGAAAGACGACGATTTTTTATGTTTCACTTAGCCACGAGATGATTTCCGGCCATAAATCGTTGTTTTTTTTTTGTAAGTTTTCTTTGCGGTAGTGGCTTTTTTTTTCGGGCGAGGGAGGAATTTTCACAGTCTTGCCATTAAAATTCTCCAGTTCCCTAAATTTGTCGCAATCTTTCTAAATAGTGAAATTGTGAAATTCTCGAGAGCGATTTTGAATTTCCAAAAATGGCGGAGATGTGCCTGTTTGAAATTTTAAAATTGCGCTGCGGCGTTCGTCCGAATTCACCAAATTTTCACCAAACTCCTCACATTTTTCAAAAATTTTTAGTGTAAAAAATTTTTTTTTTATAGTAGAGAGAAATGTGAAACATTCACCACGGGAGTGAGGGGCATCCTTCTCAAATTTTATATTACCGTTTTGCCCCAAATTTTCACTCTATCTCCTAAATGGTTAAACGAGAAATCCCGGAGAGATTTTCGACTCGGTCTAGCAATGAGGAAGTTCCGTTTGGGTTATCTCCAGACATTAAAGCGATTTTTTTTTTTTAATTTCCTAAAAAATGGTGAGATGTGCCTGTTTGAAATTTTAAAAACTGCGCTGCTGCGTTCGTCCAAATTCCACCAAATTTTCCTCATACTCCTCACATTTTTCAAAGATTTTTGGCGTAAAAAAGTAGAGAGAAATGTGAAACATTCACCACGGGAGTGAGTCAAATTTTATACAACCGTTTTGCCCCAAATTTCACTTAATCTTCCTAAATGGTTTAGCGAGAGAAACCCGGTGAGCGATTTTTAACCCGTTTGACAATGAGGAAGTTCCGTTTGGGTTATCAAGACAATGATATGCAGATGAGAAAATGGACGGAACATTTCCCGTTATACTTCCCTTCCTTATCCCCCTCCTTTATACATCCCTCCGTTATACTTTCGTTCCCTTATACTTCTCCCTCCGTTATACTTCCCCCTCTGTTATACATACTTCCCCCTCAGTTGTACGTCCCCTCCGTTATACTTCCCCTCCTATATTGTTACTTCTCTTTTAAGTAAGTTTTCGTTGGAAGCTCTTCAAACCAGTACTTTTTTTTATAGTAGAGAGCAATGTGAAACATCACCACGGGAACGAAGGGCATCCCTCTCAATTTTTCTCAAATTTTATTCAACCGTTTTGCCCCAAATTTTCACTCAATCTTGCTAAATGGTTTAGCGAGAAATATACGAGAGCGATTTTTGACACCTTCAAGCAATGAGGAAGTTCCGTTTGGGTTATTTCCAGACATTATAATGATATTGAGATGAGAAAATGGACGGAAACTTGAAGAAAGGAGCTTCTTTAAAATTTTCACCTTCAAAGTTACCTTTCGAATCCCAGAGAAAAAAAAAGGGTGAAAAACGTGAACGCGGGGGGTGTTTTAAAGATGGTCGAGGAGGATGAGTTCGATTAACTGATATTAGCAAGTCCGAATGAATTACCATCCATTAAACTCTGACTTCAAAGCAGGTCTAAAACTTCATTTTCATTTAACTAAAGTAATTATAACTTTTCTCCTCCAAACTGAAAAGTTGTTTGTATTAATAGCCGAGGGAGAGAACCCCTCAAAAGCTTTCTTTCCACTCTTTTTTAATTATGGTCAGAATCTTTTTAAATTAACCCAAAATCACTTTTCTTTATTTAAAAGCATTATTTTATTGAATAATATGAATATTAAACCGGACATTTTCGTATCTGATATGGGGGATTTAATATTTTATATCGATTGTCAATATTGGGACGGAAACTGCACATAAAGCCTTGTTGTCAAATCAGATTCTCCCTTCCCCTTTTAAATCGATCAAACAAATAGAAAAAAAAATCCCTTTTTAAAGTCACGCTTTTCTGGTTTTCTCCATATGGGAAAATAATGAGAGTAAGAATGTTCAATTGCATTCCAGGCTTGTCTTGGAGGGGAAAAATCCCGTCCCAATTATTCACAACATTAAACTGTGGAAGGGCCCCGATAGTGGAAGGGGTTGTACGTGGTACTTTTCGAATGAAACGACGTGATACGAATTTCGAAAAAAGGTCAATAGATGGGAGAAAAAATTATACTTTTTTCCTGAAAAATTTTGGCTTTAAATGTCGTACTAGCATTTTTAACTTCCTTAAAGAAGTTATTGTGAGACCCTCCTCGTCGATAAATCGAATCATTACCTATCTCAACTTTGTCTGTGCTGCCGGCCGGACGTAGCATTTTTCCGGAACACTTACGGCCACAGTTTTCAACCGGTTTTCACCAAATTTTCACAAAATTTCTTTAGCCGGTGAAGAAGAATGTAACGAGGGCGATTTTTAATTTCGAAAAAATGCGGAGATATGTCTGTTTGAAATTTTAAAAAATTCGCTGCGGCCGAACGTTCGCGTTGGTCCGATTTTCACCAAATTTTTCCAATTACTCCTTATATTTTTAAGAATTTTTGTGTAAATATTGCCACTTTTAATTATTATTTTTTTAATTAGGGGGAAATTTCATACTTCTACCCATTTCGAGAGGCACATCCGTTGGCCAAAGAGCCCATTATTTCTACCTTGACTTCGAAAAAAAGAACTTAAAAAATTTTCAAAAAAAACTTCCCCTCCGTTAAACTTCCCCTCCTTATACTTCTCTCCCTTATACTTCTCCTTATACTTCCCCTCCCTATACTTCCCTCCTTATCTTCTCCCTCTTATACTTCCCCCTTTATACTTCCCCTTGTTCATCCCCTCCTATACTTCCCCCTTGTACATCCCCTCCTTTATACTTCCCTCCCTACTTCCTCCTCATTTATACTTCCCCTCCCTTATACTTCCCCCGTGTGCATCCCCTCCTTATACTACCCTCACTACTTTCTCCTCCTTTATATTTCCCCTCCTTTATATTTCCCCTCCTTATACTCACCCTCCGTTATACTTCCCCCTCTTTATACTTCCCCCTCCGTTATACTTCCCCTCCCATATACTTCCCCCTCCTTTATTGTTACTTCTCTTTAAGGAAGTTTTCGTTGGAGGCTCTTCAAACCACTACTTTGAATGCCTTTTGCATAACGAAAAAAAAATAGCAAATTCTTTATCAAATATTTTCTCTGTTTCAGGTATGCGAAAAAATAATAAACGCCCTAAATCGAGCATGTGGGTTGTAATGAAAAAATGAACCGCCATAAAAATTCAAAGAATTTAAAATAACGTAAATTTAATTAATTATAAAAAATGAAAAAGGAGGTGGGGGAAAAAATGAATTTTCTCTCCAACCCTCTTCGAGTACCTTTTCCGATGTATTAAATATTGATGGAGTTGAGCAATTCTAACTAAGGCCCCTTGAATAATTTGATTGCGCTAGCCTTTCACAAACTTTCTAAAGCAAATATACTTTAAGATTCTAATAAAACAGAACTTGTTTGCTTTGAGACTTGATGAAACTTGACGTTTAATACGTTAAGTTTAATATAGAGAAAAAATTTTTTTTCTAAAATTACATTAAAAAATCTTTTCTTTTTTCCTTCTCCACCCCAAAAAAATACCGTTTCCCTTTTCTAAAGATATTTTTTTTACCCTCCCCTTCCCATCGATGAATTCAATAAAAACATAAACATGATATTTCAAACAAAAAGCATATGGAATCCGCTGGAAAATTATTTATGCATTCAGAAGCTCTTTTCTTTTTGTCAATTGAAATGTATTCATTTATTCGGGAAGCCTTCTCTGGCGGAATAATACATTCATGTATTCAATACTATCCCATTTCCATTATCATGCAAATATTATATTTATTAACTTTAATGTGCTTAGTTATTCCGTCTAATACGTTTTCTAAGTTTTAAATTTCTTACTTTCTAATTAAAAAAAGAACCATTTTAAAATTTAAACATTAGTCAAGTTGACACAGTTTTTTTGTTTCTGAAAAAAAAATAAATTTAACATTTTTAAGATTTGTGTGGGGAGGAAAAAAAATGAAATTTATAGGGGGTGGAAATGAGATTTCTGCATGTTGGAATATATCCAAAAACTCTAAAGAATAAATAGTCGTTTAATACGGAAAAATAAATCATGAATGTCTTTGTATATCAAGTTTCTATTTCAACGAATTTATTTCTGGCGTTGACAATTTAAATTATGTTTCGAAAAAAAATTTATTTATCAAAATTTATCTTTTAAGCGCTCTGTGAATTTTTAAAGAAATAACAGTTTTAATACTTTTTGGTTTTCTCAAATTTTCCACAAAAAAAGGGCCAATTTTTGAAGAAAACTAAAAATGTCATGAAAAAAATGAATATAAATTTTAGTTTTTAAGGAAAGTAGGTAATTCTTTATGGCAAAAAAATATTTTGTCGTTTCATAAAAAACTCTCGCGTCCAATCACCGCTTTTAGGTAAATTTTTTTTCTCAGAAAACTTGTTTTCTTTATAACGGCTTCAATCCAATTCATTTTACTCACAGACGAGAGAAAGAGACTTCAATCTAATATAAAAGAAACTCTTTTCTCGGGCCAATATACAAAAAAGAAAAAAGTATATATATCTTTTTTCGCAATTTATTTAGGAAAATGGGAAATCCTCTTTTTTTATTTTGTGCTTACGCGTTTTAAAGTCTCCTTTGAAGATAGGAAAAAAGTTTCTTTATTAGATTTAAAGTGTTTTTTAATTAAAGTATAGGAGAGTTTTATTTATGGTTTTTGGAGAGTTATTGCTGAGATAAATCAACACCTTGTTAAAAGCGAGGCTCGAATGTGTTTGTTAATTTGAAACAAGTTGTATAACAAATAGGAACCAATAAGTAACGCGGGACCCGGGGCCCCTCGTTTCCGCCAACTGATAAACTTAAACTTCGCACAAGAACAACATTTCTTTAGAACAATAATTTTCTAGCCCCGACTTCCCGAAAGCCATTAGTCACACCCTACGCGAGGGAGAAAAAAAATTTTCCGGGGGGAAAAAGTTGGAATTAAAAAGTTTTTTAACATTAATTTTAAGGCAAGGATAAAATCATGTTTCGTCAGATTAATTATTATTCGAGAAATCAGTATACCATCCTCCCAATTTACCGCCTAAAAAATAGCCCACTGTGAATAAACTTATCGATACAGTTGGTTGAACTGATAACTTTTTTTTCAGGACTATAAACGCCATTTTGAAAGATTTATTAAATAAACGTTTTAAAGTTGATGTGGTTTTTGGCGTAAAAACGTTTTCGGAATTAAACCGTTCCAGAAGATTTGTGACCGATATAAAAGCAATGGTTAAAACGGAAGAGAGAGGTGGTCGAAGAAGGGGGGTCATGGGACTCCTTTTTTATTTAATGGCTAATTTGAAATTCAATAGGAGTCACGAGATAGAGCATGTAACGCGCGCCCGGCTCCAATTTTCATTTGAGTGTACAAAGAAAACGGGAGTAATTAAACAAAGTGATCATGAAATCAATGCGTCGAATATTAAGAAGCCAAACGTCAAGAATTGTGTTTAATTTGACTTAAAAGTAGAAATAAAAGGTATATAGGCTTTTAAAATTTCAAAAAACATAGCTCCGCCATTTTTTCGAAATTCAAAAATCGAGAATTTCTAGTTCAACCATTTAGGAAGATTGTGTGAAAATTTGGTGAAAATCTGTTGAGAATTATGGCTATAATTCGGATAAACGGGGTTTGGATGACCTTTCCAAAAAACCTGACATGGAGGGTAAAACAATAACGTTTTGTAGGCAGTTTTAAAAAGATTTTATATAATATTAACTTTCTCAAAGAGAATACTTATTACATTTTTAAAAAATTGTCTTTGAGCTAAAATTAAATCAAAATTTGAGGAAGAAAGGGTTCCAGACAAAACAAAAAAAAATCTTTTTTGTATGCTTCTAAAAAACCTTTTATCTTTAAATTTTGAGTTAATTTTAGCACAAAGACAATTTTAACTTCTATAAAGAAGTTATTGTGATACCCTCCAAGTCGGGTTTATGGGGTCTTCCAATCGAATCGAATATTGATCTTTACCGCTCTCGACTTTGTCTGTGGTGCCGGCCGGCCGTCCGTAGCATTTTTTCCGGAACACTTTAGGGCCACATTTCAACCGATTTTCACCAATTACTCCTTATATTTTTCAAGAATTTTGGTAAAAGAAATTATAATTTTTTACATTAACTATCATTTTAGTAGGGAGAAATTTCATTCTTACACCTGCTACGCGAGGGACCTCCCTAGGGCAAAATTCCCTTTATTTCTACCTTTAACTTGAAATTTTTTGAAAATAAAAAATAAAAAAAAAATTCCCCCTCCGTTATACTTTCCCTCGTTTTACTTCCCCCTCCCTTATACTTCCCTCCTTTATACTTCCTCCTCTGTTATACTTCCATTCTTATACTTCCCTCCTATATTAACTTCCTTAAAGAAGTTATTGCGATACCCTCGACGTCGGGTTTTTGGGGAAGGGTCTTCCAGACCCCGGAGGGTCAAATCGAATATTGATCTTTACCGATCTCAACTTTGTCTGTGGTGCCGGCCGGCCGGCCGTCCGGCCGTCCGTAGCATTTTTTTCCGGAACCTTTACGGCCACAGTTTTCATCCGATTTTCACCAAATTTTACACAAATTTCTTTAGCCGGTGAAGAAGAATGTAACGAGGGGGATTTTTGAATTTCGAAAAAATGGCGGAGATATGTCTGTTTGAAATTTTAAAAAATTCGCTGCGGCCGAACCGTTAATCCGATTTTCACCAAATTTTCACCAATTACTCCTTATATTTTTTAAGAATTTGTGGTGCAAAAAAATTGCCACTTTTTACCTAATTACTATTTTTTAGTAGGGAGAAATTTGTACTTCTACCCTTTACGAGAGGCACATCCCTAGCCAAAGAGCCCTTATTTCTACCTCGACACTTACAAATTTTTTCGAAAAAAAGAACTTAAAAATTTTTCAAGAAAAAGAAAAAGAAAAAAAAACCCGGAAAATTTTTCGAAAAAAAAAATTTTTTTTACAAAAAAAAAAACTTAGAAAATTTTTCGAAAAAAAGAACTTAAAAAATTTTTCGAAAAAAAAAAAAAAAAAAAACAAAAAAAAAAACAAAAAAAAGGAAATCCGGAAAATTTTTCGAAAAAAACTTGAAAATTTTTTGAAAAAAAAAAAAAAAAAATTTTTTCGGACAAAAAAAACTTAGAACATTTTTTAAAAAAAGAACTTAGAAAATTTTTCGAAAAAAAGAACTTAGAAAATTTTTCGAAAAAAAGAACTTAGAAAATTTTTCGAAAAAAAAAAAAAAAAAAAAAAAAAAAAAAAAAAAAAAAAAAAAAAAAAAGCCCGAAAAATTTTTCGAAAAAACTAACTTGGAAAATTCTCCTTTATACTTTCCCTCCCTACTACATCCCCTCCTTTATACTTTCGTTCCCTTATACTTCCCCCTCCATTATACTTCCCCCTCTGTTATACTTCCCCCTCCTTATACTTCCCCTCCCATTATACTTCCTACTCCTTCCCTCCCCACATACTTCCCACTCCGTTATACTTCTCCTCCCATATACTTCCCCCTCCTATATAGATACTTCTCTTTACTTCTCTCCCATATACTTCCCCCCTATATAGATACTTCTCTTTAGGAATTCCCTCAGTACTTTTTACTTCTCTTTAAGGAAGTTTTCGTTGGAAGCTCTTCAAACTAGTACTTTTTTACGATTTGCTAAAAATTTTTTTGCTAAATAACGATTTTCTCTTATAAATTTCATACGTCCACTCGTTGCGAGAGTCTCATCGCTAGGGCAAAGATCCCATGATTTCTACCTTGATACTTGGCGATGCCTGTTAGGACGTGATTACTTTCGGACGAGATGTGTGCCCTCTTTTTAAGAAAAAAAAATTTTTTTTTAATTATTATATTGGCCTTTCTTCCACGGCCGAGAAACGCCTTTAAACGAAAATTTGGTGAAAATCAGTTGAAAATTATGGCTATAATCGGAAAAACCTGACATAGGGTAAAACAACAACGTCTTGCAGGCAGTTTTAAAAAGATTTTATATATTAACTTTCTCAAAGAGAATTGCCTATTGCATTTTTTATAAATTGTCTTTGTGTTAAAATTAAATCAAAATTTAAAGAAGAAAGGGGCTCCAGACAAAAAATCCATCTTTTTTGCATTCTTCTCAAAAACCTTTTATCTTTCTAGGAAAATTGTATTTATATCTGAAAGCTAAAACTATCTTTGAGCCCCATTTTTCCCCGGTGGGACCTTCCTCGGGGGTGTGAGTAAAATAAGGACAGAGAGACGGTTTGCCAGAGGGGGAGGGTTCAATAATAAAAAGTTAGCGTTCAAATCAAGTTGTTACAAGGACTACGAAGCTTTACCCTATTCAATTAAGGGCCCCTGAGAGGAAAAATTTAATAAAAACCATTTCCCCGCAGTCAGTTTTTATTTTTAAATAAAACTCCCGGGATTACTCAGACTTCGAAACAAATGTGAATTTTCTCTGGAAAATGATATAAAAAAAATTAAAAACCTCTTTTTTTTAGGGCACGCAAACGCGCCACTCTAAATCCTCTCATGGCATTTTTCCCACCCGTAGATCAACACATAAAAATTATAAGAAGAGCTCATGGAAATTATCGGCCAATAAAACTTGTAATGAGTCCGGACCACAAAAGAACAGCTATTAGTACCTATTCCTACTCTAATTACAAGCCATAAACTAACATCGTATAATTACGTTGAATTACTATAGTTAACAGTTTCATGGCCTGAAGTATGAAACCCATTAAACCAATATTTTTTTAAACAATAATTTCTATAAATTCTCACGTTTTTCTTACAATTCCTTTTAACAAAAAGGGAGCGAAAAAAGTGGAAAACAAGAGGATATTTTTCTCGACCTTTTATCCGGATGAGTCATGGGTTTAAAAAAATATATATCCTTTATAAGTTGTAAACAAATAAATCAAATGTGACGTCCGCATTAGCTTAACTGATTTCGCCCTGTGTGCAAAAAAAAAAATTACTATATGACCAAACTTATAATTTACATATTCCATTATATCAAAATAAAAAAATGTCTGGAATAAGAAGTGACTCAACTTTTTTTTTGCAAAAAGAAAGTTCTTTATAAAATATAGAGCCATTAAATTACATATATTTTTTTAATCAGTTTTTGGAGAAAATTTTTTTTTTTTTTTTCAATTTTTGAAAATCCTAATGTCTTACACCTTTTTGAGAAAGTCTTAGATTTTTAAGAAATCGTAAAAAAGTAGACGTTTGAAGAGCTTCCAACGAAAAATTCCTTAATAAGAGTAAAAATATAGGAGGAAGTATAATGGAGAGGGAAGTACAATGGAGGGGGAAGTATAACAGAGGAGGAAGTATAAAGGAGGGAAGTATAACGGAGATGAAAGCTGTTATTTTCTTTTTGAAAACATGCGATTTTTAAGAAAATCGTAAAAAAGTACTAGTTTGAAGACTTCCTACGAAAAAATTCCTTAATAAAGTAAAAATATAGGAGGGGAAGTATAAAGAAGGGAAGTATAATGGAGGATGAAGTATAAAGAAGGGAAGTATAATGTGGAGGAAGTATAAAGGAGGGGAAGTATAACAGAGGAGGAAGTATAAAGGAGGGAATTATAATGGAGAAGGAAGTATAAAGGGGGGAGTATAAGGGAAGGGGAAGTACAAAGGGGAAGTATAACGGAGGGGGAATTTTTTTTTTCTTTCTCAAAAAATTTTAAGGTTTTTTTTCGAAAATTTTTTAAGGATCAAGGTAGAAATAATGGGATTTTTTGCCCAAGGGAGGTCCTTCTCGTAGCGGGTGGAAGTATGGAATTTCTCCCTTAAAATGATAATTAATTTCTCCCTTGATGATAATTAATGGAAAAAAATGATCATTTTTTACCAAAAATTCTTGAAAAATATAAGCATTAATTGGTGAAAATTTGGTGAAAATCTGACAATGGTTCGGCCGCAAGGAATTTTTTAAAATTTCAAACAGACATATCTCCGCCATTTTTTTGAAATTAAAAATCCCTCGTTAGCTTCTTTTCACCGTCTAAAGAAACCCCATAAACCTACGTGGAGGGTATCACAATAACATCGTAAAGAAGTTAAAAATTTCATGTTTTTCTGAAAAGTGTAACAAAAAATCATAATTTTCTCAAAAATCTTAAATAATTTTCAATATTCTCAAAAAAACGTAAAAAATTTACAATTTCCTTTAAAAAAATCCTCAAAAAATGAGTTTTTGATTGAAGGTTTAAAAAATACGACTTTTTCTAGGATTCATAAAAAAAGAAAAAAAAAACGATTTTCTGGAAAATTGTAGGTAAATAAAATATGATTAGATTGTAATATCTGTAATCGTAGCCATAATCAAGAATAATATGATTATAATTTTCTCTAAAAATTTTCTCAATAAAATTGAAATTCCGGGAGACTACTTTCCGCTTTGCAATATGAACATTTCAAACTAAAAGAAATCCAGCCAAAAGGAAGTTTGTGTGAAAATTGGCTTAAGTTTGAGTTTAAAAAAGTTGAATATGAAAGAAAGGAGTTTTCGTCTCGGAATATCGATTTGAAACTCCACTAATACATTCTGGAAACTTAGCTATTTAAAGTTAAAGTCAAGTAGGCTATATTCTAAGTTGCTCGTGTGGGGGGTTCCTGCCCGTGGTTAAAGAGAGCGTATGGATCATCCAATCCAGCGTCGAGGCCCACCCTGATATCCATTAGAAACAATTGTTAACTTTATATTGCTTTTCCATTTAGTCCTCTGGCATTGATAAGTTGGTTAGCGTTCGGAAAGCTTCGGGGATGGGATTATTAAACTTGTGTGTTGAGTGGAAACTGGAGATGTAAAAGCAGAGGGGGAGTTCTCCAGAACATTATTTGAAAGCCAACATTATTCACATCTTACAACTTAATGGTCTCCATTTATAAATCTAAAACCGTCCTAATTTTTCATCTTTGAAAAACATGATCTAGCGGCCTCCTTGATCTTCCAAACCCAACACCTCAGGATTGACCATCCTGTTCGGAAAAAACCCAGGCCTAAAAAAACGTATTTTCTCATCAAACAGTTTAACTTTTATAAAAACATAAAAGGGAAAATTACATCCGAAACATTGTAAACCGTCCATGAATACAAAATGTTATGAATTAATCTAAAAGCGAATACGCCCAAGGAGATACGTTTCCGGATGGGACAAGGATGTGAAATGTTTAATTGTTCCCAACTATGCTCGGGATTTTCGCCTCCCCTCCCCGCGCCGACTCATGGCAATATTAGCTCATCGATCAAACAAGAATGCAAAAAGGAAAAACGGAAAGGAAGGGGGGTGACTGGTGGGTCGGCTTGAATATGCGCGTATTTCAAATATTCCCCCCCTGACTCATAAAATCCCTTTTTAGCTAAAAGAAACGACCTAAAAAAATTTTTAAACTAAAAAAAAATTCCAAATTAACGCAAAAGTTGATTTTGAAGGCCTTAACTTCCTACTTGAGTTAATCCTTAACTGATATTTATGTTGACAAAGAAGTTGTACATAAACAATTTGAAAGGGTTTGAGGGTGTCTGATGTTTTGGGACGGGGGTAGATGTAAGCCTCTTATCTTCTAAGCACATTCGGCGAGCCCACTTTGTCATCCGGAGCCCCAACCTTACCATAAGTGCGACTTTTTACTCACGCGATTGACTCAGAGTTTAACTTCTTTTTTATTAATCGCTTTGTTCAAAAATAATCGATTTCCGTCAAGGGCCTCTAATCATAGTGTGCTTACACCTCCTTATCTTTTAAAACTATCGTGTTCTCAAAACAAAAAAAAAATCATGGAGTTCGTGATCTATTATAACTAACCGTTTATTGTTTGTTTCAAACACGGTATTTGACCCTCCCTTGTTAGACCAATGTATGTGATTAAGGAAAAGAACAATTTTTAATATTTCGTAGATATTTTCTTTGTAGGGTTAGAAAAACATCAATAATTTAGAAAAAAAAATTTTATGAATACGGACTTGAAGGCCCCCTTTGCTCTTTAAAAGCCCCTTCTCGATAAACAGGCGTTTTCCTCGATTTATTGATATAAAAAACCCGTTTTATCAGATTTTCGGCCGTTTAAAATTTTTTGTCGGGTTTTTCGCCATTTTTCTCGATTTCCTGGTCCAAAAAAACCTATTTTATAGGCGTTTGGGAAATCTTTTTGGGATTTGGGTCATTTTCCTGATTTTTTGGCGTAGAAACACCGCTTTATCAGGTTTTTGAGCTTTCAACACTATTAATCGTGTGTCGAGAGTTTAACACCCTATTTTCAGAGTTTTGGGGCTTTCCTGAATTTTCTGGTTTAAAACCTACCGATTTATCGGGTGTTCGGGCTTTTAAATCTTTTTCTCTGATCGCTTTCCACTATTATTTGTTCCTTTCCTCGATTATTCGTTCCTTTCCTTGATTATCGTTCCTTTCTTGATTATTCGTTCCTTTCCTTTTATTCGTTCCTTTCCTCGATTATTCGTTTCTTTCCTCGATTATTCGTTCTTTTCTTTGATTATTCGTTCCTTTCCTCGATTATTCGTTCCTCGAGTATTCGTTATTTCCTCGATTATCGTTCTTTTCCTCGATTATCGTTCCTTTCCTCGGTTATTCGTTCTTTTCTATTCGTTCCTATCCTCGATTATTCGTTCCTTTCCTCGAGTATTCGTTTATTTCCTCGATTATTCGTTCTTTTCCTCGATTATTCGTTCCTTTCCTTGATTATTCGTTCTTTCCTCGATTATTCGTTCCTTTCCTCGATTATTTGTTCCTTTCCTTGATTATTCGTTCCTTTCCTCGAGTATTCGTTTATTTCCTCGATTATTCGTTCTTTTCCTCGATTATTCGTTCCTTTCCTCGGTTATTCGTTCTTTTCTATTCGTTCCTATCCTCGATTATTCGTTCCTTTCCTCGAGTATTCGTTTATTTCCTCGATTATTCGTTCCTTTCCTCGAGTATTCGTTTTTTTCCTCGATTATTCGTTCTTTCCTCGATTATTCGTTCCTTTCCTCGGTTATTCGTTCTTTTCTGTTCGTTCCTTTCCTTGATTATTCGTTCCTTTCCTCGAGTATTCGTTTATTTCCTCGATTATTCGTTCTTTTCCTCGATTATTCGTTCCTTTCCTGATTATTCGTTCTTTTCCTCGATTATTCGTTGCTTTCCGATTATTCCTTCTTTTCCTCGATTATTCGTTTTTTCCTCGATTATTCGTTCTTTCCTCGATTATTCGTTCCTTTCCTCGATTATTCGTTCTTTTCTTTCATTATTCGTTCCTATCCTCGATTATTCGTTCCTTTCCTCGATTATTCGTTCTTTTCTCGATTATTCCTTCTTTCCTCCGTTATTTGTTCCTTTCCTCCATTAATGTTCTAGAAACATGGTTTTCGATCCTTTCTTATCAGTTCTTATCAGTCTTTGCTCACGAAAAACCCTTTTTGTGAGTGCCGGTTTTGAATTTTTGGCGTATGCGGTCACCTTAGCTCTCCCACATCTCACCTTGCCCGCCCATGAATAAGAATTAAAAAATGATTTATCATGACTTTAAAAATAATGATTAAAAAGCAGGAGCAGCGATTTTAAATATATTTTTTTTTTTCAAAAATAAAATAGCTAAAATCTTTTAGAGATGCACATTTTTAAAAGCCTCCTCTGTTTAATTAAACGGGACCTTGTTTTGTCCCCTCCAAAAAAATCTCTATCTTTCCCAACTGTTTCAAAAGGACGACTAAATGGATTTGTTGTCAAGTTCATTACCATTTTATTTGTTAACCAGATTAGACTAATGGAAGCAAATTATCGTTTTTTTTTGTCCTCTCTGGACCAAAACCATGGACAATAACGACATAATTATTGAGTATTTGAATTTCAAATCTTTAAAATTAATTAAACTTCCGAAAAAAAGTAGTTTCTCACTTTTTTGAGTAACAAGTTTATTATAGCCTTACGCTAAAAGCTCTCACCACAGAAGCCCCTCATCCGCTAAAAGTTTCTAACTTATTCCATTTTCGAAAATTCTTCGCAGATGTCTCAGGTACGCGTTTGATCGTCGGTAGGAGGGAAAAAAATTTTTTTAACATAAAGTTGAAGAATTGCGCTCGTATTCACTTTTAAGAGGGCCACTACTGCCTTTTCCACATCTTTAAACACAAACTGTAAACTCCCCTTTTACGACGGTTCAAGATTAACTACTTACCAGGAGGAAAAATATCACTCTTTTTTGCATTTTTATTTCGTATTTTACGTTCTCTAGAATAACGACTTGAGTAAGACAAAGTAAAAAATGGTTTCCAAGCAATTAGAAAAAAATTATCTTGTTAAAAACCGTGGGAAACCATCGGAAAATATTGATTTATTATTTAGGCACTTAAAATATAAAAGAGAAAAGGGAGAGAAAAAATTATTTTTGACAGATTTATTTTTACCAAGTCCGATTCGGGCCTGAAACCAATAAATCAACGGGGCATATTTCCGTTCGTCTTTACATCCAATTTATTCGTCCTTCCCCCCGCCGCTTTTCTCCACCGCGTTAGTCCATTTATGGAACAATGGAAAAGTATTTCATGTGAAATCCCTAACGAAAAATGAGAAAGGATATTTCGTCCATTAAAAAATGGCCGAAAAAACTGGGTAAAAAAACGTTCACGACTCTTTTTTTCTTCTTTTTTACTTGCCCGGTGGTTGACCTCGCTTTTAAAACCGAAACGGTCGAGACTTTTCTCAATAATCCTACCTTCAACACCTCTCAAAATCGTTCACACTTAATTTTGAACTTCATTTAAGAAGTTATTGGGACACCCTGTATAAAAGGGTCTTGACCCCGTAGCTCCGAACAGGCGCCAATATAAAATGGCGTACGCCCCAGCTAGGCCTATCTCCTTCCCCTTTGTGACATCACAAACTTTTATCATTTTAGCCAAAATTGTTAACTGTTTCAATATGGATTTTTAACTTCCTTAAGGAGGTATGATGGTTTTTAAGTGAGTTGCTTTGCAAATTTTTCGTTGTTAACAACGGTTTTCGGTTTTTCCCTTCTATCTCGGAAACCGTCGCTCAAAACGAAAAAACGTCCTAAGTAAAAGTTGTAGGTACTAAAATTCCTGCAAACAACCTCATTGGTTTTTTTGTCAGAGCAATACTTAAGGAGATATGGAAGTATTTAAGTTGGTTGCTTTGCAAATTTTTCGTTGTTAACAACGGTTTTCGGTTTTTCCCTTCTATCTCGGAAACCGTCGCTCAAAACGAAAAAACGTCCTAAGTAAAAGTCGTAGCTACGAAAATTTCCTACAAAAAGACCTCATTGGTTTTTTTGTCAGAGCAATACTTAAGGAGATATGAGGGTTCTTAAGTGAGTCGCTTTGCAAATTTTTCGTTGTGAGCAACGGTTTTCGGTTTTTCCCTTCTATCTCGGAAACCGTCGCTCAAAACGAAAAAATGTCTAAGTAAAAGTTGTACGTACAAAGATTTCCTACAAAAATCTTTTATTTATTATTTG
Source organism: Orius insidiosus (assembly GCA_014119065.1). NCBI lineage: Eukaryota > Metazoa > Arthropoda > Insecta > Hemiptera > Anthocoridae > Orius > Orius insidiosus. The sequence goes on along the minus strand of JACGAQ010000055.1, from coordinate 493,311 downwards.
CGTAAGAGCAATATTTAAGGAGTTATGAGGTTAAAACTAATAATCCTACAGAACCTGTCTGAAAACTTAAAACCTTCATATCTCCTAAAATATTGCTCTGACGGAAAAAATCAATAAGGTATTTTATGTAGTAAATTTCCGTCGCTACAACTTTTACTTAGGACATTTTTTCGTTTTGAGCGACGGTTTCCAAGATAGAAGGAAAAACCGAAAACCGTTGCTCACAACGAAATATGTACAAAGCAACCAACTTAAAACCCTCATATCCCCTTAAAGAAGTTATTGTGATACCCTCCGGGTTTTCGGGTATGGGTCTTCCAGACCCCGGAGGGTCAAATCAACATTGATCTTTACGTTCTCAACTTTGTCTGTCGTGCCGGCCGTCCGTAGCATTTCATTTTTAAAGGTAGAGACGTGGTTTAATAGAAAAAGCCTTCTCTTTAAAAAAAAGAATTCTTTGTCTCTCCTGGAACTATTACGGAAATGAGAGAATTACGATTTCATAATAAGTTAGGTGGTCCAAAATATTTTGATTGCCTGGACAACAGATTTTTACCTAACATTACACATTTACTTTCTCTCATTACAAAATTACTTTTTTAAAGTCTACTTTCACCTTAAAAAACAAGATTTAGTGTTCAAAATTAATTTTCTTTCTTTTTTTTCAGAGGAGCGAAAACATCGATGTTTCACTTTCAGTGCCTAGCCATTTGCAGAACGGCTTTTCAAATATGAACGAGCAGGTAAAATATTCATATTTTAATAAAAATTCTTAGGGGATTGAAAAAAAATTTTTGATTTATGAAATTGTTATTTCGTCTGGGGAGAAAAAATTGACCTTCAATATAAAAAAACGAAGTTTACCCCTCGTCCCTTTTAAAAAATAAATTGTTTCATTTTCCTCTCTTTTTTTTCTTTCTTGGAAAAAAAATGCCTTTTTGCCTCGTGTAACATAGTTAGTTTAACGAGGCTCCAAGTTTAAAAGTTTTTTTTTTCTCTCTCCCTCCTCCCCCTGAGTTGATTCTGCTCAACATCAAATATTGACACTTGTAAAACCAATTTGCTTCAAAAATTGGACCTGGGGTGGCGGAGGGAGTTAAGGGCAGGGGCGGGATTAGATACTCTGCCCGATTTACTATTTGCTACAAGCTATTTGCTTATTGATTTTTTTTTTCTCCCCTTTTAAGCAAAATAATTATAGTTTTTAAAGCTTGAATAAATTGCGAAAGATGTAAATACTAAATCAAAAGTGATTTTAAAAAAAATGAACGAAAATTTAACATGGGAGAGCTTTTAGAAAATAAATTCCAAGGTCTCAATTCAGCCCAACTACGTTGTCATTAATCAGCAAGGCTTATCTAAACGATAATTAATGAGAGCTTTTACGTTGTCCCCCCACTACCCTTTCTAAAGATAATTATATACAGGTGATTACAAATCGGTATTCATTAATTAATACTCGAAATCCGCAGCGTGCGGTGAATAGAGATGGCTTCTATCCTCCCCCTCCAACGTTCGACGTGCGCGACCATACCCCCGCTCCTGCCGCCGACTCTTTTGTTTTACTCAAAACGCTTTAATTTATGTCCTGTACGATCTGTCCGCTTATGAATATACATACTCTTGTTCCTTTTATGCATTTTGTACGTTTTGTTCGATATATCGGATCCCATAATTCATCCGCAAAATCTGGAATGGTTGATAGATTTCGGAGTCATTTTTTATCATAGTATTGACAATTCTGGATGTCTTTCCGATTTTAACTTCCTTAAAGAAGTTATTGTGATACCCTCCACGTCGGGTTTTTGGGGAAGGGTCTTCATGGTCAATTCGAATATTGTCTCAATTTTGTCTTGGTGCCGGCCCGTCCGCATTTTTTTCCGGAACTACGGCCACAGTTTTCATCCGATTTTCACCAATTTTTTCTTTAGCCGGTGTACAAGAAACTAACGAGGGCGATTTTTGAATTTCGAAAAAATGGCGGAGGTTTGAAATTTCAAAAAATTCGGCGGCCGATTTCACCAAATTTTCACCAATTACTCCTTATATTTTTTACGAATTTTTGGTGTAAAAAATTGCCACTTTTTAATTATTTTTTTTTTTAGTAGGGAAAAATTTCGTACTTCTACCCATTAAGAGGCACATCCGTAGGCCAAAGAGCCCATTATTTCTACCTTGAAACTTAAAAAATTTCGAAAAAAAGAACTTAAAAAATTTTCAAAAAAAAGCGCTAATTTAAAAAAGAACCCGGAAAATTTTTCAAAAAAAATCGGAAAATTTAAAACAAAAAAACTTCGAAAATTTTTCTTAAAAAAACTCGGAAATTTTTGAAAAAAAAATAAAAATCGGAAAATTTTTCAAACAAAAAACTTATTAAATTTCTTGAAAAAACTTAAAAATTTTCGAAGAAACAAACTTGGAAAATTTTCGAAAAAAACTTCCCCTCCCTTATACTTCCCCCTTCTTTATACTTTCGTTCCCTTATACTTCCCTCTCTGTATATTCCCCACTTATACTTCCTCTCTGTTATACTTCCCCTGACTTATACTTCCTCTCTGTTATACTTCCCCTGACTTATACTTCCCTCTCTGTTATACTTCCCCCTCCGTTGTACGTCCCCTCCGTTATACTTCCCCCTCCTATATTGTTACTTCTCTTTAAGGAAGTTTTCGTTGGAAGCTCTTCAAACAAGCACTTTTTTTCCTCCCAGCTATTTTTTGGACAATATAACGATAATTGTTTTTTTTTTTCATTTTCACATTTTTTTTGGCAAGAAACCACCAATTTTGAACCTTTTTTCGACCACATTAACCTCAATCAATATTTTTTAATTGATTATTGATTACTACCTTTAAAATAATGGTTTTCCATTATAAGAACGCCAATATTTTATAAAAGATTACGTAATTAGTACGGATGAACAGTTATCAATTAAAGGGTAGAATCGAACGAGGGGGTTTAGGGGTGGCTGCTTTTCCCTCGAGTTCAACTTAAATCGTTTCGAAACCAATTATTTTTTTCCACTTTACAATATCATTTCAATTTTGAGTGTTTTTTAAAAATAAAAACTCGACGAACGGGGGGAAAAAGGTCTGTAATGCGGTTGAATGGTGGATAATGGGGAGGCAATTTAAAGAAGAATAACAATCCTTTGTGTTCGTCAGGAAAATAAAGGAGTTTCATATTTTCGATGTTTTTTAGGTTGATCAAAATTTCACAACTTTTTTTTTCTTGGTAAAAAGAGTGTACTTGTTTATGGAGTTTTTCTTTCCGCTTCGGACCGGAAATTGGGACGGAAGAAGAGAAAACTTTACGGAGACATTTAAATGAATGAAAATGTTTTGGGTTGGAAATTATTTATCGTCCCTCTTTTCCTTTTAAAGGGAGCAACAACCTCGGAATGCGATATTCCCTAAGCCTCCCCTCTTCCTACTCCTTTATTTTCATTAATATCATAAAGATTTATGGATAATTTCACCCATTTTAGAGTGAACGTGGAAAACTTTTAAATTGATGAATTTTGTGTATCTCAAGACCTCAAGTTTCATAACCAATAATAGGTGTCGAAAGTGGCTCTATCTTGTAGAGACTGTGAAACTCTTTAGACAGATTGTCAAGGACTTCCCGTTGCATCCAAAAGTAGTCTCTGTAGGATTGGTCACTGTAAAAACATAAAAATGCCAATCATAACCAATAATAGGTGACGAAAGTGGCTCTATCTTGTAGAAACAGTGAACCTTTTTAGACAGATTGTCAAGTACTTCCCGTTGCATTCTAGTCCTCTCTGTAGGATTGGTCACTGTAAAAACATAAAATGCCAATCGTAACCAATAATATGCGTCGAAAGTGGCTCCATCTTGTAGAGAACAGTGAAACCTTCTTTAGACAGATTGTCAAGGACTTCCCGTTGCATCCACAAAGTTGTCTCTGTAGGATTGGTCACTGTAACAACATAAAATGCAATCGTAACCAATAATAGTGTCGAAAGTGGCTCTATCTTGTAGAGAACAGTGAACTTCTTTAGACAGATTGTCAAGGACTTCCCGTGCATCCACAAAGTAGTCTCTGTAGGATTGGTCTGTATAAAAATGCCAATCTAATAAGGTGTCGAAAGTGACTCTATCTTGTAGAAAACTGTGAAACCTCTCTAGACAGATTGTCAAGGGCTACCCGTTGCATCACAATGGTCTCGTAGAATTGGTCACTGTAATAATAAAGAATAAGCCAATCTTTTTAAAAAAAAGTGTCGAAAGTGGATCTAAATGTAGAGAACTGTGAAACCTTTTTAGACAGATTGTCAAGGACTTTCCATTGCATCAAAAAGTTGTCTCTGTAGGATTGGTCACTGTAAAAACATAAAAGCCAATCATAACCAATAAGGCGTCGAAAGGCTCTATCTTGTAGAGTACTGAAACCTTTTACAGATTGTCGAGGACTTCCTTGCATCCACAAAGTTGTCTGTGTATGGTCACTGTAAAAACATAAAAATGCCAATCATACCAATAATAGGTGTCGAAAGTGGCTCTATCTTGCAAAGAACTGTGAACTTTTTAGACAGATTGTCAAGGACTTCCCGTTGCATCCACAAAGTAGTCTCTGTAGGATTGGTACTGTAAAATAAAAATGCCAATACAACCAATAATGTGTCGAAAGTGGCTCTATCTTGTAGAGAACAGTGAAACCTTTTTAGACAGATTGTCAAGGACTTCCCGTTGCATCCACAAAGTTGTCTCTGTAGGATTGGTCACTGTAAAATAAAAATGCTAGCTGAAAAGCTTATTGCAGGACTTTTGAAAATCTTTCATTAATTTATTTCTTGAAGCCATTTTAGATGTGTTATGACGGATTTTTTTTTCTGTAAAATGTGAACCAAGTTAATAAATGAAGGCTCTGTTTTGAAGTTAAAATGATTTCTGTTTAGGTATGCAAGCGCTCGTGTTTTGTTACGGCAGTAAACTGTGTTTGCATTCCCCCCAACCACCCTCGACCCTTTGTATATACACCCCCCCTTTTTACCCCCCCCCACTACTCACACATGTCTCGCATATTCCTTCAGCCCTTTTCCTACCAAGAACAAACTTTTACAAACTCAAATTGGATCTTGTTACTGAAAACTCTGGCTTGGTATTGACGTGTCCCCCCCCCTCCTCAGCCGGCCCCTCATCCCCCTCCTTTTTTATCCCCCCCTTCCACAGTCTCCTCGAATTCAATTTCCTTCCTATTATTATTTCGTCTGGAATGCGTTTTCTGAACGAATATTCACGGATTTCATTGCGCTTCTCGAGTGGAACTTTAAAGGGGATTCTATTGGCTCTTCCAACTTTCATTTACGATTACAATAATATTATAACCACTTTATTCTATGTTTTAGGCGCAATTAAAATTAATTACTCTCTAATTATCATAAAACGACTTTTTAAGTCATTGAAGTTTAAAAATAACTTATTATAAAATTCTAATAACGCTTCTAAATCATTCAAAAGGCGTTAAGACTCCACGCCCTACAAAAAACTTACTTTTTTTATTCTTTCTACTTATTTTCACGTTATATTGGAAGAACTTTTTTTTACCAACTTCGTAAACTCCAAAAAACTTTCCAATTCAAGAAAAAGGAAGAAAATAATAGATTACATGGTAGGGAAGTTGCTTATTACCTATTTTCGAGAAAATACTTAAAATCGATAGGAATTCAATGTTAACGCCAATCGTTTCCAGTAAGGATAATGTAGTTTAAAAATTCCCCACAGGAGCGCTGTACGATATTTTAGTATCATAAAGCTGTTCGGAGATTTAAGTTCATCTAAATTACAAACATTTCGATTTAAACTGCCCTCGTCAGTAAAACGAACGAATTATGTCCCTCCAGTACGAATTAATTAAACTCCAAATCCGTCCCTGTTACTTCAAAACTCGTTTTTCGTGAAATACTTTCAGCCCCATAATGTCGAAATAAAACATCTTATTTTTAGATTCGTGAAAAATTTTTGTAGAAAGGAGATTTTAAAAAGGAAACGGACATGTTTATGACGTTCCGTCAAAAATACGACCTGTCGTCTATTTCCTGAATTTTTTTTTTCATGATTAAAAAATAACGGAACTTTCTTTTTTCGAGACTATAAATAAAATTTCAAACGTTAAATGAATTTTTCGTTAAGGCCACCAACTTTTCTAATTAGTCTGAAGGGTATGAATGTTTCCCAGATGTTCTCCGAATTTTACTATTAAAACTTTTTGAAAAATACGAGGAAAAAAATTTTAAAGGAAAAAAGTCATGATCTTTCAACCTCTTTGAAGGATGTCGATATTTTCATTGAACCGTGAACCCTGTGCGGTTTTTTCAAAGGTTAACTGCATTCCATCAAGGCTTATTTTATTTTGAAATTACCTACTAAAATATGAAATATTGCCTATTTGTTTTTAAAATTTATAAAAAGAAGACATTATTTATTGAAATGTTTTTCACATTGAATTTTCGCCGATGGCTAAGAGAGAAAGAGAAAGGGCGATAAAAAAGTACTAGTTTTGAAGAGCTTCCAACGAAAATTTTCTCAAAGAGAAGGAAAAATATAGGGGGGGGGGGGGGGTATTAAATAGGGGAAGTATTAAAGAGTATGATTTCAAGTTTTTTCTTCAAACTAGTTGAACTTCACATTGGGGGAAGTAACAAACTTCCCCAAGAAGTAACCATATAGGAGGGGGAGTATTAAGAGGGGAAGTATATAGGAGGGGGAAGTATAAAGGAGGGGAAAGTATTAAAGAGAGGAAGTATGATTTCAAGTTTTTGTTGTGTTTTTTTTTTTAAATTTTTGTCTACGTTGATACTTAAATTTTTTAGAAAAAGAAAAAACTTAGACAACTTTTTCGGAAAAAAATACTAAAAAATTTTTAAAAACAAAAGCTTATAAAAACTTCCCCCTCAATCCTTATACTTCCCCTCTTATACTTCCCACTCCTTTATACTTCCCCTCTTTGATACTTCTCCACTCCTACTACTTCCCCTCTTTGATACTTCCCACTCCTATATTTTCCCTTCTCTTTGAGGAAGTTTTCGTTGGAAGCTCTTCATACTAGTATGTACTTTATTTCTGTAAAGCGAATTATACTCAAAATATGAGAATAATTGAGAATAATTTTAGGATTGGTGACCAAAAATTTATTGACCTCCAAATTTTGAGATTTTGGGTCGAAAAAATTGTTTTTTAAGAAATTTGGAAGTTTTGTATTATACGGAGAATTAGAAAAAAAAAATACTTGCCAAAAAAAATCAGAACATTTGCGTTTTCAATTATGGAAAAATACTTCCCCTCATTATACTTCTCCCTATTTGTACTTCCCCCTCTTTTATACTTCCCCTCCTTTATACTTCCGCTCCTTTATTTCCCCCTTCTCTTTGAGGAATTTTCGTTGGAAGCTCTTCAAACTAGTACTTTTATTTCTGTAATCGTATTATACTCAAAATATGAGAATAATTTTAGGATTGGTGACCAAAAAAATTTTTGACCTCCAAATTTTGAGATTTTGGGTCGAAAAAATTGTTTTTAGAAATTTGGAAGTGTCCTATTATACGGAGAATTAGAAAAAAATACTTGCCAAAAAAAATCAAACATTTGCGTGTTTCATTTAGGAAAAATACTTCCCCTCATTTACTTTCCCTTCTTTATACTTCCCCTCTTACTTCCCCTCTTTATACTTCCCCTCCGTTAATACTTCCCTCTTTAATACTTCCCCTCCTATATTTTCCTTCTCTTTGAGAAGTTTCGTTGGAAGCTCTTCAAACAAGTACTTTTATTTCTGTAAGCGAATTATTCAAAATATGAGAATAATTTTGGATTGGTGACCAAAAAATTTTTTTGACCTCCAAATTTTGAGATTTTGGGTCGAAAAAATTGTTTTTTTTAAGAAATTTGGAAGTGTCCTATTATACGGAGAATTAGAAAAAAATACTTGCCAAAAAAAAATCAAAACATTTGCGTGTTTCATTATGGAAAAATACTTCCCCTCATTTACTTCTCCCTTCTTTATACTTCCCCTCATTTACACTTCCCCCTCTTTTATACTTCCCCTCCTTATACTTCCGCTCTTTAATACTTCCCCCTCCTATTCCTTCTCTTTGAGGAAGTTTCGTTGGAAGCTCTTTAAACTAGTACTTTTATTTCTGTAATTATTCAAAATATGAGAATAATTTTGGATTGGTGACCAAAAAATTTTTTTACCTCCAAATTTTGAGATTTTGGGTCGAAAAAATTGTTTTTTTAAGAAATTTGGAAGTGTCCTATATACGGAGAATTAGAAAAAAAAATACTTGCAAAAAAAAATTAGAACATTAGCGTATTCAATTTGGAAAAAAAGAAATCGCCCTTATTTTTCAGGAAAAAAAGTTAGAAGTTTCATTAAATATTTTTGGAAAGTGTTTGGGTGGGGAGGGGCTTTGTTGATTATAAATTTACATATAAATTACAAAACTTGACACCTTTGATTTTGTATTCAAGTTGACAGATTAAAACTTTTTATTATCATTTCGCATAATGAAATTTTTATTTTTTTTAGAACTTTCACACGCCAAGTTTCGGCGATGAAGATTTCGATATTCCCCCAATCAACCCACATCACAACTCAGGCCAACAACACAATATGGGATATCATCAACAACCTCCGGTATGGAAGAATTTTTTGTTAAAAAATTGTTATAATTATTTTTCAGATTTCTATGCCACCTATGAGTCAAACGACGATGACGATGAGCGATCAAATAATTCGTATCATCAACCTTTATATTTGTCGCCACCTCAGGATCACAATATGGGAATGGGGATGAAGTAAATTTATTTTATTTTGTATTCCTTATTAATGAATTTTTGAAGCAATTATAATCAGCAAAATGGGTACAGGATGCCGCAAAATTCGTTGCAGCAGTTGCAGCAGTATAGTATGGGACCTCCTCAGGGTACGATGAGGTCGCCGCAGGGTAGACAAGCTCAGTCACCGCAGACGACGAATATGCCACATGAGAACACGACGACGAGCGACGATAGCGACGATTCGACCCCACACACCCACCTTGTCGCCGGTATGAAGCGGCCTTCGCCCGAACCGGCCGAGAACAGCCTCGCCAAAATACAGAAGAAGCCCAAAACTCAGAAAAAGAAGAAGAAAAGGGACCCCAACGAACCACAAAAGTAAACAAACAAAAAATAATGAATTTTTTTTATCTTATAAACTTTTAGGCCGGTTTCTGCGTACGCGCTTTTCTTCAGGGACACACAAGCTGCAATCAAAGGTCAAAACCCAAATGCGAGTTTTGGCGAAGTTTCCAAAATAGTCGCTTCAATGTGGGACGCGCTTGATGCAGAACATAAAAATGTAAGAAAATTCTACAGTCAATATCCTTTTAGGCTGCTTCTCTCAATAAAATCATTTGACCCTTAATTTTTGTTGAAAACCAATAACTTTTTTCTCTCTTCAGTCTCTTCATTTTCTATTTCAAACATGATTTCACGTTGTAAAAAAAAGGAGCACAATCATCCTTTCAGTTTAAAGCAAAAGCCGGGGGAATGTATATGAGTACAAAAGAATGCTTGAAAAGACGTAAATAATACAGAGTATTTCAAGTATGCCGTGAGCACTCTCAATTATTCCTTTTGATTTGTTTAGACTTGAGTATTCAGGGAAACTTTTTCCTCCCTTCAAAACAAGAATAGTGCAAGTTTTTAATTACTTTTACGTCGAATCTCATTTTTTGCATTTTTATGGCACTAAAAAATGTTTTTTTTGTTTTAGGTTTACAAAAAGAAAACTGAGGCTGCCAAAAAGGATTATTTGAAGGCGTTGGCTGCTTATAGGGCAAGCTTAGTTTCGAAGGTAAATTTTTTGGATTTTAGCTTTTGATGGGAAGTTGAAAAAAAACCATGTTTTTCGTGTTTGAAACGAATTTGGATTTGTTTAGGGAGGCGGTGAGCCGGAGCCGATTTACGGAGGTTACGGCGGTTACGGCGGGGGTGGAGGAGGCGGAGGCGGCCCTTACAACGGATATTCGCCTCCGACGGGCCTTCCCTCCCCACCGATTTCAGCCCCGTCCCCGCAGAGCCACATCAAGAAACCCCATTTGATGTCAGACAACAGGCAACCTCAACCGACCATGCAACAGGTAACATTCCGAAACGTTTTTACTTTCTTCACCAACCCAGCACCCCCCTTTTTTTTTTCTCTACACCTTTTATTTTTCAACTACAAAATAAAAAAACCGGTTTTTCTCTATTTAATTACTGTTCTTCTCTTTTATTTAAATTTTTTTTTATTCAATTCACAACCAATTAAAGGAAATTATGGGTCGTAAACAATAATGATTTTTAAGTAATGAAACTCATTAAAATTTTATTCTCTCCTCTCATAATTTTTTATAGTTAATAAACTTATTAAAAAATTAAAATAAGAGTATTATTATAAATTATAATAAATAATTTAAAATTAATGGGATTATCGGCTTGAAGCAAAAAAAAGACCATAAAAGTCTAGGGAGAGGGGAGCTTCAGAGGAGTCTTGTGGTTTACCTAACAAACGCGAAGGTCCAGGGTTCAAATCCCCAAAATAAGTTTATTTTTTTTTTTAGATTCTTAAACACTAAAATGAGGGTAAATAGGGCCGGGCAGCCAGAAGTTAGGACATGAAGATCCCCTCTCTATTAATTTATTATATTTTTATTTTTTCAAATTTTGCATTTTAGTAGGTAATGTGACATTTTTATCCTACTAAGGGAAAAATGAATTGTAGGGGAAATTTTGGGACTTCGGCGGCGTGGCTTTTATTGGTAACCCTGTAGCATTCCTCTGTTCATAACCTGGCCTGAGCGTCATTGTGAAGGAACTCGTGACTTATTCATTATTTTATTTCTTTTCTTTTATTTTATTCATCCCTAGTTTTGTTTTCAATTTTTTCCCCAATTAAAAACCACGATGATTGAACCATCTTGGGAACAAGACACCTCTTCTTTCAAGAGGTTTTATTTTCCGTTTTTTGAAACTTCTGATTATCAATTTTAGGTAATGATGGGTCATATGGGTCAGCAGCAGCCGCAGCAGCAACATATGCAACAGCAAACCCAACAACAACCTCAGCAGCAGCAACAGCAGCCGCAGCAGCAACAACAACAGCAGCAGCAAACACAACAACAACCTCAGCAACAGCACTCACCCCAAAATCCCCAGCAGGTCAACCAAAACCAAAACTACATGCAGCAACAGCAGGTGAATATCATTAAATGTTCTCTTGTCTGCACGAATTTCTGCAACTCAAAATCAAGCTGATGCTACTAGAATCTTATTTCAATTTTTTCAAAAATACTGTTGACGATTGAAGTTTTAGGTGACATTTTTGTAAATTTTGATTATTTAACCCTTTTGAGACCACAGGCGACTGTAGTTGCCATGCACGCATGTCGCTTGGAGACCGCAGGCGACTTTAGTTGCCCAGCGGGAAGCCCTCTAAGATATTTAATATCTTCGCGACATGCAAAAACTGGCCATCTGTTGGGGAAGAAATGAACTACATGATGATCGCATCACTCGTCGCTTTCTGTACTTTGCTGGGCGCTGGGAGCGGGGAGAAGTGAAGGGAAAAGTGCTGCGCCAGTAGCGCAGAGAATCCAGCGTCAGACGCGGTCTCGAAAATGTTAAGACATGTTGGCAACCTTTGCTTAGTCAGAAGCTCGTTAATTGTGTGTTGCCCAGCGGGAACTGCAGGAAGCCTCTCTAAGATATTTAATACCTTTGCTTCCCGCGGCGCTAGCGACATGCAAAAACTGGCCATCTGTTGGGGAAGAAATGAACTAAGTGATGATCGCATCACTCGCCGCTTTCTGTTCTTTGCTGGGCGCTGGGAGCGGTGGGAGAAGTGAGGGAAAAGTGCTGCCAGTAGCGCAGAGAATCCAGCGTCAGACGCAGTCTCAAAAGGTTAAAAAAATGTTTTTGAATATGGATTAAACTTCTTACTGTGCGAATTTTATGATAATTTTTGATGCACTTTGAGATTAACAATAGAAGACTCAAATAATGCTTTTTTGTATAACTGAACTTGGCTTGATTTTATTCTATGAAGCTTTTTAGAATAGTCAGTAGATTTTATACCGACCAAAATATTGAAGCATCGAGAATGATCGAGTTTAGTGGTCTTGGTGTTACAGGATGGCGGGAGCGGGCCCCCCGGGGACCAACAGCCAATGAGCGAGCAACCACCACCTCAGACTCCCACAAACCACTGCATTCGGAGCGGCTGCCCAAACTCAGCAGTAGCGAATTCAGAATGGGAGGACGAGTATTGTAGTAACGAATGTGTTGTTTCTCATTGCAAGTAAGTACCAACCTTCAGTTTCCCAACAAATTACTCATCCTTTTTTCTTTTAGGGACGTTTTTAGTTCCTGGGTCGCATCTAACCAGAATTCGGCTGTGAAATAAACATTTCAGTGGATTTATAAATAGTGGTGTAAAATTTAAAGGCGTCGCCTTTCAGTGTACAATTATAATACAAATTATATAAAAATATGTAATCAATTTCGGTAGTGGTGCTACCACACATATCATCTTGTTTATGGTGAAGAATTATTAAAATTTCAATTTTTTGTACATAAACGCTTCACCATAATCAAAGTTATATGTTACGTGTTGCATGTAATCTAATTAAAAATATTGTAGTTAGAATTTAGTTAGAAGAAAATCTTTAATTATACAGTGTAATATTTATATAAGCATTTAGTATGTGACTACACATAATAATATATGCTCATGTTGTTTTTAACTTTAGTTTCTTTTTAATTTTTTTTAATTATGTAAATATTATTTGTAGGGTAAAAATATTTTATTACTGGTCAAGTGCAGAGATGTTATTGTTGTTAAATAGCTTTTAGATTTTGTTGTTTTTCTTTTTTCTAAATTTCAAAAGGTGTAGGCGTTACCAATTTGACATTTTGAAAAAAATTTAAACACCTTTTCTTTTTTTATACAGATACTTGCACCTTGACAGGTTTTATTTTTTGAATAAAAAAGACATTTTCTTATAAATAAAAAACAAAAAAAATTGTTGTAAACTACAATTAGATGCACAGCGACCATTTTAGTACATAGATTGTAAATTTTAAGAGGAAATATTTAAAAAATTAAATATAAAAAATCGATAAATCTTTTTGTTTTTGTATCTGAGGGAAAGGAGCGTTCGCTCTGTTTTATTATGAATGTTCCTTTATGAAGACAGTACAATAAAAATTTTGTGTTGTATTACAATAATTATTTTTGTGTAAATAATTGACTTGCAAAGAAGGCTTATGAAATAAGCCGTATTAAAATAATTTTTTTTTTTCTAAAATAAATATTTACGAATAAAGTGATTTATCAAAATTTTGTTTTTCTTCATTTATTTTATGGTATTCATACCTTAAGAAAATTGATTTTTAACTTAAAATGCAGGTGGCCCTAATGGGAACTTCCTCAAAGTAGGGCAATTAAATAAAGTTTTTTAAATTTCTCAAAGAGAAGTCATTGTGATACCCTCCATGTAAAAATCTCTGATAAAGGGTCTTCCAAGCTGTTGGTAGAACTTGCACCGAAAATACTCCTTATGAATTTTCTGCAAAAAAAAATTTTTTTCCCCAAATGTTGGGACCAAAATTATTAAGTTGCTAGACTTGGAGGAAGATTTCATCAGGGCCTGCTCCAAACTACCTCTTTCATCCCTACTATTGAAAAAAGAAATTTTAAATTACCTAAGGTAGAAAAAATTGAAATCTTCACCCAACCAGGCTACTTGGAACAGCCTTGAACCGCCCAAATTTCTCCCTACTATAAAATTTTATTTTTTAACATAATTAAAACTATTAGAGTGTTGGGTGAAAATTACTTCCCAGAGTGTTCCATGGATAGGGATGGGCGATATGTAAAAATATATCGATATATCGGAACAAATATATCAGTGGCACCGATATTGGAAGAAAAATATCATGTATTGGAGAAAAAAAGTTTCTAGGAACGCGGCAGCGTTCCGCCCCGCCAACCAAAATTTCGACCTTCATTATTATTGGACTTTAATGCGCTAAAAATTGACGAAATATGCCATATAATATGCAAATGCTAATAATTCCGACGATTTTCGCCTAAAAACTAGAAAAAGTAGAAGTTCTCTGGAGCCTTTGATGAAAATATCGAGGAAAAATACTAAAAATCGGTGAAATGGTGTTTTCAGGTGAAAAATTCCATAAAAAGTATTTTGACCAGAACACAAAAAAACACCAGAAAATGCAGTTAAACGGTTGTTTCTAAGACAAAAACTGTGAAAAATGCCTTAAAAAAGGCAATTTTTGGTCAAAAATGCCTTAAAAAAGGCGATTTTGGTCAAAAATGCCTTAAAAAAGGCGATTTGAAAAGCCGTAAAAGTAGAGGCAAAAGCGATCAAATTGGAACCAGGAAAATAAAAAAAAATTTACTTTAAAAAAATTATTTAATAATATTCATCTCATGACACAATTTTTTTTAAATTGAAAATTCTAAAATGTTCATACAATCTTCGTTATTGAATATGAATTTAAAGCCTCGCGTCAGGCGGCTCGATTGAAAGGTTGTAAAAAAAAAATATTATTTTGAGATCGCTGCTGGTAACGCAGAGGGGGGAGGAAAGTTTGGCTTTTAGTACATCATCCCCGGATGGATTCCAGGCCGGTGAAAAAACACATTTGGATTCGTGCTCATCGTCCTTTCCACCGTCGTGTACATACTTGTATCAAAAACTCGCCCCTCCTAAAAAGAAAATTTTTAAAAAATGTACATAGAAATATGATAAATATATACATATTTACAAGGGACCAACCTGGGATAGGCCTTGGGAAATAACAGTATGGATAATAATGATGACCGTAACTAGGGGGTGGAGCTACCAACGCTACTCGATCTGTAAAATGTTAAAAAATTATACACCATAAGACCAAAGTTAGATATTTCATGCCAAAAATTGTCAAAACTATCAAAATTATTTGAGGCGCTCCGGGTACGAAGGGCGAACTCGACATCGGACAAATTTTTTTAACTTCCTTAAAGAAGTTATTGTGATACCCTCGACGTCGGGTTTTTGGGGAAGGGTCCTCCAGTTTTTCATTTTCAGATCCTAGACCTCTTGGTGAATACACCCATATAATTTTTATGTTGAGTTCGCCATTTTTTCCCTTTAAATACGTAAAAATCGAAACTTTAAAATGCGAATATCTCGAAACTACGTTTTGTCGAGTTCGCCCTTCGTACCCGGAGCGCCTCATTTCATTTTTACTAGTCCATTCGTTGTTTTTAGTTCATGCATAGTCTTTTTGTGTTAGTATTCCGTCCTTCATTAGTCCTTCCTTATTTAGTGCTGAGAAGATCAATCATGAAAACTATTATGTCTCTAATTCAAGAGAATGGAGCAATTTACACCCAAAAACTTCCCTTTTTCAACTTTTTTACAATTTTAAAAATTCTTAATTTTTCCTCCAAATCCTTGTAAAAGGATTACGACGAAACTATTCATCGGATTTTTTATTGATTTATTTTGGTAAGAGTTCGTCAAAGCCTGCAAAATGGCTAGCGGTTTTTGTGGAAAAAATTTTTAGTCGAAAAATAAGCTTTCCATTTTCCAAAGGAAAACTTTTTTGGAAAAACTGCTCCCAAGTCCGTATAGACATTCCCAAGCTAACGAGAACTAGCTTTTGGAAAAAATTTTCCGACGATTTTTAGTTCTCAAATATAGGAAAGTAATTTTAGGCATCTTCTCTGTCACTAGGTTGCATTTTGTGGTCATTGTAGGTCGAGTAGGAAATGAAAGTTACCAAAAGTATTGACTGGATGTTGTTTGGCGATAGGTTTAAAATGGAAGAAACTTGGAGAAGCGGCCTCGAAAGGGAGCTCAGTTTATCCTCTCTGTCTTCAGATACATCCCTTCTTTTCCCATTGCTGCCAACTGTCTCCCTTTAGGCATAAACATAACAAGGAAGACAACCAAAGCCGAGGCGCTCAGTCCGAAAGCAAGGCACGCATCACGATTTCTTTCTAAAACAATCTGGAAACAAAAGAAGCTTTAAAAATTTTTTTTGTTTTTGTTTTACCAATCCGCAAAGAGCCCAGCCAAGCCAGACAGGTATGACGCAGGCTGTGGCCAGTCCGATAAACGTCGCTTCTCTATAATTGTCCCGAATTCCTCTCGATTTTAACGCTAAGACTGCCACGACGGCAATTAAAAATACAGTATAGACTAAAGATAAAAGTATATGTTGATATGGTGTTTGGCAGACTGTTAATCCTCCAACCTAAAAGAAAGATGTATTGGGAATAATCCTTGAGGGACGAACCTGAATGACTTTAGGCGGAGAGTTGATAAGCCATTGGACGCCGATCGCGAGTTGGATGAGTACAGCGAAAAAGAGAAGAAGCGCCTGGTATGGGGCCGGAAGGTAAACGCCTCCGTTGAGCGAGATTAAAAATACGCATTTTACGAGTAGCGTTGAGAAAACTAAAGTGTAGGCGAGTCCGGCACCGAGTCGGACGGCGGCGCAGGTGAGAACAGTCGGCTGAGCTGTCAGCAACGCCGAAACGGCCGAACAGAGGAAAAGTCCCAACAGAAGCATCTGCCCTAAAATAAATGTCGCCGACTCGGCGTCGTCCTGTACGTCTTCAACACGACGAACACCTAAAACAAAATTTTTATAAATACTAAGCCTGCATCACTTCTACGCGTGAATGTTTGGTATAACCCAAAACGCCTTTTACCTCGAATAATGCGATGAGGAGCATCGTGATTGTCGAAAATACGAGGAGAGGTAAAACCCACATGTCCGCCCTGAGCAGCGAAGGGCTCGGGAGGGGAACCGCCGTCGGCCCCGCAGTCACGAGTCGTGGCGGCTCCGGCGTACTCGATCTCGGCACCAGAAAAAATTCGGTGCTCATCTCCACGACACCGCCCATCCTTAATTCTCACCTCAAACTCATCTCTGCAAAACAAGAAAAAAAATTTTTTTAACATTGCGTAAAGCTATTACCTAAATTAAATTAATTATATCGCACATCTTTCCTGAGAATAACTTCTATATTATGAAAAATCAGTTTTAAGCCAGTAATTAAAATTCATTAGAATATTAATTAACACGCGAAGAGTTTAATTAATTTAAGGTGGCTCCTTGAAAAGAAACGACTCGGTCATCTTCTTAACAAGAAGTCCGATCAATGGGATGTTTACTCATCATTGACACCTTCGACTTCTGATTGGCCTCGTTGAATAAAGAGGAACTCTTTTATCAGCACCCAAGGACTTTAATCGAAAAGAAAATAGAGGGGTCTTATAGAAAACTTTAACAATAGAAAAGATCCTTGCCCTCATCCTATTGTCGAAATTATAATATTCTCCTTCCAGGGACTTGACGATTTTTCCGCGAAACGATAGTTCCCCAAATTAATGGTTCACTGATGACTTAAAAAATTTATTTTGACGGAGAAAGTGCTCTTTTCCGCCCTTTAATCCTTGAAAGGAAAAACTCGTTGAAATTAAAGGCGAAAAAAATCAATGTGGAAGTGAAAGCATTATCTAATAGAATGTTGATTATGGAAATAAAGACCTCGGGTGGGAAGGGTCGGATGCGATTATCCATTCTTGTTATAATCCGTGTCTTATTTTTATGACGTCATTGAGAAAAACCATATACAGTAATGAAAGTTTAATACATATTCTTACACCCTAGAAAAAGGATACTAGTATGGAGCTTCCTCAAACTAGGGCAATAATCCTGAATTTGCTTCAAATACAAGAGATCGCCAAACTTTCGCCCCTATAGTTTCCCATATTTGAGCACTAAAAAGCATCTGAAATTTTTACAAACGCTTCTTCTCGTTATTTCTGGAATATCTACAAGGTCTTGGGAGCAGTTTTTCCGAAAAAATTTTCCTTGGAAAATGGAAAACTTACTTTTTGACTAGAAAATTTTTCAAAAAACCAATAGTCATTTTGTAGGTTTTCACGAGCTCTTTCCAAAAACACATTATATAAGAAAATCTGATGAATAGTTTCCTTTTAATCCTTTTTGAAAGTTTTGCAGGAAAATCGGATTTTGATATTAGGGATGAAAAACTATTAGGTTTCCCTACTTTCAGGAAGTTCTCATCGAGGAGGCACTTCTTAAGCTTAAGAAAAGACGTACTTTACAGCTGATAGAATAAAAACCACTAAAATCGATCATAATTTTGTTTAGGAAACAGCGATAAAATTTTAGCTTTAAAGTCTAGACATGAAAAAAATGATGTTTTTAACAAAGTAAGAATCTGCAAAATGAAAATACGTATTTTATGTCGTAAAAAAGGTGATATTTTAAAAAAAGAAGTAAAAGATATGCATATTGGTCACGTCTATCGGTTGTAAAATGGTTCGAGCCGGATACGAGGTAAAGTTGTGAAGTGAGGACTCTTTAAAGATCGTAAGGTAAGAAAAAGGGTCTTTAACCCTTAGGAAGAGCGAACCCGACACTCGGACAATGGAAGATCTCCCTCGTGAGCAGGTGGCCGGTGTAATAAAGTCAAATATGAAACTATAATTTATGTTGTTGCAATACTAACGTGCTTGGAAGGCTCTCAACCCCGGGAGATTCCCATCGGTTCGCCGTCTCAAGCTGTCCCGGCAATCTTGAATATATCTATTTTTTACGACCTAGCAATTTTATTAAGTCATTTTTTTCCTTTTTTTTTTTACCCTCGCAGAAAACAGGCCTTGAGAGTGAAATAGAGTGAGAGAGGAAAAAAAGGGAAAACCTTTGTCATTTCGACGGGAGCGTGTCAAACCGATGAAAAGGACACGATTTGACCAACTCGAATTCTCTTCGCCGGGATTCGACTCGACGCGTGCGGGCAGGAGAGTCGGCCGTCGTTTCGTCAGTTTTGACCCTTACGCCAAAACGATAGAAAGCAAAGAAAATAACGATTCCATAACAAACTGCCTTTTTCTTTCACAAAACAAACAAAATGCCTTCTAAATTAAAAATGTCTCCAATTCAAAGGGTAAAATTTTTGACGATTTAGGTGACCCTTAAAATTGGGTTACAAGGCCAGAAAAACCGAGAAAAACCAAAAAGAATCAATGCCTCTTTAATCAAAATATAAAATCCACAGCCTTCTCAATCAGCGTAAAAGCCTTCTCGAATAGTCTGAGTGATTCCAAACGCTCAGAATTTCTCTAGATATACAAACTGCCTTTTTCTTTCCCAAACAAACCAAGTGCCTTCTAAATTAAAAAAATTCTCCAATTCAAAGGGTAAAATTTTTTGATGATTTGGTGCCCCTTAAAATTGGGTTACATGGCCAGAAAAACCGAGAAAAACAAAAAAAAATCAATGCCTCTTTAATCAAAATATAAAATCCACAGCCTTCTCAATCAAGCGTAAAAGCCTTCTCGAATAGTCTGAGTGATTCCAAACGCTCGGAATTTCTCTAGATATACAAACTGCCTTATTTTCTTTCCCAAAACAAACCAAGTGCCTTCTAAATTAAAAAAATTTCTCCAATTCAAAGGGTAATTTTTTTGATGATTTAGGTGGCCCTTAAAATTGGGTACAAGGCCAGAAAACCAGAGAAAAACTTTTAAAAAGGGGATCACCGAATAACCCAAAAAAACCAATGCCTCTTAAATCAAATATAAAATCCACAGCCTTTCAATCAAGACGCGTGCGGGCAGGGGAGTCAGCCGCCGCGCCGTTTCGTCAGTTTTTAACCCTTACGCCAAAAGATAGAAAGCAAAGAAAATAACGATTCCATAACAAACTGCCTTTTTCTTTCCCAAAACCAAGTGCCTTCTAAATTAAAAAATTTCTCCAATTCAAAGGGTAAAATTTTTGACGATTTAGGTGGCCCTTAAAATTGGGTTACAAGGCCAGAAAAACCGAAAAAAAACCAATGCCTCTTTATTTAAAATATATACTCGTAATCCACAGCCTTCTCAATCAAGGGTAAAAGCCTTCTCGAATACTCTGAGTGCTTCCAAACGCTCGGAATTTCTCGAGATATAGAAATTTTATTTGTATTTATTCCCCTTTAATGTCAAAATTTCAATCGAACAAACAAATTACGAAACAATACACATAAATCCTTCAGGGTAAGTGGAATGTAGGCGGTAAGGGCCCACCCAGTGAAACTTAAGTCACAAATAAGAGAGTTCACGTAACTACAACATATTCTATTACAAAGTGATAGGTAATAATAAATAATAACACATCATTTAAATTCAAAGTTATGTAATAATTTAGTCAAGGGTGGAAAATCCGCCCCTGGGCAATTACCTCCCTTGGTATGTAATGACCGACGTGATTTTTTTTTGATAGGACGTATGCGGTCTCTCGTGAGGGCATAGCTCTGAGGTCAAATGGGATAAACAATAAACGAGAGTAACAAAAGAAATAATCGCGGGAGGGCCAATGAACACATGGCGTGCACAAGGTTTCCCTTCCTCGTCCCGGTCGGCCACGGCGAATACTCCATACGAGAAGGTTCGCCTTTTTGACTGGCGTGAAGACAATAAAGAGAATATTATCGGCCTAGCGATACTTCCGTCACAAGATAATTATACGAGGTTCGCGACTTCGATTAATTGCCTGCGCGTTCCTTATCTTAGATGCAATAAATTTTTTTTCTTCTCCCTTTACCCTGAAAACTTATCCTTCCTACCACATAATCTAACAACACGTTTTTATGAGGGTTTTGGATCGTTTTCCTCGATTTTCTGATAGAAAAATAATATTTCCGGACCTTTCTTGGTGGCTATTTTCCCCCCAAAAAAATCCTTTATATCAATGCAGGTTGTTCATTTCGCCGATTTGGAATTTTAGACATCTGGTAACCTTGCCCATAGCTCCCCTTGTTATCTCACCTTACGTCATTTAATTGGCTGCGTAGAATTTATGTATTCTCTTACAAGTTGGGTGGGGATTTCGGGTATTATTTGGAGCTATAGGGAGAGGCCCTGAAGCCATCAGAACGAACGGCAGTTTGATAGGCCTGCAAGGTATAATGGATTTGAATGATTGCATGAAGAATTCTGGAGTATGTTCATCTGGTATTGTGTACCTAAGTAGATAGACCAGCTGAGTATAATGGATTTGACCAATTGCAGGAAGGAATGTGGAGTATTCATCTGGTTTTATGGCAGCAGATATGCTAGCTAGGTACAATGGAATTCACCGATTGCGTGAAGGAGTTAGGAGTCGTCATCTAGTATTATAAAGCAGCAGATATGTAGGCCAGCTAGGTATGATAGAGTTCACCAAAAGCATGAGGAATTCTAGAGTATGTTCATCTGGTATTGTATATTTAAGTGAATAAGCCAGCAGGGTATAATGGAATTGACCGATTGCAGGAAGGAATCTAGTTTATTTTACAGCAGCAGATAGGCCACCTAGGTATGATGGAGTTGACCGATAGCATGAAGGATTCTAGAGTCGTCATCTGATATTATACAGCAGCAGGTAGGCCAGCTAGGTATGATGGACTTGACCGACTGCATGAAGAAATCTGGAGTATGCTCAGCTGGTATTGTATAGCTCAGTAGATAGGCCAGCTGGTATATCCATTTGAACGATCGCAGGAAGGAATCTTGTGTATTCATCTTGTAATTTAAAACGGCAGATAGGCCCGCTAGGTATAATGGAGTTGACCGATAGCATGAAGAATAGTGGAGTATGTTCATCTGATATTGTATAGTTCAGTAGATAGGCCAGCTGGGTATAATGGATTTGACCGATTGCAGGAAGGAATCTAGTGTATTTTAGAGCAGCAGGTAGGCCAGGTAGGTATCATGGGGTTGACCGATAGCATAAGGGATTCTGGAGTCGTCATCTGGTATTATACAGCAGCAGGTAGGCCAGCTAGGTGTAATGGAGTTGACCAATAGCATGAAGAATTCTAGAGTATGTCCATCTGGTATTGTATAGCTCAGAAGATAGGCCAGGTGGGTATAATGGATTTGAATGATTGCAGGAAGGAATCTAGTGTATTCATCTTGTATTTTACAGCAGCAGATTGGCCACCTAGGTATAATGAAGTTGACCGATAGCATGAAGGATTCTGGACCTCATCTGATATTATACAGCAGCAGGTAGGCCATCTAGGTATGATGAACTTGACCAAAAACATGAAGAATTCTGGAGTATGTTCATCTGGTATTGTATAGTTCAGTAGATAGGCCAGCTGGGTATAATGGATTTGAACGATTGCAGGAAGGAATCTAGTGTATTTTACAGCAGCAGATAGGCCAGCTAGGTATAATGGAGTTGACCGATAGCATGAAGGATTCTGGAGTCCTCATCTGGTCTATACAGCTGCAGGTAGGCCAGCTAGGCATAATGGAGTTGACCGATTGCAGGAAGAAATCTAGGTATAATGGAGTTGGCCGATTGCATGAAGGATTCTGGAGTCCTCATCTGGTATTATACAGCAGCACATAGGCCAGCTGGTTATAATGGAGTTGACAGATTGCATGAAGGATTAACCGACAGCTGCCATAACTCCTTTCTCCCCCTACCCTGAACTCTTTTGTGCTAATATCTTAAAAACGAAGCGATAAATCAAACGTCCAGAAGGAAAAAGTGCATAATAATCTCATTGCATAAAAAATAAAAACTCTTATGGTAAAAAAAGAAGATCCAGGCGATCCTTGGACAAAAAGAGGGGCCTATATGGTCAAGTGTGAAAGAGAAGGATAAAAAAAATAGAAGAATATCCTTGAATGTCGTATACGGGCAATGATGTCGCCCTGTCCGATCCCACACTTGTCACGGCTTTTATACCCAACGAATGCCCTCTCATAGACAGAAAATTTTTCAAAGCGATTTTTCAAGTTGAGAACTTTTTAAAACCGGTGTCGCACATTCTTTAAATTCTCGTAAAAAGCGTTTTAAATTTACCAAGTCATCTAGCCTGAGATGGCCATCGGTATTTATGTCAAGTTTATTACCTGTTTTGGGTAAATTGCCTTTCAATTGCACTATTAAAATACTTCAATGAGTGTTTTTTTAACAAGGTTTGAAGTAAATTAGGATTCTGGAGTATTCATATGGTGTTATATACCAGCAAGAAGGCCAGCTAGGTATAATAGAATTGACCCATTGCATGGAGGATTCTTGAGATTCATTCAGGTATTATACAGCAGCAGATAGGCCAGCTAGGTATAATAGAGTTGACCCATTGCATGGAGGATTCTTGAGATTCATTCAGGTATTATACAGCGGGAGACAGGCCAGCTAGATATAATGGAGTTGACCCATTGCATGGAGCATTCTTGAGATTCATTCAGTGTAATACAGCAGCAGATAGGTCAGCTAGGTATAATGGAGTTGACCCATTGCATGAAGGATTCTTGAGATTCATTCAGGTATTATACAGCAGCAGATAGGCCAGCTAGGTATAATAGAGTTGACCCATTGCATGGAGGATTCTTGAGATTCATTCAGGTATTATACAGCGGCAGACAGGCCAGCCAAATATAATGGAGTTGACCCATTGCATGGAGGATTCTTGAGATTCATTCAGGTATTATACAGCAGCAGATAGGCCAGCTAGGTATAATGGAGTTGACCCATTGCATGAAGGATTCTTGAGATTCATTCAGGTATTATACAGCAGTAGATAGGCCAGCTAGGTATAATGAAGTTGACCCATTGCATGGAGGATTCTTGAGATTCATTCAGGTATTATACAGCAGCAGATAGGCCAGCTAGGTATAATGAAGTTGACCCATTGCATGGAGGATTCTTGAGATTCATTCAGTGTAATACAGCAGCAGATAGGCCAGCTAGGTATAATGGAGTTGACCCATTGCATGGAGGATTCTTGAGATCCATTCAAGTATTACACAGCAGCAGATAGGCCAGCTAGGTATAATGGAGTTGACGCATTGCATGGAGGATTCTTGAGATCCATTCAAGTATTACACAGCAGCAGATAGGCCAGCTAGGTATAATGGAGTTGACCCATTGCATGGAGGATTCTTGAGATCCATTCTAGTATTATGAAGCAGCGGATAGGCCAGCTAGGTATAATGGAGTTGACCCATTGCATGGAGGATTCTTGAGATTCATTCAGGTATTATACAGCAGCAGATAGGCCAGCTAGATATAATGGAGTTGACCCATTGCATGGAGGATTCTTGAGATTCATTCAAGTATTATACAGCAGCAGATAGGCCTGCTAGGTATAATGATGTTGACCCATTGCATAGAGGATTCTTGAGATTCATTCAGGTATTATACAACGGCAGACAGGCCAGCTAGATATAATGGAGTTGACCCATTGCATGGAGGATTCTTGAGATTCATTCAGGTATTATACAGCAGCAGATAGGCCAGCTAGATATAATGGAGTTGACCATTGCATGGAGGATTCTTGAGATTCATTCAGTGTAATACAGCAGCAGATAGGCCAGACAGGTATAATAGAGTTCACCGATTGCTTGAGGGATTCTTGAGTTTTCATCAGGTATTATAAAGCAGCTAGGTATAATGGAGTTGACTGATTGCATGAAGGATTCTTGAGTATTCATCAGGTATTATAAAGCAGCTAGGTATAATGGAGTTGACTGATTGCATGAAGGGTTCTTGAGTATTCATCAGGTATTATAAAGCAGCTAGGTAGAATGGAGTTGACTGATTGCATGAAGGATTCTTGAGTTTTCATCAGGTATTATAAAGCAGCTAGGTATAATGGAGTTGACCGATTGCTTGAAGGATTCTTGAGTTTTCATCAGGTATTATAAAGCAGCTAGGTATAATGGAGTTGACCGATTGCTTGAAGGATTCTTGAGTTTTCATCAGGTATTATAAAGCAGCTAGGTATAATGGAGTTGACCGATTGCATAAAGGATTATTGAGTTTTCATCAGGTATTATAAAGCAGCTAGGTATAATGGAGTTGAACGACTGCATAAAGGATTCTTGAGTTTTCATCAGGTATTATAAAGCAGCTAGGTATAATGGAGTTGACCGATTGCATAAAGGATTATTGAGTTTTCATCAGGTATTATAAAGCAGCTAGGTATAATGGAGTTGAACGACTGCATAAAGGATTCTTGAGTTTTCATCAGGTATTATAAAGCAGCTAGGTATAATGGGGTTGACCGACTGCATGAAGGATTCCTGGAGTAAATTATAATAAAAAGCATCGTCCAGACCAGGGGAGACAATTTTTGGCATTTCCGTCCCTCGGAGGAGCATTTCCTACTCCATATTTGAAAACCAGTTTACAAGAATCTCGGATGCGTCAAGGGTTGATATGACGTCACCAGTGACCAGTCGTTCCCCGAAAGGTTTGCTTACAGTTGCTAACCATTGCTTACAAGTTGTAAAAATAATTTTTGACAAAAAAGTCTCGTAAGTACAACAAAAGGAAGTTTCAAGAGTTGCGATATAAATTGCCCAATGAGAAGACAATGATTTGGTGATTTTTTTTCTTTCATTTTCAAGACTCGAAATTTTTTCACGTAGGAAAATATACCCTAAAAAAAAAAAATAAAAGACCACTGGTTGACAATGGCTTTTCTGCTCGACATTTTACATAACCGTGCTCGGATTACGCATCTGTCTTTTACACAGACTCCATTGTCAACGAAAAAAGTTTTCTGATGAAAATTCACGTTTAAAAAAAATATTTTTGCCCCGAAAATTTTAATTTAAAGCCAACTTTCTCTTTTGTCTTGATAGTTAAATTTTTGCAATTATCACAAGGCTAAAGTGACCTCTTTACAATTTTTTGCGCGAGAGTAAATCTTGATTAGTTACCTTTGTCAGGTATGTGACCTCGTTAAATTAAAATATAACAAACACCGGGGCCTTTAGGAAATGAAATAAACGCCCTACATTATTTATCGGCCGATATATCACAATAAATCGTTTTTTTCACCTCCCCTCCACCTTTTAAATTGAGGAAAAACTGCGCGACAAAGAAGATAAAATCTTAATTAAACTTTAATTAGGATGCCTACTCGCTGGAGCGTAGTTTAACGGTACTTTTCGCCATAATCACGTTCGAATGTTGAAACAGAAAAAAATTGAAAAGATGATTTAGAAACTGGAAAAGCGCGAACCGACACGTGCTATTAGTATATCAAGCCTATAATTTAATATTAAAAGCCCGAGGGAATTAAATTCCCCCTTTTCCTTGTTTTAAGGCATTTTATCGCCGTAACGTGTGAGGAAGACCACGGGTAATTACGGCGTATCAGATTTTGACGCGTCCAAGAAGAAGTCCGAAGGAATTGAGTCATAAATTTCACTTCTAATCCCACCCTCATTCCAAATACGGAGGTTGAATTTGATAAGTGAGGCCTTTTCCCAGTTCGAAACGCCCTCAAATTAAAGGGTTTATGACTTTTATACGATACCTACAACTTGGAGAAATTACACTCTGGTATTTTCAGTGCCTATGAATTTATTACCGTGGGTTTTACGTCAGAAAATACTTTTGGAAAAGTTATAGAGAGCAGGAAAGACTTAATCGGATAATGACGAAGCTGGAGAGGCCCCAGAGGCGTAGAAAAGAGTGTTTATTTTTGGACAAAAGCATTGACTGGCTTGATAATTTGGTGTAGAAACACCAGTTTTATCGGGTTTAGAGCATTTAACACCCTTTTTAATCGGACGTTAAACACATAATTTTTAGAGTTTTTGGCCGTATCCCTCGATTTTTGGTGTAAAAACACTGGTTTAATCGGGTTTAGAGCTTTCGACACCCTTTATGATCGGGCGGTTATTTAACGCCCTATTTTTAGGGGTTTTGGTGTAGAAACACCGGTTTTGTCGGGTTTAGAGCTTTCAACACCCTTATAATCAATCGAGCGTTTATTTAACGCCTTATTTATAGGGTTTTTGACCGTTTCCTTCGATTTTTGGTGTAGAAACACCGGTTTTGTCGGGTTTAGAGCTTTCAACGCCCTTTTTAATTGGGCGTTTATTTAACGCCCTATTTTTAGGGTTTTTGGCCGTTTCCCTCGATTTTTGGTGTAGAAACACCGGTTTTATAGGGTTTAGAGCTTTCAACACCCTTTTTAATCGGGCGTTTAAATAACGCTCTATTTTTTAGGGGTTTTGACCGTTTCCCTCGATTATTTGGTGTAGAAACACCGGTTTTAACGGGTTTGGAGCTTTCAACACCCTTTTTAATCAGGTTTAACGCCCTATTTTTAGGGTTTTTGGCCGTTCCCTCGATTTTTGGTGTTGAAACACCGGTTTTAACGGGTTTAGAGCTTTCAACACCCTTTTTAATCAGGTTTAACGCCCTATTTTTAGGGGTTTTGGACGTTCCCTCGATTTTTTGGTGTTGAAACACTGGTTTTAACGCGTTTAGAGCTTTCAACACCCTTTTTAATCGGGCGTTTTAACGCCCTATTTTTAGGGTTTTTGGCCATTTCCCTCGATTTTCTATATTTTATCATGCGTTTTATTAGCGGACCAGCCCCAGAGGCGTAGAAAGGGTTTTTTTTTTACAAAAACATTGGCTTTTGGGTCGTTTCCTCGATTTTTTGGTGTGAAAACACCGTTTTTTCGGGTTTAGATCTTTCAACACCCTTTTTAATCAGGTTTAACGCCCTATTTTTAGGGTTTTTGGCCGTTCCCTCGATTTTTTGGTGTTGAAACACCGGTTTTAACGGGTTTAGAGCTTTCAACACCCTTTTTCAGGTTTAACGCCCTATTTTTAGGGGTTTTGGACGTTTCCCTCGATTTTTTGGTGTTGAAACACCGGTTTTATCGGGTTCAGAGCTTTCAACACCCTTTTCAATCGGGCGTTTTAACGCCCTATTTTTAGGGTTTTTGGCCGTTTCCCTCGACTTTTTGGTGTAGAAACACCGGTTTTATCGGGTTAAGAGCTTTCAACACCCTTTTTATTCGGGTTTAACGCCCTATTTTTAGGGTTTGGGCCATTTCCCTCGATTTTCTATAATTTATCAGGCGTTTTATTACAGGACCAGCCCCAGAGGCGTAGAAAGGGTTGTTTTTTACAAAAGCATTGGCTTTTGGGTCGTTTCCTCGATTTTTTGGTGTGAAAACACCGTTTTTTCGGGTTTAGAGCTTTCAACACCCTATTTAATCAGGTGTTTGAGTATTCAACGCCTTATTTTTAGGGTTTTAGGCCGTTTCTCTCGATTTTCTTCATTTCATCTGGTGTTCAGGCGTTTTACCATTTTTTAAAGGGCTTTGGGCTGGTGGAAAACTAGGTTTCCGGACTTTTCTTTGCAGCCCGTTTTTCAGAAAAGACCGCGAAAAACTTCAAAAAAGGGTTGTTCTTCCTCAAAACTCACCAAAAAGGCCAAAGAAACAGAGAAAAACGACCAAAATTTCCGGGCTTTTTTTTGGAGACATGAAATTGGAGTTTTTAGTCAATAAATTGACAATGAGCCTAATTTTAGTGCTGAAGATGAAGAAACGGGTGTTCGAGCATTTAACACCTTATTTTCCTCGATTTTCTTCGTTTTATCAGGTGTTCAGGCGTTTTAACATCATTTTTACCGAGTTTTGGATCAATATCGACGAATTTCTGTTCACGAAACGCAGTTTCCGGACCATTCTTTGCAGCCTTTTTCCCAAGAAAAACCGCTTTGAAATTTCGGACTCCCGTAGTCCGGCTAAAAAAGCCCGTTTTTCAGAAAAGACTGTGAAAAACAGTAGAAAAACTCCATGATGGTTCTAGCTCAAAACACCCGAAAAAGGCCAACGAAACCGAAAATAACCTCCAAAATTCGGTAAAACGGTCGTTTTTTGGAGAAGTAAAATTAGTCACTAAATTGACAATGAGCCAAATGGTGATGAATATGAAGAAAAACTGTCGATGGAGAGTAGAATAAATTTAAAAGGCCAAAAGGGTCCCGCGAAACTGATTTCTCTGAATATTTTAAAATATTACAACTTCCTTTATTTCTCAACACTTATTGTATTTAACCATTGATGTTGCTTTTATAACATCTACAATAATTATCGATACCTTTATAGAGAAGTTTGATTGGAAGCTCGACAGAGCAGAACACGATTTCGATTGTGGTAGGGCTCAAATTAGCAGCCATTATAACTATTAAGCCTTTCAATGGCTCTTCTTTTTTTACTTTTTTATTTCACCATTATGTAGCGTTCCGGAGAGAGTGCTTGACAATGGTGCCACACCCTGAGAGAGATAAGCCACTCCCAATGCATTATTCAACAAGCCCTCCGCTGGCTAGCCAGTAAGGACCACATTTACTTTCTACTATAAAACTAAAAAATGTTAAAGAATCCAAGTGCTTAAATAACTTCACAAATGGATACTAATGATACTTTAATTACTAACTTTTTTTTTTCTTCTAACGCTGACGTTAGTGTAGTTAACGTTTGAATAGCTCAATAAAATTTGCGGCGCGGTACAGCCGGGTTGGTTTTTAACTTAAGCATGTCCCATTGTCCGAAGAGCCGAGACCATAACCTTTGTTCTCTATCTCGTTCTCGTCGAAGAATAAAGAAAGTCTGGATAATTAATAGCCTTTTAAAAACTTCCCCACTCAACCTGGCAATTATCTGCTGTAAAATCCCCTATCCCGGCAAGACTACGAATCCAGGGGTTTCCGAAGGGGGGAAATTCTTCCCACTGATTTTTTTTTGTACTCTCGTTTTTTTTCCGTCATAATATAATTGTTCGGCCTGAGAAAATAAAAGAATCAATGAAAATGAGAGTAAAAGTTAAAAATAATTTTTGTTTGTTCAAAAGGTTGGTAGACCTTGATTTCTCCAAAAGAACAAAAACCGGCTTATCTATGTTAATTAATATTTGATAAAGAATTCTTTTCCTAATAGCAGGAAGCGGGTGTAAGAGACCGTCGAATGGTGTCAAGGACGGAGAGAGTTTTCTTTAATCCCATCCCAATCTCAAGTTGACAATTTCTCGAAAAATGAAAGTTCACCGTCCAAGAATAAAATGTTTATTTTTAGAGATTACGAAAACGTAGGCGATGAAAAATCAGATCAGGGATTATGGTTTCGTCCTTAGAGAAGAAAAAGTGCTAGACTTGATCTGGCCCCGATGGGAACTTCCTTAATGCGTTTGGATATACAGGGTGCCCCAACAGAACCGAACTTCGTTTTTGGAGAAGGGTCTTTCAGACTCCGGAGGTTCAAATCGAATATTGATCTTTACCGATCTCAACTTTGTCTGTCGTGCCGGCCGTCCGTCCGTAGTATTTTTTCCGAAACACTTTACGGCCACAGTTTTCGACCGATTTTCACCAAATTTTCTTTAGACGGTGGACAACAAGCTAACGAGGGCGATTTTTAAATTTCGAAAAAATGGCGGAGATATGTCTGTTTGAAATTTTAAAAATGAATGATGGTCCGATTTTCACCAAATTTGCATTAATTACTCCTTATATTTTTTAAAAATTTTTGGTGTAAAATAAATTATCAATTTTCTACATTAATTATCATTTTAGGGAGAAATTTCATACTTCCACGCCTTACGAGAGGGACCTCTCTAGGGCAAAAATCCCATTATTTGTACCTTGACATTTAAGAAATTTTTCGAAAAAAATGAACTTGGAAAATTTTTCAAAAAACAAAAAAACTCGGTAAATTTAAAAAAATAAATAAATAAATAACTTGGAAAATTAAAAAAAAATGTTGGAAAAATTTTTCGAAAAAAAAACTTCCCTCTCCGTTATACTTCACCCTCCTATATACTTCCCCTCCCTTATACTTCCCCCTCCGTTATACCTCCCCTCTCATACTTCCCCTCCCCTCTCATATACTTCCCCTCCCCTCTCATATACTTCCCCTCCCCTCCATTATACTTCCCCTCTTTAATACTTCCCCCTCATATATTTTTACTTCTCTTTAAGGAAGTTTCATTGAAAGCTCTTCAAACTAGCACTTTATTTCAGATTCGTGATCTACGCAAAATTTCAAGTAGATTTGACTATTCATATGACCATTATTGACAACTTTAAAAAAATATCAAATTTTAGCGTTTTTCGCGCTAAAATCCGTTAAAATCGACCTAAAAGCCTCATTTTTTTTAAAAATTCCACTTCTTTTTGTCCGAAGATTCTATCACAAATTAAAGCATCTTCGCATTCTTCTTCACGAGATGCCGTCGCCAGAGGCCTTTTTTCAAGCTAAAACCCCAATTTTTATTTCAGAAATGAATATATTTTTTTATTTGGATTATAATTAACTATTTAAGCAGATTTAATGCATTAAATTTAGAATTTAATTATGTAATTTTTATTACAATTAGTAATATTTTTGATTTTAATTATTTTTATTCTTATTGCTGTTGCATATGTTACACTTTTTGAGCGTAAGGTTTTAATGAGCCGTTTTTTAAAGGAATTTTTCTTTCGCACCATAATTTTTGAAAGAGCTACAGCGTCTTTTGTGCATCAAAAACAAAAATTCCGTTAAAAAATCGCTCATTTTCATTTGGAGGATTTGATGAAAATTTCGTGGAAATCAGACCAACTTGCCGCAGCGCAGTTTTTAAAATTTCAAACAGACCTTCACCATTTTTTCGAAATTCAAAAATCACTCTTGAGAATTTAGGAAGATTGCTTAAAAATTTGGTGAAAATCTGTTGAAAAAAAGCGGAGATCGGATTTGACCCTGCGGGGTCTGGAAGACCCTTCCACAAACAATCGAAAAGTGAGGGTAAAACAATAACTTCAAGGAAGTTAAAAATCACGTTTTGTGGACGGAAGCGTTTTTTGTGAGGTGCGAGCTCATTGATATTTCTCACGGTGTGTTCAGATCCGAGATAGTCTTGTATATTATGTATCTCACACGGCTGAGGTTTTTCCCTTATCTCTCGGGGGGACTACCTGCACGGCAAACAAGAAGCTCGACCACGGAGAGTAAACAAGAAAAAGACAAAAGTCTCATTTACGAGACGACTACTGGCCCATCAATTTCTTCATGAAACCCCTCGAGCTGTTTTCCGATTTAAAATTAAACTTTCACTCAATATCGTGACCGATCTGTATTTAGAGAGGCCTTTTAAAATGCATAGATAAGGAGATTAACAAGATGAAAGATTGAGAGAACTAATGATTAGAAAACTGAAATGACATAAGAGAAAAAAAGATTGCAACACCTTTTTTTTCTGGCGCTTTTCTTTGTACTCTTCGCAATGGCTTGGGGTTCCAGATAATCTGAACCGTGAACCAACAGAAAGGACATTTTTTCAGAGGAAGATTCGTCGGAGCAACCTACAAAATTAACCGAAATGGCATTTGGCATAGCAATTTTGGTAAAACAGGCGTATTTTGACTACAAGGACGAGAAAAACGCATAAAAAAAGGTGTTTCTCGGCCGAAAAGCTTAGAAAAAAAATTCAACGCCAAAGAATTAGGGTGAATTGGTCAAAATCTAAAGAAAAACGCTCAAAATAAAATATTTTGTATGGGTTTCTTCATCAATCGGAAAAAAAAGCCCAAAAAACCCAATAAAAAGTTGATTTTATTAAAACAAAAATTCGATAAAAACGCAAAAAAAATTTAGAAACAAGTGTTTTTCTAACAGAAAATAAGGAAAAACTGTAAGCCAAAAAACTGAGCTCTCTAAGCAGAAAAATTGGGGAAAAACTGAAGAAAATCTGGCAAAGTTTTGGTCAAAACTGTGAGAAAAACGCTTAATGCCTACATCAGGAATAAAAGCCTGCACTCCTTTTGGTCCTATAATATTAAAAATTTATGAGCTTGTGAATTATATAATATTGTAGTATAAATAATCCGGTAAAAAGGTATTTCTCGGCCGAAAAACTTAGAAAAAAAATTCAACGCCATAGAATTAGAGTGAATTGTTCAAAATCTCGAGGAAAAACAATCAAAATAAAATATTTTGAAGGGGTTTTTTCAGCAACTCGAAAAAAAAGGCCTAAAAACCCGATAAAAGTTGATTTTTTTAAAAACAAAAATTCGATAAAAACGAAAAAAAAAATAGAAACAAGTGTTTTTTCTAATGAAAAATAAGGAAAACTGTAAGCCAAAAAACGAGCTCGCTAAGCAGAAAATCTGGCAAAATTTTGGTCAAAACCGCAAGAAAAACGCCCAATTTCTACAACATCAGGAATAAAACCCATCTCTCCTTTTGGTCCTATAATATTAAAAATTTATGAGCTTGTCAATTATAATAGTATCCAAAATCCGGTAAAAAAAGTGTTTCTCGGCCGAAAAACTTAGAGAAAAAATTCAACGCCAAAGAATTAGAGTGAATTGGTCAAATCTCGAAAAAAACGACCAAAATAAAATATTTTGGAGGGGTTTCTTCCGCAACTCGAAAAAAAAAAGCCCTAAAAACCCGATAAAAAGGTAATTTTTTAAAAACAAAAGTTCGATAAAAACGCTAAAAAATTTTAAACAAGTGTTTTTCTAATAAAAAATAAGGAAAAACTGTAAGCCAAAAAAATGAGCTCGCTAAGCAGAAAAATAGGGAAAAAACTGCAGAAAATCTGGCAAAATTTTGGTCAAAACCGCAAAAAAAACGCCCAATTTCTACTACATCAGGAATAAAATACTGCTCTCCTTTTGGTCCTATAATATTGAAAATTATAAGCTTGTCAATTATAAAATAGTATACAAAGTCCGGTAAAAAAGTGTTTCTCGGCCGAAAAAGTTAGAAAAAAAATTCAACGCCAAAGAATTAGGGTGAAATGGTCAAAATCTCGAGAAAAACGATCAAAATACAATATTTTGGAGGGGCTTCTTCAGCAACTTGAAAAAAAAGCCCTAAAACCCCGATAAAAAGTTGATTTTTTTAAAACAAAAATTCGATAAAAACGCAAAAAAAATTTTTGAAACAAGTGTTTTTCTAATGGAAAATAAGGAAAAACTGTAATCCAAAAAATGAGCTCTCTAACAGAAAAATCGGGGAAAACTGCAGAAAATCTGGCGAAAATGTGGTGAAAACCGTAAGAAAAATGCCCAACGCCTACAACATTTGTCAAAATCTCGAGAAAAACGATCAAAATAAAATATTTTGGAGGGGTTTCTTCAGCAACTCGAAAAGAAAGCCCTAAAAACCCGATAAAAATGTGATTTTTTAAAAACAAAATTCGATAAAAACGCTTAAAAAATTTGAAACAAGTGTTTTTCTAATGAAAAAATAAGGAAAGACTGTAAGCCAAAAAATGAGGTCTCTGAGCAGAAAAATTGGGGAAAAGTGCAGAAAATCTGGCAAAATTTTGTTGAAAACCGTAAGAAAAACGCCCAATGCCTACAACAACAGGAATAAATACTGCTCTCCTTTTGGTCCCGTAATATTGAAAATTTATGAGCTTGTCAATTACATAATAGTGTCTGTTATCGGGAAAAAAAATGGAGGAATATCTTCGATCATAACATCATCCATCAAAATTCGAAAAAAAAAACCTCAAAGTGTAAATCACTATTAATTGTATGTAACCCATCAGCCCCCTTGTAAAATTGACTTTCGAGAAGGGCATTTACATGACACTTTTATCTCTTCGTCTTTCTCTCGGCCACGGTCATCTCCTAAACGTTAAGTGCATATTTGATAAATTCCTCACCTTCTGGAGATAGCGTGGGATGTTACATTTTAGAGAGAGGAAAAAAAAATGAGCTACAAAAAAATCTTTTTGTCTTCTTTAAGATGACGTTAGTTTTTTCAGGGTCAAATCTTTCAGAATTTCAATAATTTATTGAAATATCTTTGTTTATTTGAGTTTATCTTGTTTTTTGAAATTCATTTTTATATTTTACTTAAGACTCTGAGTTATTTTCTTTAAAAGGTTTAAATAAATGAGAGGTGATCATGAAAAGATTTTTGTCGACACGGTAAGATGAAAAGAGTCACAGGGTCGTACCTCCGGAGGAAACATAAAAATGACGATTCACATCAGAATATGAGTTGAAACTTTCTTTTGGCAAAACGTTAGTTTTATAGAATCGCCTCGTTCCAGAGAGCGCGTTCACGAAATGACTCCTAAGTTTTCCAACAAGGACGACTGGAGGTGAGAACAAGGCTTGCTCAGGTCAAATATGGGCCTGGACAGATTGAAGATATCGAGGGAGCGGATGTCTGCGACCGCGTCCCGCAGCTCTCATCCTCTTCACCCGTGATTTTGTCATCTTCGGAATTCCATTTAAAAAAGCCCCCCCTTCACATCCATCATATTAACAACTTTCTACTAAATGGACTCGACTATTGAATTTTAATGAAGCGGACAATAATATGCGTAGGTGAGGCGACCCCCCTCTTTCAATACTTCAATCTAAAACCATGAAAATATAAAATATACACGGACGTCTCATGCAACTTTTACGATTTTCCTGTCTTATCTTCTTTCCAACCAATCTCATTTAATGGCCTTCTCCGTCAAGGGGTATCTTGAAAATAAATTTTAAGTTTGATCTTCTGAATAAAATTTACTTTGACGGTAAGTTTATTAAATCGGAAAAAAATTCAACGTCTCACCATAATCCGTAAAGCTTTACAATCTCCATACCTGAAACAAAAAAGTACTGGTTAGAAGAGCTTCCAACGAAAACTTCCTTAAAGAGAAGTAACAATATAGGAGGGGAAGTATAACGGAGGGGACGTAAAACGATGGGAAGTATATGGGAGGGGAAGTATAACAGAGGGGGAAGTATATGGGAGGGGAAGTATAACAGAGGGGAAGTATATGGGAGGGAAGTATAACAGAGGGGAAGTATAGGGAGGGGAAGTATAACAGAGGGGAAAGTATAAGGGAACGAAAGTATAACGAAGGGAGGGAAGTATAAAGGAGGAGGAAGTATAAGGGAGGGGAAGTATAAGGAGGGGAGTTGTTTTTTTTTTTTTTGTTGAAAAATTTATAAGTTTTTTTTTAATTTTCTGAGTTTTTTTTTATTTTCCGGGTTTTTTTTAAATTTGAGCGTTTTTTTTTAAATTGTCACTTTTTTTGAAAATTTTTCTAAGTGACAAGGTAGAAATAATGGGCTCTTTGGCCTAGGGATGTGCCTCTCGTAATGGGTAGAAGTACGAAATTTCTCCCTCCTAAAAAAATTATAATTAAAAAGCGGAAATTTTTTTACACCAAAAATTCTTAAAAAATATAAGGAGTCTTTGGTCGAAATTTGGTGAAAATCGGACCAACGGATCGGCCGCAGCGAATTTTTTAAAATTTCAAACAGACATATCTCCGCCATTTTTTCGAAATTTAAAAATCGCGATCGTCAGTTTCTTCTTCATAAAGAAATTTGTGTGAAAATTTGGTGAAAATCGGATCCCCACAAAAAACACCCCGTGTAAAAACACCCCGCCTCGCAAAAATCCTTTTACATCAGCCGGAAAAAGTTGTGATATCAACTTCCCCGCCCTCAAATGAGCGAGAAGAGTCGATACGCCCGAGTGGTAGGTACGATGATGTGAGAAGCATGATGCCCGTGCTCCCGTTTCAATGCTCCTCTTGGCGGCATCGCGAATGCTTTGTATCAGTGATTGCCGTTATTTATCAAGCCCTGGAACGTGGAACGCTTAAGAATTACTGTGTTATCACTGAGTTCCTAACTAATCACTAGTATACACCCCATACACATACATACACTTACCCCCCCCCCCCCCGTACTCACACATGACACTACGCCTTCATCTACGTATGTCTGAGTGTTTGAATCATAACGATTTTTCCCGAAGAACGCACAGCACGTCTTAACTACGTCCCTGTAAACAAACATTTCGCGATGCCGCCAAGGGGAGCATTGAAAACGGGAGCACGGGCATCATGCTTCTCACATCATCGTACCTACCACTCGGGCGTATCGACTCTTCTCGCTCATTTGAGGGCGGGGAAGTTGATATCACAACTTTTTCCGGCTGATGTAAAAGGATTTTTGCGAGGCGGGTGTTTTTTACACGGGGTGTTTTTTGTGGGGATATCATATCTTTTTGTAGTTTAAATTCAAATGAATCGTAAAACTCCTAAAAGAACCGCGCGTTGTTTCAGTTGCCCGGGAAAAATGGTAGCATTAAATTAATAGCGTATGTAGCGTAATAATTAAGCCAGCCGATAGTGGCATTTAGCAAGTCTGGAATGTACATTCTAACCTCATGCTTTAAAAAGTTCAATCATAATTTAATAAATTGGTATCAGCAGCATAAAATGCGTTGACGTTTGAAAAATTTTATACTATTTATTCATCGATAATATATCGTGAAATATATCGTGTTAAAATCGTGAATATATCGACTGACGATCGAAAAATGATCACTGGTCAAATTGACCCCAAGGGGTCTGGAAGACCCATTTCCGAAATTCGACCTTATGGTGTAAATCGGGTGTACAGCCGGCGCCACAGACAATGATCACTGGTCAAATTGACCCTGAGGGTCTGGATGACCCATTTCCGAAATCCGTCCTCATTACTATACTCGTCCTCATTGCTAAACTCAGAAGGAAGCTCTGTGCACAATTTCAAGTCGATTGGTCTTGTCTCCAGGCTGTGTACCCGTTAAAGTGGCTAAAATTACCCTAAAATTTCAGTTTTTTGTTCCTAACTTTTTTTTAAGTTAAGATTTCGGGGTAAATCTTTCAAAGGCACTGGCTCAAGTTGAAAGGAAGCTCTGTGCAAAATTTCAAGTCAATCGGTGCGCTAGGAGGCTGTAGCCTTGTCTAGCTGAATAAGAAGAAGAACACGGTAAAGGCGAAAACCGGTTTTCAGACTTTTATATCTCGGCTCCCTGTGGACCGATCGACTTGAAATTTTCAGCGTTTACTCATATCATATCAAAGTAAATCTGTTGCAAATTTCAAGTCGATCGGTCCACAGGGAGCCGAGATCCAGATACCTGAAAAACGCAAATCGTGACGTCCAGTAAACATACACTTGGTAGGTACCGTTTTCTGACGTCTTCGGACTGGGTGTTGCTTGGCGGGGCGGAACGCTACCGCGTTCCTAGATGAAAACTGTGGCCGTAAAGTGTTCCGGAAAAAAATGCTACGGACGGCCGGCACGACAGACAAAGTTGAGATCGGTAAAGATCGGAGCTGGAAGACCCTTCCCCAAAACCCGAGGTGGAGGGTATCACAATAACATCTTTAAGGACGTTAAAA
The DNA here is from genome assembly GCA_014119065.1 of Orius insidiosus. Taxonomy (NCBI): domain Eukaryota; kingdom Metazoa; phylum Arthropoda; class Insecta; order Hemiptera; family Anthocoridae; genus Orius; species Orius insidiosus. The sequence continues at coordinate 455,230 of JACGAQ010000055.1, read as the reverse complement.
ATCTTTTCAAATTGCTTGAATAATTATTTTAACCAACTTCTTGATTAATTACACTCCGATCTCTCTAAAAATCCGGCGATAAGGAGATGACACGGAACGATTTTTCTAGCACTAGTAACACCGATCTTGCTGGTGGGAGGTTGACGGCCCATATAATCAATTCGGTAGAAAAACCGCAGTGAGATCACTTCGAAACGGTAATTAGTAAGCCTTTCTCATCAGAATCCATTACCGCATCGAAGCCATACAAGCATTAAACGGTTCCATCAGTTTATCGACTCCTTTTTGGCAATCAAAAAACCGTTCCCTTTATTTACCCTACATTTTAAATGCTCTATAATGAGGTCCCTACTCTTGAACTTCATAATCCATTACAAATCGTTTTTTGAGAAATTAATAAATAGCTTGTGATTGAACGGAATCTTCGAAAATAAAGAACAACGGTGAAAAACCTTTTAAAATTTCTAACTGTTTTTATTACTTATTGAAACCATTTTAAAATAACGGAGGTGCTTCTACCTACGTATTATTTGTTATAAATTTTACTTCAACTTACTTTTAGTGGGGAAATGGCGGATTCGCCGCAAAAAGACCAAGTAAATTAGGAAAACGCCCAAATATCCGAAATTCCGGTCTGGAGATGGCCCCGACGGAAACTTCCTTAAAGAGAAGTAAAAATATAGGAGGGGGAAGTATAGGGGAGGGGAAGTATAGGAGGGTGAAGTATAACGGAGAGGTAGGTATAAGGGAGGGAAGTATAAGGGAGGAAGTATAACGGAGGGGGAAGTATAATGGAGGGGAAGTATAACGGAGGGGAAGTATAACGGAGGGAGAAGTATAAAAGATAGAGAAGTATAACGGTTTCTCCGTACTAAAATAACAGAAGTATAACGGTATAACGGGGGGAAGTAGAACGGAGGAGGAAGTATAACGGAGGGGGAAGTATAACGGAGGGGAAGTATAAGGGAGGGTGAAGTATAAGGGAGTGGAAGTATAACGGAGGGGAAGTATAACGGTGGGGAAAGTATAACGGAGGGGGAGTATAACGGAGGGGAAGTATAACGGGGAGGGAAGTGTAACGGAGGGGGAAGTATAAGGGAAGGTAGGTATAACGGTTTCTCCCTACTAAAATTATAATTAATTTTAAAAAATGCCAATTTTTTTACATCAAAATTTCTTTAAAAATATAAGCAGTAATGGGTGAAACTTTCGTGAAAATCGAACCTGGAAGAACCTTCCCCAAAAACCCGACGTGGAGGGTATCACAATAACTTCTCTAAGGAAGTTTAAAAATTTCATGAATCTAGGTAAAAAATAAAAGTCTTCGCCTGGCTCCGCCACACTGAACGGGCCTGGGCTGCCAAACTTTGTACCTACTATTTAAAAAAATTATAAATTTTTCTTCCCAATCTATCTATTTTAATTTTAAAAAATGATTTTTTCCCGATAAAGAGTATTTGGTAAAATTTGGTGAAGATCGGACGAATATTACGGCCGCAGCGCGTAAAAAAAACTTCAAACAGACAGATCTCTGCCATTTTTGCTAATTTCAAAAAAATCTCGCGTCAATTTCAGATAACCGAAAAAGGAAAATCCTGTGAAAATTTGGTAAATAAAAAACTTCTATTTGAGGAAATTAATAGCGTTTTTGATGTGCAAAAAAATCCATATTTTTCGGAGTCCTACGCTATTATAAAACCAAAAAATCTGGCAAAACAAGAGGAGGATCGAAAATTAAATTAAGTTGACCAACCTGGTAGTTATAATCGATTTTATAAGAGCTACTAATTAACAATTTTAACGAACGTAATGAAGCAATTAAATCTTCTTGTTAAATAGCAGAGAAGACAGAGCGGATGAATAAAAAATAAGTATAAAAAAAAAAGACGTTTATGCAAATTTTCAAGGATGTTGAGTCCGAAGAGTCTCGAAAGGACTTTTTTTTCGGAATAGATCTTTCGTTTATCTAGAATCGATCAAACGAATGTGGAACCGGGACGAAACGGTGGAGAGGGTATTAAAAACAAAGTATATCCTCCCAACATATTCGACAATGCTCACATAAATCTGCACGACAAAGCCCCGACCACACATTTACATATAATTGATTTGGAACGATTTAAAATTCTAATCCCGACCCTCCCCTCATCCATGTTCGTAGACCTCCTATAGACCAAAAGGCACACTGACCAATAAAATAAGAAGCTCAGACTTTATTTGGAAATTCGACTTTTTTTTATATTCTTCGAACTAAAATTCTTTTTTGGATACTTTTCACATTTTTTTAAGCTATTCCTTTCATCTTTATAACATGTTTTTTTCTTAAAAATGCGAGTTAAGAGTTCACACGCTTCTATTAGCTTTTGACCGGAAGGATGGAATAACAAGAGAAATTTCCCAGTTTAGAAATAACTTCCGGCAATAAAAGTCCGTTGACCAAAGGCGCTTTGGGTTTACTTAAGGAGGTATGATGGTTTTTAAGTGAGTTGCTTTGCGAATTTTTCGTTGTTAACAACGGTTTTCGGTTTTTCCCTTCTATCTCGGAAACCGTCGCTCAAAACGAAAAAATGTCTTAAGTAAAAGTTGTAGGTACTAAAATTTACTACATAAAATATTTTATTAGTTTTTTTCCGTCAGAGCAATACTTTAGGAGATATGGAAGTATTTAAGTTGGTTGCTTTGCAAATTTTTCGTTGTTAACAACGGTTTTCGGTTTTTCCCGTTTATCTCGGAAACCGTCGCTCAAAACGAAAAAACGTCCTAAGTAAAAGTCGTAGCTACGGAAATTTCCTACAAAAAAGACCTCATTGGTTTTTTTGTCAGAGCAATGCTTAAGGAGATATGAGGGTTCTTAAGTGAGTTGCTTTGCAAATTTTTCGTTGTGAGCAACGGTTTTCGGTTTTTCCCTTCTATCTCGGAAACCGTCGCTCAAAACGAAAAAATGTCCAAACTAAAAGTTGTAAGTACAAAGATTTCCTACAAAAATTTCTTTTTTATTTTGCGTAAGAGCAATATTTAAGGAGTTATGAGGTTAAAACTAATAATCCTACAGAGCCTGTGTGAAAACTTAAAACCTTCATATCTCCTAAAATATTGCTCTGACGGAAAAAACAATAAGATATTTTATGTAGTAAATTCCGTAGCTACAACTTTTACTTAGGACATTTTTTCGTTTTGAGCGACGGTTTCCAAGATAGAAGGGAAAAACCGAAAACCGTTGCTCACAACGAAATATGTACAAAGCAACCAACTTAAAACCCTCATATCCCCTTAAAGCACGTCCTTTTAGCTATACTGCATATTTCAACTCTGCAGAAATAGTAACTTCTTCAAAAAGAGTTGTGGCACTCTCTTGGAAAAGGGTCCTTCAAATCTTTAGCGATCATGAGATTGTCAGTTGTGCCGGCCGCCGTCGCCATTTAAGTCGATTTCGAAACTTGTTTACGTTTCAGACATTTTAGGCGATGATAGTAGGCTAATGAGATAATAATATGAAGCGCCGTGGTTATAGAGGACATGGTCAGTCTCTAATTGATGGACAAGTAGGTTTACTCTCGCCTTTGAAACGTCACCCTTCCTGAACACGAGCGCATTAAACCCATTCGAAACTTTTAAGTGTTTATTTAATCAACATCTGAGCTTATTTTGATTTTTGGTTTTCAAAATTTACAGTTTAGCCATGAAATTTCGTAATATAAATTGGATATCTAAATTTCAAATGCGACGTTTTTCAGTTGAGCCGGTTGAGTGTCATGAGAAGCAGGTTTTGAGAAAAATTTGATTTAATAAAATAATTGGGTGTTAGTCAGGAGTGGTCGTTGGGGTGTATCAAGATTGCCGGAAGCAGAAGTTGACGGATTCTGGGGAGCAATATGACGACGCAAACGGAGGAGTGATAAAAAATCTTTTAAAAACGTAACTTTTAACAATTATCTTCATTGCACAATTATTTTGCAGTATTACAATATCGGAAGGAACAGCAAAGTTTTGCACAATATAGGAGACCAATTTTACGCAACGGCCGTCTCCGGATTGGGTGAACCGTCGAAATCATATTCCGACACGGAGACAATGGATATGTGCAAAGAATCCATCAGATTGGCCGCCGCAGCCGGAGCGAGGGCTCTTCAGGACAGCGGAATCGAAAGGATATACGTGGAAGGGTTCCGAGATCCCGAAGCCGCAGCAGAAGGTGCCAACCTCGCCGTCTGGAGGTATCAAGAAATGAAAGGGCCAAAAAGAAAAAAACCGGAATCCATTGTCGATTTTTTTAACCCGCAAATGGAGTTTGTATTCATCATGTAATAATCATAATAAATTGATTTTAGAGAAGGCTGGATTCGCGGCGATAGCAAAGCGCAAGGGCAAAATTTGGCCCGATATTTGGCCGAACAGCCTGCCAACATAATCAACCCTATGGCCTTCGCACAAGTAAATTTGGTAAAGATTGGTAAATAATGGAGTTTTAGGCAGCGATTTATTATTTATGTCCCTGCGGAGTAAAAGTTGATATAAGAAATAAAGATTGGATGGAAGAAAAACGTATGATACCGACGTTGGCGATGTCAAGGGGCTCTTGTGAGTCACCGCTTTTTCTTGAAATGTTTTACTGCGGAGGAACAGAAGAAGATAAGCCTGTAGTTTTAGTCGGTACGTTGTTAAATAGGGAAGAAAATGAGAATTTTTTAGGGAAAGGGGTGACGTTTGATTCGGGAGGACTGTGTCTTAGGGCGTGTCAAGGTATGGGTGAGCACAGAGGAGATGTGGCAGGCGGTGCGGCCATCGTCGGCGTTTTAAAAGCGTGCGCAGCTCTTCAGATACCGATCAACGTGGTCGGTTTGGTCCCTCTGATCGAAAACATGCCTGGAGGAGCGGCTATGAAACCTGGCGACGTCGTCATCACACAAACCGGGCGGACTATCAAAATCCAAAACCCGGCATATGCAGGTCATATAATTTTAGCAGCGAGTTTAGTCCATGCTGCATCCATGCACCCTTGTTTAGTCATCGACATCGCCACACTTTTATGTAATACAAATTAAAAATTGAACAGATAAACAAAAATTTAAAGGTGGAGCGAGAGAAGCCATGGGTTCGCAGCCTCTCCGACATTCTGCACGTCGGAAATCGTCTGGAAAGAACTTCAAAAGGCCGGTGCCGAGACGGGGGACCGTTTTTGGCGTATGCCTTTTTGGGAACACTACTCAAAAAGCGTTACGGGACTCGACGACGTCGACGTCGACAACGTCGGCCTAGGACGAGGCGCATCTTTATGCAAAGGAGCAGCATTTCTTCTGGTAATCATTCCATAGAGGAAGAAAAATAATTTTACTTTCAAAAGGAATTCGCACCAAAAGTGGACTTCACCCACATCGACATCAGCGGGACGGGAATGGAAGCAGAAGAGCATCCCATCTACTACAGAAAAGGCCTAATGACGGGACGTCCTGTGCGAAGTTTGGTTCAATTTTTAAATCGAGTCGCCTGCCCTCATAATATAGAACAACCTTGCAAATAATTTTTTTCTAATTTCTTACCCAATTAGAGCTTCCTTAAGAAAAAAAAAATATTTAAGAATTTTAAAAATCAAGAAAAAATTTACTAAAAACAAGTTAAAATTCCTCAGAACAGGATTAAAATGATGATAAAAATTCAAAAGATATTGAGAGAAAAAAATCAAAAGGCAGCAAAAAATCTGATCTTCTATCTATCCCGTCTAGGAAATAGAAGAATAAAGAATTCTTCAAAGTATCGAATTCCTTAAAAATAGGAAAAGGTCAATAAGATCAGATAATTTTTGTTTTCGACTTATAAAAAAAGGAAGGATTCGCGTGAAAAAACGAGTAACTACAAAATACGCGTGGATATAAAACTTAATCGACGGCTCATTAGCGCTCTTGAATCCTGCACGACCCATTAACACTAATTAGAAAAGATTCCCTCCGTAGAATTCGCAATTTCCATCCTACGGGGAGGGAAACTCGACTCAGGATTTTAAACGAGTCTTAAAAACTTATTGTGAAGACGCTTGTTTTGATCGCTTAATTTATGGAACGGCCAACGTCGGGGATTGCGCATAAAAGTTAATTTTATTAGACGTCTAATGCTTGTCTAGAAATAGCTTAGAGATTCCGAGACGAATAAGAAAAGCCTGGGTGGGTGGTAAGCCTGTTTGAGCTGTAGGGTGGTCGAAATTTTTTTCTTCCTATCGAGGTATTTTCTTTATCGTATTCTCTATACGTGCCAAAGGATCGTCATCGCGAGGGGTCAACGGAAGATCTTGATAGTCCAGCCTCGGGTATGCGGTTTGTTATATTTATTAGCACAATGCTCAATAATATAAAAAAAGTGCATTTTTTTAAATTCTTGAAAGGATGTTGCGCCTTTCTTGATTCTGAAGGCCAATTTTGACGTCTTGTTTCCTGATGTCATTTCGCGCAAAATCCCAGGCTTCAAAATTATGATTGGAATTCAGAAACACGAAGTTCGAGAAAAAAGCGTTTCGATAATGAAAGTGTTGATGCGCGAAGTTTCCTCAAGGGACAGCACTCGTAATTTTGGGCCTCTTGTTTACGAATAATGGTCGTCCCGAAGGTGCTTCTCGCCGCCTAATCACAAAGCACGTCATTTTACGCCGAATTTTCATCCGACGTGACCCCAACGCGATCGGGACATCGAATATTCGGAATTTATGGCATTGAAGGACGTCGGAAAAAAAAACTATTGTTGCTTTTTTACGATTATTCTTTTTATTAATAACAAGGTACACGAAGGGTAATTACGGGAAAGAGGAAGTTTCAACTCGGCGACGTTTATGCAAGAATGCATATTTCCCTTTATAGCCGATTATTAGCCCACTAGACGCCGTTTCTGTTTCAACACAAAATAAATTTTCCACTTTCTTTAATGGCGATTTTACTGAGAACTACTAATTTGAAGAAAAAAAACCCAACTTCCTCAATCGAGGTAGAAAAAATGGAAGTCTTCGCCCAGCCAGGCCACACGGAACGGGCGAGAACACCCCAAATTTCTTCCTACTTGAAACAAAAAAATTGTTGAAGAAATTCGATTTGGTGAAGATAAAATGAAAATTGTGGTGTGAGGTGTTCCGGAAAATGCGACGGACGGCCGGACCACAGACAACCTCAAGATAAAGATCACTAATCATGGAGGGTATCACAATAACTTCTCTTTGAGGTTTAAGGGGATATGAGGGTTTTAAATTAATTGCTTTGTACATTTTTCGTTGTGAGCAACGGTTTTCGGTTTTTCCCTTCTATCTTGGAAACCGTCGCTCAAAACGAAAAAATGTCCTAAGTAAAAGTTGTAGCTACGGAAATTTACTACATAAAATATTTTATTGGTTTTTTCCGTCAGAGCAATATTTTAGGAGATATGAAGGTTTTAAGTTTTCAGACAGGCTCTGTAGGATTATTACTTTTAACCTCATAACTCCTTAAATACTGCTCCTACGCAAATAATGAATAAAGAAATTTTTGTAGGAAATCTTTGTACCTACAACTTTTACTTAGGACATTTTTTCGTTTTGAGCGACGGTTTCCGAGATAGAAGGGAAAAACCGAAAACCGTTGCTCACAACGAAAAATTTGCAAAGCAACTCACTTAAGAACCCTCATATCTCCTTAAGTATTGCTCTGACAAAAAAACCAATGAGGTCTTTTTTGTAGGAAATTTCCGTAGCTAGACTTTTACTTAGGACATTTTTTCGTTTTGAGCGACGGTTTGAGATAGAAGAAAACCGAAAACCGTTGTTAACAACGAAAATTTGCAAAGCAACCAACTTAAATACTTCCATATCTCCTAAGTATTGCTCTGACGGAAAAACTAATAAGATATTTTATGTAGTAAATTTTGTACCTACAACTTTTACTTAGACATTTTTTCGTTTTGAGCGACGGTTTCCGAGATAGAAGGGAAAAACCGAAAACCGTTGTTAACAACGAAAATTTGCAAAGCAACTCACTTAAAAACCATCATACCTCCTTAACCAAGTTTTTACAGTTGGGAAGCTCCCGAGAGCACCACAAAAACTCAAAAAACGTGAACTTCCGCCATAAGAAGCTATTGGCCTCAAATTTGCCCATAAGTACCCTTTTATCCGTGAAATAAACCCACGAGGGGCGAAGGTTAAGAAACCGCAAAAACAATAATGACACGTTAGAAACTGTAATCGGTCCTCCAAAAAAATAAAAAATCTGGATCAAGGCTTAAAAATTGTTTTGGGAACAAACGATCCATTTCACTTTTTCCGTAACTAATTTTTTTTCTTCTTCCCCCTTTTAAAATTATAACGTTCTAGTTGTTCGATGCATAAGTTTGGATTAAAAATAAGGAAGTTTTCTCTAATTAAAAAATTTTTGAAAGTAGAATCACGAAAAGTGGTCAGTTCGTGTTCGGCTTCTTTTCTTCATCTCGCATATCACGGCCTCCTTAACATGTGGAATCCGAGAAGCATTTAGATTGAAAAAAAAAACACTTCTAAAAATTAATTTTATACACAAAAAGTTGGATTGATGCCCACTTCCTAAAATAAGTTATTGTGACACCCTCCATATGACAGTTTTTCACCGGAATTTTCCTCATTTCAATAAAATTGGAAAAAATCTCCAAAAATGGAAAAAATTTGGTGTTCTCGCCCGTTCTGTGTGGCCTGGCTGGGGGAAGACATGCATAATTTCTCCCTCGATATTAAAAAAAATGATTTCGATAGTAGGGACGAAAAATGATTAAATGGCGCTACTATGAAGAAGTTCACGTTGGACATTTCCCAGCGTGAGTTTAAAAATCTGGCATGTTTTCACAGCAAAAAAACCGTTCCCTTAATGATTTGCTCGAATTTATTATCTCTCCGTGTACGGAGAACATCTCGGACGGTACCATTCTCGACCTTGGCTCATGCAACGTGGTGACAAGACGCGGGATAAAAAAAACGAAGAAAAAAATAAATTTTATGGTGAAAAAATCGATGTTTCTCATTATGTGTGGGAATACATATTTAATAGATCGTGAGACCGAAACGCGGCTTTTGTCCGACAATGAGTCGTGAAGAAACACTTTGTATCGGTTTCTATTTCAAAACTTTTCTCGCTCATGAAGCAAACGAGATTAAAGTAACACATATGGGTCAGATTTAGACCACTGGTTCTCAAACTATTTCCATGGGAACGCCAGGGGAAAAAATCAACAAGTTTTAATTGGGATAAACCTTAAGTTTTTTTAATGTAAAAACGAGTTTTTTGTCACGTCCTGTCCTTCAAATTGTCTTAAATGAGCCATTAAGGTTCTTCGTTCCCAATTTAGATGTTAAAAAACAAAATCTGATTATGAAAATGGGTTTTTAATATTTAGTACGTGTTCTAAAACAACTCTAGACCGAAGGGACCCCCGGAAAAAAATCTTGAAGTCAACGTAGGTCTATTGACAAGTTAAGTACGAAAACTTCCTTAAAGAGAAGTAAAAATATAGTAGATATAGGTGGGGGGGGGTATTAAAGAGGGGAAGTATAAAGGAGGGGAAGAACAACGGAGGGGATGTTTTTGTTATTTCAAAAAAATTTTTAATTTGCGCTTTTTTTTTCTCAAAAACTTTCTAAGTTACTTTTTCGAAAAATTTTCCAAGTGTCAAGGTAGCAATAATGGGATTTTTGGCTTAGAGAGGTCCCTCTCGTAAGGCGTGGAAGTATGAAATTTCTCCCTCCTAAAATGATAATTAATGTTTAAAAAAATGATAATTTTTTTACACAAAAAATCGTAATAAAAATATATAAAGTAACTAATAAAAATTTGGTGAAAATCGGACCAAAGCGAATTTTTTAAAATTTCCAACAGACATATCTCCGCCACTTTTTTCGAAATTCAAAAATCGCTCTCGTTAGTTTCTTGTTCACCGACTAAAGAAAATTTGGTGAAAATCTGGTGAAAATCGGTGGAAAACTGTGGCCATAAAATGTTCTGGAAAAAAGATGCTACGGACGGCCGGCCGGCACCACTGACAAAGTTGAGATCGGTATAGATCATATTCGTTTTGACCCTCCGGGGTCTGGAAGACCCTTCCCCAAAAACTCGACGTGGAGGGTATCACAATAACTTCTCCACGCACCTTAATAGAGGAAAATTCTGAGAAAATTAGTTGAAAGTATTGAAAATTGTGGTGTCAAAATCAAGAAAAATTTGCTTATAGTTTGAGAACCGCCATTTCTAAATTTTCTGCAACATTCCAAGAGCTTCTAAGTTTTGGCTAACTCTTGTGGGAAGAAAAATTCCTAAAGGAAATTTTTGATGAAATCCAATGAATATTGAGGTATTCCTGAAGGACGTTGCATCGGGATGGATGAAGACCAGAGGTCATTTTGATCCTAAAGTCTTAATGACCCATTTCTTTTGACTGTCGAGAGTATCACAGTAATTTTCTTTGAGAAAAAAAAGATTTGAGGAGGGGCACTTGAAGAGAATTTGTGTTCTACGCCACTATCTTAAACTAGCTTGAATGTTTATTTCCTTATATTTTAGTGTCTCTGATTTTTATTTCGACTTATCATTTCTTCAAATTAAGCTTTTTTGACAAGGAAACAATTAGTTTGCCACTTTCGAAGCGAATGATTGTGTGAAACAGACGTTTCCACTTAGGAGTGATGAATGGACGTCGATATAAACGACACGGACGATCTCGACTATTAAAAAGTAAGATTAATGTATGAATGAAGATTTTAAACCCTCTGATTTCTTCGGAGTGGGAATTTGTCGATCGGTAACGCGCGAAAGAAGACGTGGGGCGTGGAAAAACCAGTCCTGCATCTCCACGGGTTGTCACTTCCTTATAACGCCCACGACTCTCAAAAAAGAAGACCCTTTATTCACTCGATCCTCAACATTCGGATATAATTAAAGAGAAAACTCCTAAAGGAAAAGCGGAGAAGTGTGTCAACTGAAAAAAATGTCAACTGGAAAAGAAAAAAAAAGCCACAATTGTGTAATTGACGTAAGAGCTCGTTTACGACCGGCGTAAAGAAAAGAAAGCAAAAATATGGGTTTCATTGTTCTTTTTATTTTAAATTTATTACCAAGAATGCTTTTAAATAGAATCAGTGACCCACTGGGGTTCCAAATTTCTGTGCCCCCCCCCCTTTTAATGTGATACCCTCGACAGACGGTTTCAGGAAGTAGATAATAGCTTTGTTCCAACCGTAGCTTGAAACTGGTTTGAAACTCCTGAGGCATGCGCAGAAGGATTTGGACTTCAGATTTGACGGATAAACGATTCGAACGAATTTAAATTTGACGTCCAAATCCTTCTGCGCATGCTTTTCAAACCAGTTTCAAACTGCAGTTGGAACAAAGCTATTTAGGACCCTATGAAGACCAGGGTTCACTTTGATCCCTAATAACCCCTTTCGAAAAACCGTCTGTCGAGGGTATCACATAATTTTCTTTTCAAAAACTTATGAAACCATGAAAAACCAAGTTTTTCTTGATTTTGACACCTTTAAAAAATTCCTTTTTTTTCAGCTTAAATTTTTTGATCCTCTTTGTCTTTCCAAAAAAAAAATGACTTCCGCGAAATAGAAAATTAATTTGCTTCCGGGCTCTAATTTAAGCACATAGAATAATTGAGGCTCCAGGGTCCTTCAAAATTACCTCCGGACAAAACCTTCAAGCTTTCTTCAAAAATGACATTTTTATCGGTCAACAAGGTCTTAAATATAATTTTTTTCAAAGCTTTTACTTTAGTACAAATACCTTTTGATGAGGCGAAATCCAGAGTTGAAAGTAGGCAAGAAACGGGGGTAACGAAAGTTAAAGGATCATCTCAGGCTGAAAATGGGACTTGTTTCGAATCAAGTTCTTGAAGCCGTTTTTGAAAGTCCACTGTCGTTTTTTTTCTAACTTCTCTCCCGTGTATAATGGAGAAGTACTTCAATAAATTTTCGACTCTAACTACTAATTACACCGAAGAGCATTATTAATTGTTTGCTGAGGTGAACGTCCGAAAGGTATTCGCTATTGTCCTTATTTTTTCTCTCTTTCTATTTTTTAGCCCCGTGGGCACCACAGAGTCCGACGGTGAATGAATGGGACGTGCTCTTTGAATTCTGCTCTAATGATTATCCGAAGATCATCAATTTGTCAACCGGACGGCTTGTTGAGAATATCTTTGTTAATCCCATGGCGTCTATAGAGTCTAATTAGCTTCATTTTTTAAAGCGAACTTTTAAAGAAAAGGCGACCCGTTTTGTCGAAAAAACTCCGAACGCCGGGGGAGTCACGTCTTGTGCACTTCACAGGTTCTGCCTTCTTTAAATGCCTTACAAATGGGCTCTTTTCAACTGCCAAGAATAAAAAAATAAATATGCACATATAAAAACGGTACCCCTTTTATCGATATTCAAAGCTAAATGATTTTCTTTTATTTTAACTATTTTCAAGGAAGCTATAAAAATACCATTGAAGGTATCAATGCAGGGGATTCGATTACCTCAAGGTTTGTTTTATGTCCGATGAAATCCGTTCTTTCCATGAAGGTTATTTTTTTTTTAAATAAAATCTTTTAGAAGAGAAATATTACCATTATGGTAACGGTCTTCGGTTAGGAAAGTCGGACAGAGTGTTAATCTGATTCGTTCTGTAGGGTAATGCCTGAAGATCATCTGGGGTGGATCGAAAGTCAAAAACACGGCCGATATGCCCAGATTGGGGCGAAAAATTAGGGTAAAAAGTATCTAAAAAGCAAAGGAATTCTCCGAAACGGTTGCACAGATTCCTCCAGAGTTGGTACTGCTTTCAATGAACTCAAGAGATCGTAAAAATCAGCTCTCTATTCAAAATTAACGTAAGGTCCGTTGAACCTAGTTCGGTGAGGAAGAAAATAATAAGGAGAAAAACCAATGAAAAAAAGGAGAAAAACCAATGAAAATTGTGGTCGTGATGTATTTTCCAGGAATACGGTGGCAGTCGATAAAGCCAAGGGGTCATTTTTATCCTTGGGGTCCCAGAAGCCTAAAAAACCGTTTGTCAAGGATATCGCATTAATTTTCTTTTCAGAGATTTAAAAACGTTTAAAAAGGGGATCCCATCAACAGAATTTCGGAACCAGGGCCCCCAGCGACGCACAGCGAAAAAAAAATTGATTCTGTGAAAAAAGTTCAAAAATTTCTTGATTATTTTTTTGTGGTTATCATAAAAATGATCGGAATTTAGCTTCTGATTTTTAAATTTTTTTTCTGATGTACTATTTTGTAAAAAGAGTCTAATTTACAGTGACAAAATGATTAAATTTTGAGAAATTCTTTTGAGTAAATTGGATGTAATTTAGGCGTCACGCGAAGTTGAAAATAAAAAAAAACACTTTAGGTAGGTGGTCATTTTGTACATATGGGCATGTGCTCATTATGTACATAAAGAGTCGGTTTTACGATTATTACCTTAGTTTCCAACAGTAATTAATTAAATAACAAAAGAAAAAAACTTACCTTGAAAAATTTAAAAATCCTCGTACGCTTTTTTGAAAAGGAAGCCGAAAAAAATTTTTTTTTTCTTCTCGATTTTCGATCACGTCTATGTAAACGAAACCCGAAGGGTACTCGAGGCGCGAGGTTGAGGAGCGAAAAGCCGACTGAATTCAGTGAAGAGTTCGAGTGTGGAGATCTATGTCAGGGCCGGACTGGGGGACCCGGGACGCCTCCCCCTCCTCGACGAGTAAACAAGAAGCGTCAAGAGTCTCCAAGACTCCTGATTGACCACAAAATGTATTATTTTTTAACAAATTTAAATTGGATTTAACAATACTGATTTTAGCGTCCCCGTTTTTTCTCTTCAAATTCCGGCCATGAAGTGTTCAGAAAAATGGCAACGTCCGGACGGCACCAAGACAAACTTATCTCTCATAATGACCACTGGTCTTTTGTCTTCGAAATTAAAATCAAAAGCAGGGGTGTTATCCTGATCCGCCAAGCCAGGGGGTCCGTTGAAAACCTTGATAAAAACAGCAGGAAACAGAAAAAGTAAACCCGGAATTAAAAGCGTTTTACGTTTAAGTTTTTTCACTCTTCAAAAAACGAGACATTTCCCACATTTTAGTTGAGTCTGTTCACCAGAATCCGGATTTTTGAGAGTTTTCTCGGCTTTTTGCAGAGAAACCACATTTTTACTGGATTTTCGGCAGTATCTCTCGGCTTTTGTTCCATAGAAACCCCATTTTTACTGATTTTTGGTAGTATTTCTTGGCTTTTCGCAAGAGAACCCCATTTTTACTGGATTTTTGAGAGATTTCTTGGCTTTTTGACAGAGAAACCACATTTTACTGGATTTTCGGCAGTATTTTCGGCTTCGCCAGAGAAACCCATTTTTACTGGATTTTTGGTAGTATTTCTCGGTTTTTGCCGAAAACCCCATTTTACTGGATTTTCAGTAGTATTTCTTGGCTTTTTGCCAGAGAAACCACATTTTACTGGATTTTCGGCAGTATCTCTCGGCTTTTTTCCATAGAAACCCCATTTTTACTGGATTTTTGGCAGTATCTCTCGGCTTTTTTCCATAGAAACCCCATTTTTACTGGATTTTCGGTAGTATTTCTCGGCTTTTTGACAGAGAAACCACATTTTTACTGGATTTTCGGCAGTATCTCTCGGCTTTTTTCCATAGAAACCCCATTTTTACTGGATTTTTGGTAGTATTTCTTGGCATTTCGCAAGAGAAACCCCATTTTTACTGGATTTTCGGTAGTATTTTTCGGCTTTCGCCAGAGAAACCCCATTTTTAATGGATTTTCGGTATATTTCTCGGTTTTTGCCCGAGAAACCCCATTTGTACTGGATTTTTGTAGTATTTCTTGGCTTTTCGCCAGAAAACCCCATTTTTACTGGATTTCGGTAGTATTTCTCGGCTCTTCGTCATAGGAACTCCGTTTTTACTGGATTTTTAGAGTGCTCCCCGCATTTAGACAGAAAACCCAATTTTAAAGGATTTTTGGTAGTTTTCCTCTGCTTTTTACAAAGGAACCCATTTTCACAAGATTTTTTCCAAAAACCATCCTTTGGTGGTATCACAATAATTTTTTAAAGAAAGTATAAATAATCAAAATCCTCGTCCCACTGAAGCCAGAAAAAAAAGTTAAAAAAAGAAATTTTATTTTTTACTTATCGTTTTTATACAAAAATATAACATTTTGGTAAACAAAAAAGAGGAATGTATTAAAAAAACTAAAAATAAATTTGAGATGATTTAAATTGTCTTTTTTGATTTCTACAAAGAGTGTATTACAATAATATAAATAAACAAAAGAATTTAAACAATTTTTTTTTACCTGTCTCATTGACTATCTTCGCACTTTTTTCCATCAGGCTAAAAAATAAATTGATCATAAGTAAAACTTTATAATGATTAAGATTACCATGATGAAAATGTTGGCTGGAAGTGCCCTTTGAACGATTTGATCTAAATTTGAAATGTTGCTTTCTTTTGAAACGTTCAAGTTGATAACTGGGAGGGCGGCCGTTCCGCAGCAAAGAGGATACATCTGGTATTCGACTTCTTTCGTACTTTCAGCAAAAGAAAAAGTAAAGTCTGAAAATTTGATGTTTTATAAGAAATTAAAGATTGAAAACATACATTGTCGACTCCAGCAAACGTAAAACTTGTGGAAGGTTTAACTTTGACTTGAAGAATTATAAGTTTTGAACTATGATTCGTTATTTGATATTTGGCCACATATTGTTTTTTAACTATCGCTGTCGCTGGTGCATCCACAATCACAGAAATTGGGATATCAACAATCGCCTTCTCAGGTAAAGAATAATTAAACGTCGACGTTACACTTTCTCCGGATCTAAAATAAGAAGCTTTAAGGAGGTATGATGGTTTTTAAGTGAGTTGCTTTGCAAATTTTTCGTTGTTAACAACGGTTTTCGGTTTTTCCCTTCTATCTCGGAAACCGTCGCTCAAAACGAAAAAATGTCCTAAGTAAAAGTTGTAGGTACTGAAATTTACTACATAAAATATCTTATTAGTTTTTTCCTTCAGAGCAATAGTTTAGGAGATATGGAAGTATTTAAGTTGGTTGCTTTGCAAATTTTTCGTTGTTAACAACGGTTTTCGGTTTTTCCCTTCTATCTCGGAAACCGTCGCTCAAAACGAAAAAATGTCTTAAGTAAAAGTTGTAGGTACTGAAATTTACTACATAAAATATCTTATTAGTTTTTTCCTTCAGAGCAATAGTTTAGGAGATATGGAAGTATTTAAGTTGGTTGCTTTGCAAATTTTTCGTTGTTAACAACGGTTTTCGGTTTTTCCCTTCTATCTCGGAAACCGTCGCTCAAACGAAAAAATGTCCTAAGTAAAAGTTGTAGGTACTGAAATTTACTACATAAAATATGTTATTAGTTTTTTCCTTCAGAGCAATAGTTTAGGATATGGAAGTATTTAAGTTGGTTGCTTTGCAAATTTTCGTTGTTAACAACGGTTTTCGGTTTTTCCCTTCTATCTCGGAAACCGTCGCTCAAAACGAAAAATGTCTTAAGTAAAAGTTGTAGGTACTGAAATTTACTACATAAAATATCTTATTAGTTTTTTCCTTCAGAGCAATAGTTTAGGAGATATGGAAGTATTTAAGTTGGTTGCTTTGCAAATTTTTCGTTGTTAACAACGGTTTTCGGTTTTCCCTTCTATCTCGGAAACCGTCGCTCAAAACGAAAAATGTCTTAAGTAAAAGTTGTAGGTACTGAAATTTACTACATAAAATATCTTATTAGTTTTTTCCTTCAGAGCAATAGTTTAGGAGATATGGAAGTATTTAAGTTGGTTGCTTTGCAAATTTTTCGTTGTTAACAACGGTTTTCGGTTTTTCCCTTCTATCTCGGAAACCGTCGCTCAAACGAAAAAATGTCCTAAGTAAAAGTTGTAGGTACTGAAATTTACTACATAAAATATGTTATTAGTTTTTTCCTTCAGAGCAATAGTTTAGGAGATATGGAAGTATTTAAGTTGGTTGCTTTGCAAATTTTTCGTTGTTAACAACGGTTTTCGGTTTTTCCCTTCTATCTCGAAACCGTCGCTCAAAACGAAAAAATGTCTTAAGTAAAAGTTGTAGGTACTGAAATTTACTACATAAAATATCTTATTAGTTTTTTCCTTCAGAGCAATAGTTTAGGAGATATGGAAGTATTTAAGTTGGTTGCTTTGCAATTTTTCGTTGTTAACAACGGTTTTCGGTTTTTCCCTTCTATCTCGGAAACCGTCGCTCAAAACGAAAAAATGTCTTAAGTAAAAGTTGTAGGTACTGAAATTTACTACATAAAATATCTTATTAGTTTTTTCCTTCAGAGCAATAGTTTAGGAGATATGGAAGTATTTAAGTTGGTTGCTTTGCAAATTTTTCGTTGTTAACAACGGTTTTCGGTTTTTCCCTTCTATCTCGGAAACCGTCGCTAAAAACGAAAAAATGTCCTAAGTAAAAGTTGTAGGTACAAAGATTTCCTACAAAAATTTCTTTATTCATTATTTGCGTAAGAGCAGTATTTAAGGAGTTATGAGGTTAAACTAATAATCCTACAGAGCCTGTCTGAAAACTTAAAGCCTTCATATCTCCTTAAGTATTGCTCTGACGGAAAAAACTAATAATATTTTATGTAGTATATTTCAGTAGCTACAACTTTTACTTAGGGCATTTTTTCGTTTTGAGTGACGGTTTCCAAGATAGAAGGGAAAAACCGAAAACCGTTGCTCACAACGAAATATGTACAAAGCAACCAACTTAAAACCCTCATATCCCCTTAAGAAATTCAAAAAATAAAAACAAACCTTGCCCATTCTATAACGAAAGTCCCTACAAGAGATGAATCTGACGAAAACTTCTTCACAGAGGCACAAATCAATTCAGAAGCTGTATTATCGCTTTCAAGCTCACATCCTTTCAACAAACAGTCATATTCTCCATCAAGTTGAAAATTTTCACTCTATAAAAATTAATAAATAATTTTTCCAAGGGTTTATTAAAATTACCATGACAATTGATGTTGAATGAATTGTGATTGGCCATGGAGACAACGATTTTATTTCGGGCTGAATTAAAAATGGTTCGCGGGTAAAAAGCTCGTTTAACTCTTCAAATTTCGTTGACATGTATTTCGCGCTAAGTTTAAACGGCTCCTCAACCTTAAACTCAATTTGCGACTCAACCACACATAAATGACCATCGATGATATAAGAAAGCTAAAATTAAATCAAAATTAGAATAATTTAAAGTTAAACTACTCTTATTTCAAGTTGACGAGTCTGCAAACAAGAACATCGAATATAAAAAGATTTGGAGGCCAATTCATTCAAATCATCGACGTCTAAACTAAAGGGGAGAGGTGTAAAATTGCTACTTCCTCCCTCATAAAAGTTACCTGTAAACAACTCGGTTATTTTTAACTTAAAATAAATTTAAAGGTTACTTTTATGAATGATTTCTTGGTCGAAATTTTGTGGAAAAGCGATAGTAAGATTCGCTGATGTTATAGGCGAAGATTCTTCGTTGACAATACTCAAACGAAGAGGATACCATTCGTTCAGCAAAGCTGGAGGGTTGTGTTTGATTTCTGCTTTGATTTTCGCCAACCTCCGCGAAACAACACATTTTAATTGTGACTCTAATTTTACAAAATCACCTTCTGTTCCTTTTAATTGTCTAAAAAAAACAAATTAATTTTTTTTAATGAATTAATAAATTACTTACTTAAAATGAAGTAGTTCTTTGTAAAAATAGAAGAATCTCTCCCTAAACCGTTAAATTTCAACTCAACAATTCTACCTTCGATTTCACCAATAAGTAAGGATACAGAAATTATCTAAAATTTTAATTTTTACTTTCATTTTCCTGAGAAAACATTTAAAATAAACTAACCTGCATAGGTTTCCCAATATCTTGTAAGTTTGGCACAAAGAGCAATTAAATGTCTTCAAATCGGAATAATTGAAATCCAGACGTGTGGCGACTAAATGGCTAACTTTTTCGCCACTTCCACCCAATACGGTTACGTTGAGTTTTGAAAATAAGAAAGATTGAGGTATACTAGACCTAAAAAAAAAAAAGATATTAAAAGGAAGAAGAAGAAAATTAAATAACCTCCGAAAATTACTAATGCAATGACCGAAGCGAATAAAAGAATAGAACAAATGCAGCAGCACATGATTACGAAGGCGATAAGGGGCCGATTGGGAGCACTAGGGAAGTGAAAAGCCTATTAGAGCCCTGGTCTATTCACTTGAAAATAATGGCTTATTGTCAGCTAGACAGTAATTGATGAGGGGGTTTTATAGTAGGGTTTTTTTTACAGTGTTACTTTCTAACTAAAAGAAGGACTAAAAATAATGTCTCACAAAAAGAAAATATTTATTTTATTTTTGTAGAAATAAATAGAATTTCTACAAAATTTCTACTTTCAAAGTAGAATTTGAAAAAATTTTGTAGAAAAAAAAAAAGAATAAAGATGAAATAGGTCAAATAATTTTACAGAATTTAGAATTGAACGTTAGCTTTAAAAAAAAAAACTAAGAAGAAAACTCTTCAGTTCTCAAAAACAATAAAATTAGGGTCAAACAAGCCATTCCACAGAAAAGCTTGATAAAAAAAAATGCTGAAAACAAAGATATTAGAAATAAAAAGAGTTTTTACGTTTATTTTTCAAAGTCTTCAAAAAATAAGATATTTCCCACATTTTACTAATTTTGGAGGAGAATGGGGTTTTCCGCCAGAAACCACCATTTTTAAAGGATTTTCATGAGTTTTTCTCAATTTTTAGTGGATTTTTGGTAGTATTTCTCGGCTTTTGCCAGAGACACTCCATTTTTACAGGACTTTGGCTAGTTTTTCTCAGCTTTTTGATAGAGTAATCCCATTTTTACAGGATTTTGAGGTATTTCCCTTGGTTTTTAGGCAGAGAAACCCCATTTTTCCGAATCTTGATTTTAAAAAATTCTATAAACAAAGGATACTAGGAAGAAAAATAGTTTTTACGGTTATTTTCAAGGATTTTAAGTCTTCAAAAAACAAGATATTTCCAAAATTTTAGCATTTTTGGAGGAGATGGTATTTTTCACCAGAAACCACCATTTTGAGAGAATTTTGATGAGTTTTCTTTAATTTTTGACAAAAGGAACTTCGTTTTTGCAGGACTTTTGCTAGTTTTCTCAGCTTTTTGATGGAGAAACCCCATTTTTACAGGATTTTTAGGAATTTCCCTAGGTTTTTAGGCAGAGAAACCTTATTTTTCCGACAAGCCATGCCAGGGGGTCCACAAAATCTTGCTTTCAAAAAATGCTATCAACATAGGATACTAGGAAGAAAAAGAGGTTTTATGCTTATTTTTAAGCTCTTTAAGTCTTCAAAAACAAGATTTTCCCCAAATTTTGCATTTTTTGAGGAGATGGTATTTCTAAGAAATTACCATTTTGAAAGGATTTTGATGAGTTTTCTTTAATTTTTGACAAAAGGAACTTCATTTTTGCAGGACTTTTGCTAGTTTTCTCAGCTTTTTGATGAAGAAACCCCATTTTTACAGGATTTTTGAGGTATTTCCCTAGGTTTTTAGGCAGAGAAACCCCCATTTTTCCGACAAGCCATGCCAGGGGGCCCACAGAAAAAAGGATAGTAGGAACAAAAAAAGTTTTTACGCTTATTTGTAAGGTTTTTAAGTCTTCAAGAAACGAGAAATTTCCCAAATTTCAGCATTTTCGGAGGAGATGGTCTTTTTCACCAGAAACCACCGTTTTTAAAGGATTTTGATGAGTTTTCATCATCTTTTTGAACGGGAAACTTCATTTTTACAGGACTTTTGCTAGTTTTCTCAGCTTTTTGGTGGAGAGACCGCATTTTTACAGGATTTTTAGAAATTTCCCTTGGTTTTTAGTCAGAGAAACCCCACTTTTCCGAGAATTCCACAGAAAATCTTGATTTAAAAAAATGCTGGAAACATGAGATACCAGAAATAATATTGAGTTTTTACGCTTATTTTTAGGTTTTTAAGTCTTCAAAAAATTAGATATTTCCCAAATTTTAGCATTTTTTGAGGAGAATGGGCTTTCACACCAGGAACCACCGTTTTTAAAGGATTTTCATGAGTTTTCCTCAATTTTTGACAGAGGAACTTCAATTTTATGCTAGTTTTCTCAGCTTTTTGATGGAGAAACCCCATTTAAACAGGATTTTTAGGAATTTCCCTAGATTTTTAGGCAGAGAAACCCCATTTTTCCAAGCCATGCCAGGGGGTCCACAAAACAAATGATAGTAGGAACAAAAAGAGTTTTGACACTTATTTTATAGTTTTTAAGTCTTCAAAAAACAAGATATTCCCAAATTTTAACATTTTTGGAGGAGATGGTCTTTTTCACCAGAAACCACCATTTTGAGAATTTTGATGAGTTTTCTTCAATTTTTTGACAAAAGAAACTTTATTTTACAGGACTTTTGTTAGTGTTCTCAGCTTTTTGATGGAGAAACCCCATTTTTACATGATTGAGAAGCCATGCCAGGGGGTCCACAGAAAATCTTGATTTAAAAATACGCTATAAACAAAGGATACTAGGAATAAAAAGAGTTTTGACACTTATTTTTAAGGTTTTTAAGTCTTCAAAAAACGAGATATTTCCCAAATTTTACCATTTTTGGAGGAGATGGTCTTTTCCACCAGAAACCCCCGTTTTAAAGGATTTTCCTTCAATTTTTGGACTAAGGGACCCATTTCAACAGGAATTTGGTTTAAAAATCTTTGGTGCTCAAAAAACCCACTGATTTTCCCCATAAAAATGAGCCATACATCAAAATTTTGAATATGGAAAACGGGGTCCGCCACACATTTTGACTGATAAGGGGTCTGCATGCTAAAAATTTTGGGAATCCCTGATTTATTATTTAATAAAACAAAATACCTTAATATAATGTTAATTTGAACGCAGTCAAAATCGTTTTTTACAATCGCTGCTTTGCACTGAACAGGACTAGCATAGGAAGACATATTGACTGAAACTAAATTCTCAGATTTAGCGCTGGTCCACAATTCCTGAGCTTTAAGCACTTCGTTCGGATCCAGGTTCGGCTCCGCATCAGGTACTTGGCCCTGAATAAAAAATT
Organism: Orius insidiosus; assembly: GCA_014119065.1. Classification (NCBI taxonomy): domain Eukaryota; kingdom Metazoa; phylum Arthropoda; class Insecta; order Hemiptera; family Anthocoridae; genus Orius; species Orius insidiosus. The sequence goes on along the minus strand of JACGAQ010000055.1, from coordinate 433,108 downwards.
TAATAAAAACCAACTTTAACTTTACAAACATTCGTTAGCATTATGAGATTTTTTAAAGACTGAAGGCTCCTTTCGCTCTGCGGAGAATTTCGGGACATTATGTCCACGCAGAGTTCCGCATACTCAGCAATACTCGCAGTAAGGTAAGCCGAAGCAAGCGCAATCGACATCAACTTTTCAATAATAAGGTCCCACTTTGAAACCCTATAGTCCCAAAATGTGTGCATCAAAAGACTAAAAAACAAAACTAAAAAGATTGAAGTCTTAAAATCTTACATACATCAAAGCTTTTCGATATTCTTTACTTAAAAAATATTCTTCAGCCATTTCATTCACTGAAAAAAATTAATTAACACAAAATAAGCATTTTCATAATTTTACTTAGGTTCTGCATCATTTTTTGACATCGGTGTGCTTTAAACTGAGAAATGGCACTTCCCAATAAACTGATAATAATACTCTAAAAAGAAGACATAAAAATTGAAAAAAAGTAAAAAGTCACGTACGGAATGATCCACACTTTTCTCATTATATTGAAGAGCTAAAATTCCCATTTGTTCCAATTCAGGATCTAAAGGTTCCGCACTTAATTTACAGGGTCGCCAAGGCCTTTGCCCATAAAATTCTAAAGTTTCCCATCCTGATAAAGGATCTGGAGATGGATAGCTGTGTACTTCCTAGAAAAGAAGGTAATACAACATATTCAAAAATAACATACAGAGCACAATTGTTGGGCGACTTGTTTTCTCAATTCTGCCTGCTTAGCAGCCAATTTGTTGTAATACCCAGGATGTATGGATCTTGTTGTCTTTTTCTCGTGGTGCATTATCTCCTCGAATAAATCAGCAAAAATGCTATACCTAAAAAAAAAATTACAAACTGTTTCTTCAGATTAAAATGAATGTACTGTTTAGATAGCCAAGCATGATGCTGAAAAACAAGTTGTTTAGGGCCTACGATATGTTTATAATGCTCAATATGTGCTTTAAAATGAGAAAAAGCCTCATCCCATTTATTCTGAGCGAAGCCTATTTTTGAAACTTATATCCAATAAAACCAGCCACAGTTTTAACTTCGAATTCGTTGGTATCAGACAACCTGACTTCCAATAAATAATTATAAGCTTCTCTATAATACCTGAAAAAAAACAATAAATATTTATGATGGTAAACCTGTTATTTACTTTCTGGCCATTGATAAATCGTGATTCATTTCTGAATAGAAGCCCATTTTAAAACAATGGCGGACATAAAGGTACTGATGTGTCTTTTTATTCAGGTTTTCACGATGCGATTGAATCCTGACTATTTTAGCCTGATAATGAGGAACAGCTAAATCAAAAAGTGCTCTTTTTATTCTAAAAATAAATTGATTATTTTGAACAATTTGATTTAAAATTACTTAGAAGTCCAGTTGGGAAGATGGTCTTCATAGGGAAGGACAAATAAGAGTTTATTGGTTAGTCCGGCAGACTGAAAAAGCTGCTTCGCTTTTTCTAAGTCTTCTGCAGTTGGAGTTGGCGCAAGTTTTTGTATCAAAACGATGCATATGCTCTTCGTTAAGCCTTCCAACGAGTGCCTGAAAGTTTCAAAATATGTATTTAAAGTAAAAATGAACAGGGGTCTGCAGAAAAGGTGATAAAGCTGAAAGATACAATGGAAACGCAGAAAAAAAAAATTTTTATGCTAAGTTTTCAAAAAAACGAGATATTTCCTAGATTTTAAATTTTTAGAGGATTTGACTGTTTTTTACCGGAAACCCAATTTTCACAGGATTTTTTCTTAGTTTTTCTCGGTTTTTTTTAGAGAATACCCATTTTTACAAGACTTATAGAAGTTTTTCTCGGTTTCTCGGTTTTTTTTTAACCAAAAAACCCTATTTTTACGTGATTTTTGGTAGTTTTTCTCGATATTAGACAAAGAAAACCCCTTTTGTGCATGATTTTCAAGAGTTTCCCTAAGCTTTTGGACAAAGAAACCCAATTTAGACAGGATTTTCATTTGTTTTTTTTTTTTTACACAGAATCCCGATTTCTACAGGATTTTCTGTAGTTTTTCGGGGCTTTTGGACAGAGAAATCCCTTTTGTGCAGGATTTTCAAGAGTTTCCCTAAGCTTTTGGACAAATAACCCCATTTAGACAGGATTTTCATTTGTTTTTTTTTTTTTTTTTTTACACAGAAACCCATTTCTACAGGATTTTCTGTAGTTTTTTGGGGCATTTTGGACAGAAAAAAACCCTTTTATACAGGATTTTCAAGGGTTTCTCAGCTTTTGGACAAGAAACCCTTTAGATAGGATTTTTCATAGGTTTTTTGACACAGAAACCAGATTACAACAGGATTTTCTGTAGTTTTTTGGGGTTTATGGATAGAGAAACTCCTTTTGTGCAGGATTTTCTAGAGTTTTCCTAAGCTTTTGAACAAAGAAACCCCTTTTGGAGAGGATTTTTAGGATTTTCCTATATTGACATAAAACCCAATTTTTACAGGATTTTCAATTCTCTCAGATTTTGGACAAAGAAACCCCATTTAGACAGGACAAAAAAACACGATTCCTACAGGATTTTCTGTAGTTTTGGGGCTTTTGGACAGAGAAGCCGCTTTGGTGCAGGATTTTCAAGAGCTTCCCTCAACTTTTGGACAAAGAAACCCATTTAGACAGGATTTTTCCTTGGTTTTCTGACAAAAAACCCATTTCTACAGGATTTTGTGTAGTTTTTTAGGGCTTTTGGACAGAGAAACCCCTTTTGTGCAGGACCTTCTCGAGTTTCTCTCAGCCTCTGGACAAGTAAACCCCATTTAAACAGAAGTTTTAGTATTTTTCCTTGGTTTTTTGACAAAGGAACCCGATTCTACAGGATTTTCTGTAGTTTTTTGGGGCTTTTGGGCAGGGAAACCCCACTTAGACAGGATTTTTCCACGGTTTTTTCACACAGAAACCAGATTTCTACAAGATTATCTGTAGTTTTTGGGGCATATGGACAAAGAAACCAAAAAAGATTTGAACAGAATTTTCTGTAGTTTTTTGGGGCTTTTGGACAGAGAAACCCCTTTGAGCAGGATTTTCAAGGGTTTCCCTCAGTTCTAGGACAAATAAACCCCATTTAGACAGGATTTTTCCTTGGAGTTTTGACAAAAAACCTGATTTCCACAGTATATTCTGCAGGTTTTTGGTGCTGTTGGACAGAGAAACCCAATTTGAAGCCAAAAACTTGGCGATTTTACCCCACATATCATTAAATTAGCGTCAAAATTTTGGATTAAACCACTTTTTTACCCAAAAACAACATAAAATTTAGCTTATTCAAACTGAATAAGTAAAATGGGGTCTACCACACATTTTCACCGGCTACAGGGGTAGCTTGTGAAATGTAAGGGAACCGCTGTATAAGTAATTACGATGGGGAGACACAAAAGTACCTGAGGCTGTAAACGCGGGACGCGCAGTCTTGCTTTTTCTCTTCCCAGTTTGGATCGTCCCATTCTAAATCATAAAAGACGCAGAGAACAGAAGGCAACTGAGTAAGATGTTTGTGTATCCAGCCACGTTTAAAATCCCTTTCGGTATGTGCATCTCATACGACGATTTCTAAGTTTCAAAAATAGTTTAATGAGGTTTTCAGGGAGAATTTAGACTCACCTCGGGCTTCGGCTTCGGATATTCATGATCGAGTTTAAACTGTTTTAGTCGGACGAGAGATTCGGATGGTCGACGTTCTGCCCGGAACGCATCCCAGATGGCCCGATGGATGGAATTGCTCTGAACGTCGAGGCCGATCGCGCCGACCAACGCCTGCGGATGCTCCAAAAGTTCAGGCGGAAACTCGTAATCCCTCTCCGTCGACGAATTCATTTTCAAACGCCAAAAAGAAATCCGTCTCAACCAACTTAAACCTATTTTCATAGAAAATGAAAATCAGAATTATCAAATAAACGATAACCCTATTAAAGCCTTTAAGGTTTACTGATAAACACTGATAAAAAGAAATGACGTAATACGTAAACAACGAATTTTATTTTTTTGAATGTGTCTATTATTTATTTAAAAAACAATAATCTACAGCTATTTTATAATGGGGTTTTCATTATACTACATAAGATTTCCTTATCATTCATTGATAACGTGCTATCATTATCACTGTTATCAAACATGTCCTAGCCTGCAAACTGCTTCTTCCTCCCCCTACTATCGCAAACGAGAATGGCGTTTTGGCGAAGAAACAAAGTTCGAAAAAAAAAAATGTAGTAGTATATTGCTTACAATTAATATTAGGAGATTTTGGTGAAAATATAGGGAAAAAATGGTCCAAACTTAAGGCATACGGATCTTCGCCAGTTTGCGTAGGTAATTTAATAAAACTCGACTTTTTCAAGAAATCTGCTAAAGGAAGATTCTGCAAAAATTTGAGGGAAATTGGATCAGAATTGCTGCCAAAAATGTTTTGATATCAGAAGTGGGATAACCGATATCAGAAGTGGGATAGCCGATATCAGAAGTAGGATAACCGATATCAGAAGTGACGGATGGCCAGCACCCCAGAGATCCAGTGGCGCTGCTATAACACCGGGGGTAAAATGTCAAAACCATTTTTTTCAAGCCCACAATTTTTTGATATCAGAAGTGGGATAACCGATATCAGAAGTGGGATAACCGACATCAGAAGTAGGATAACCGATATCAGAAGTGACGGATGGCCAGCACCCCAGAGATCCAGTGGCGCTGCTATAACACCGGGGGTAAAATGTCAAAACCATTTTTTTCAAGCCCACAATTTTTTGATATCAGAAGTGGGATAACCGATATCAGAAGTGGGATAACCGACATCAGAAGTGGCATGACCGATATCAGAAGTGACGGATGGCCAGCCCCAGAGATTCAGTGGCGCTGCTAGAATACTGGGGTAAAATGGCGAAACCATTTTTTATACTTCCCCCTCCTTAATACTTTCCCCTACTTAATACTACCCCTCCTTACTACTTCCCCTCCTTAATACGTTCAGCAGTACATCAACTAATAGTTAGAAATAGTGATTCTCAACGGGGGCGTTAAGAAAATTTGGGTGAATTGGGGGCAATGGCTAAGTGGCTGGGGGCGTTAGCGTGAGTCCTTTTTTTAAATTTAATTTTATTACTGCGATAAAAAATTTTGTTCCAAAAAAAGGCCTATCCATAACAAAATCAGGGTCTCTTTGAAAATCGAGGCGCTTGAGATACTAAACCAACATGACCTCCAGGTCTTGCGGGTTTAGTATGACAAAAGAAAATTTGAGGAGAGATGAAGCGCCCGTGCTCCCATTTTCAAGCTCCCCTTGGCGGCGTCGCGAAATACTTGTTTACAGGTAATATATTAATCAGTGATTACTCATGAGTTAGATGATAATATGTTATGATTACTCTGAAATCCTTAAAATTTCAATTTTAAAGGTTGAGAAACACTGAGTTAGATGGTTGAATAAAGGAAATTTTTGTTTTTACAAAATTTGAGTGCTTATTCTTAATGTGGTACATGTGTTTATTAATTATTGTAGTTATAGCATAGATTTATTTTTTTTGTTATTTAAAAAAAGTTCCTTATTTTAGTATTTTAGATGTACGTATTTATCACTATATTTTGACTTATGTAAGATTTTAGTTTCAGACAAAATGGATGAACTTTTGGAAGTTATGAATGGTAGAAGAGGGAAAAACCCGGCGTCCGAGGAAGATTATGGAACTTGTTTTCGAGATCTTACAAAATACTCGATACATGAAGAAAGCGCTCATCAGAAACGAGCGAACGGCTTTTATAAAACTCAGATTCCCTGAAGTTTTTCACCAGATGAAAGACAACTACAAGCATGTATCGATAAACGGAGCGAGCCGTCCAGATGATTACTTCGAGGAATGCCCTTGGGACGATGTTATGCCCATGAAGAAAAAAGCTGAAAGAAGCTCCGATGTACATTTCTACCCAAAATCTCGCCATTTCGTCAGCCACGAATACGATGACGCCTACAACGATCGTTTAGCGATGAAAAAAGTCGTCAGGACTAAACCAATGTCTTTTTTAGTCTTCGGCCCATCCATGATCGGACCGTCACCCCTCGCTTTAAAACTCGCCACCAAATTCGGCGCCGTACTAATCGAACGTAAATTTTTTACATATTTTATCTAAATCAAACTTCTAGCAAGAAAATTGGTCAAAGAATATTTTAAAAGAGCTCACAAAACTAAAAACATTGAATACGACATAACATACGACAACCAAATCGTTTCCTCAGAAGCGACCTGTGTCCCTGCCAAACTTCTAGGGGAACTAATAATCAAAAAAATGAAATCTTATGTAGTTTATAAACGAGGATATGTCTTAACTGGTATCCAGTATTGTAAATACTCTTCACCCGACGATCTTTTCGGAGTACTCAACAAAGTATTTTCCACTCGATTTGCCCCTGATATGATCGTTTATGTTGAAGTAATTTTATTTCAATTATTTTTTTTCTATTCATTTTTAGGGAGGTGTAGAAGATGTTTGTGACATGTTAGAAGGCTATTCGGTTTACCCCATGTACTCAAATTATGCTATGGTTGAAAATTTTGTATTGATCGCCAATGAAATGATTGAAGCCCGAAGGACAGATAAGAGTAAGGACATCAGGGATGATATTTGGTACAAAATTGGAAAATATTAACATTTGAAGACTGCGTAGTGATGGAAGTTATGCAGGTAAAACAATTGCCCACATTTTTTATTTATTTTTATATAGTTCAGCGATTTGGATGTAGAAAGAAAAAAGAAGGATAAAAGTTATTATATTCCTGATTTTCCTGAGCCTGTCGCTTTTAATGTTAGCAATATCTATAATGCTTTTGAAGATGTTAAAATTTACTATGAAGCTGCTTTGGCTATTCATCGTTATGTCAACCATATGGATCATCATTATATTATGAGAGTCAAAGCAAAAACACCTTCAATGAACCAATTTCATGTAAAGAACTTTATTGGTGATGAAATTAATTTTCTTTGTAGGTTGTGATGTCCCGTTTGAATTGTTTGCCTGTTTTTAAAGTTCCGGAGGTTCAGTTTGGTCGTGAGGTCGCTGAGAAGTTCGTTGATGAAGAGAAGTACAAAGAAGCAAGGAACTTCATTGAACGTATGGACAACGATAATATCGTGGGGATCCTGTTGAGCAAGTACACCCAAGATATGGCCGAGATGAGTACGATAGCGACCAAAACGACTTATATTTAGACGAGACGACGTATTTCGATACGGTCAAACCCCAGAAGACCGAAGACGAGTACGTCGGGGAGGCGACCATCGTCGACATACCTACAAGCCCCCCTTCGTCTGAGAGCATCTTCGTCGACTACGGCGAAGAAGCGGACATCTACGATACCATGACGTTTCAGGAAAGAGTCCGCGCCGCTCAAGAGATGGCATCGCTTGACGACAAAATTCGATATCTACGCACTTTAAATTTAAAAGATGCTATGAATTCGCATGATTTTTACAAAGAAAACAAAGAAGATCTATCAGACGGCGAATTCGTGCCTTATTTTTCATCGAAGAAAGTTAAATTGAGGTAGGTAAAAAGAAAAAAAATTTAACACATGCTTTATAATTTATATTCTCATTAGCTGAGTATGAATTAATTAAATTTCATTAACCACTCATTCACTCTTTAAAAATGGCTGAGTCTTATAAATTATATGGCCAATTTGGCACCCTTAAAATAATTAAAATAACCATAATCCATCACAATGAAAATATTCTAAGCTTTTGTTGATACCCTCGACGTTGGGTTTTTGGGGAAGGGTCTTCCAGACCCCGAAGGGTCAATTCGAATATTGATCTTTACCATTCTCAACTTTGTCTGTGGTGCCGGCCGGCCGTCCGTCCGTCCATAGCATTTTTTCCGGAACCCTTTTCACCAAATTTTCACCCAAATTTCTTTAGCCGGTGAAGAAGAATGTAACAAGGGCGATTTTTGAAAAATGGCGGGGGTATGTCTGTTGAAATTTTGAAAAATTCGCTGCGTCCGAACCATTGGTCCAATTTTCACCAATAACTCCTTATTTTTGACGAATTTTTGGTGAAAAAAAATTGCCGCTTTTTAGTATTATTATTTTTTAGTAGGGAGAAATTTCATACAGAAACCCATTACGAGAGGCACATCCATAGGCCAAAGAACCATTATTTCTACCTTGACACTTAAAAAAATTTTCGAAAATAAAAGAACTTAGAAAATTTTTCAGAAAAAAAAAAAGTGTAAAGTTAAAAAAGAATACCCGCAAAATTTAAAAAAAAAAAAAAAAAAAAACAGAAATTTTTCGAAAAAAAAAACTTGGAAAATTAAAAAAAAAATTTTCCCTCTGTTATACTTCCCCTTCGTTATACTTTCGTTCCCTTATACTTCCCTGACTTACCCCTCCGTTATATACTTCCCTTCCATATACTCCCCCTCTTGTACGTCCCCTCCGTTATACTTCCCCCTCCTATATTGTTACTTCTCTTAAGGAAGTTTTCGTTGGAAGCTCTTCAAACCAGTACATTAATTTAATTATTTTTTTTAGAGCATCAATGAGTTCATGGGGTCGACGATGCCCTGTGGCATTCCAACATGGCCTTTTAGTAAGAGGGCAGTCAAATACGCCACAAGGTATTTTTAACATAAAACTTTATTATTCAAACAATTTTTTATAGATACCATGATAAATTTTACTTCCTTTCATCAAAAAAAGCGCTGAAAAAATTTGTTCTAGACCCCGACAGGTATTTATTTCCGATATTTCCGACGACGCCATGTAACGTCATCGTCTGCGGTCATCCTATATCTGGAAAAACCGTCGTTGCTGAGGCAATCGCATGTATTACAACGCTGTGGTAAATAATAAATAGCAATAATCTTATAAATCTGTATCAGGTTGTAGATTTTTCTTCTCTACGAAAAGAAGCTAGAAAGGCAAAGCATAAAGTGAAACTTGAACTTCTGGAAAACATCACACGTTCAGAAAGTTTAAGATATGTCAATTCAGTCGGAAACGACATTTATTTAAATGATGAGTTTGAACGACATGAAGACTTCTTGGATTGGTTTATCGTTGTCTATCGTCTCGTTTATTTTCGAACTAAAATCCTACCACCTGAAAACACGATGACTCTCCCACGAAAACACGGCTGCGTATTAGCCAGAAAAATTAAACGTAAATTTTTATTTTGTTTCATACGTAAATTTCTCTCTTTTCAGGAAGCCTCTCTGACATTGAAGAAATTGAACCATTAAATGTATTTAAAAGATTTCTCAAATATGTCTCTTTTCATGATATAAATGAGGAGAAGCAACTAAAAGATAAATATGTTCAAATAGTAACCACAATCGCAGAAAATGTTCATAAATGACTCAAAATATCCTATTCCTCCTGGGTAATTTAATATCTCAAGATTAGAAGAAATAGCCTATTCTTCTATTTCTTTGAATCACAAGTTAATTACAAAAATTTATAGAGAAAACGACAAAGAAAGAATTCGTAATGGAAGAAAGTTATTCAGAGAAAATAAAATACCATATTACAACAGTCTTTCTATTTTAAACAATATTTGAATGATCCTATTTTGTATGTTTATCTAATTTTTGTTTTTTAAATTCAATTTTAGACTTATTCGTTACTGCCCAAAAATGTTGAGGCCTCACAAAAATCCATTTGAATTGGAACCCTATCATCCGGTTGTTTCAGGGTTTGCGCTTGAAGTTTGTAAGTAAAAATAAAAATTTGAAATATTTATTATAAATTTTTAAAGGGGACCATATCGACAAAACATCCAAAGACTTGACGATTGAAGAAGAAATTGATCTTTTAGTTCAGTCTATTTATGAAATAGAATGTAAAGCCAAAGAGAAAAATTTGATCAGGCAATTTAGTTAAAAAAACAAAATTTTATTTTTGATTTCAGTTATGGAGGTTGGGTGATCGATGGGGTGTTTTTAAGCCCACATTTATGGCAAGGTCTTTATGAAAGAGGCTTGGGTAACTCTTTTGTCATTTACCTTCAAGATCCCGACATGGATTTTTGGTCGAAATTAAAAAAGAAAAGGCACGTAAACAGGGTTCAGCGATATCAAAATATAAGTATGTTTTTTTTAGACTTTTTTTGTTTAAATTTGTTTTAGTGAGAACTTTGGATGATTTGGAGATCAAAAAACCACCTAAAGAATATGAAAAAGAAATTTTGAAACGTACATGCAGGTCCGATACTGAAGAAACTGGTATTCAGTTGTATGGTAAGATTGTTTTTACAGGGTGTTCCAACTATAGTGGACCAGCAACTTTACAGCAAATCATTTAGTCCTAAGATAAATGTAAACCCACCTTGTTTTTTTTTTTTTTTTTTAAAAAAAGAAGTAGATATGACCAATGAGCAAGAGGCTTACTCTTACTATTGGTCAATCTACTCTTTTTTTGTTAATTGTATTAAGCCAGGGCTTTTTACAAAGGGGGAGGGGATCAGACCCAGGCGGGGGCTTTCGCCATAATGCCATGGCGCCCTTTTGGGCCAACTACCAGAGTAGTGGCCTAACTAAATTATCCACAGATTTTGTAGAGGGATATTTTTAATTGGAATTTTACTTCCAACCAAAAATCCCTATACCCAACCTGGGATCGAACCCCGGTCTTCCGTGGTGAGAGTCAAAGACTGAACCCACCAGCCACGGAGCCGGTTCCCACCTTGTTTTTTGACGAAAAATTGATTGCAGTTGACGACTTTTGATTTTTTTTTGTACAGGGTGTCCCAGACACCAACTTTGTTATTTTAAATGGGAACCCCTATTTTAACTTCCTTAAAGAAGTTATTTGATACCTCCACGTCGAGTTTTGGGGAGGGGTCTTCCAGGACCCCATAGGGTCAATTCGAATATTGATCTTTACGATCTCAACTTTGTCTGTGGTGCCGGCCGGCCGTCCGTCCATACCATTTTTTCCGGAACACTTTACGGCCAAAATTTCAACCGATTTTCTCCAAATTTTCTTTAGACAGTGAACTAGAAGCTAACGAGAGGGATTTTTAAATTCGAAAAAATGGCGGAGATATGTCTGTTTTAAATTTTAAAAAATTCCCTGCGGCCGAACCGTTAATCCGATTTTCACCAAATTTTCACCAATTTACTCCTTATTTTTTTAAGAATTTTGGTGTAAAAAAAATTGCACTTTTTAACTATTTTGTTTTTAGGGAGAAATTTCATACTTCTACCCATTACAAGAGGCACATCTGTAGGCCAAAGAGCCCATTATTTCTACCTTGACACTTAAAAAATTTTCGAAAAAAAACTTGGAAAATTTTTTCAAAAAAAAAAAAAAAACCCGGAAAATTAAAAAAAAAATTAAAATTTTTCAAAAAAAAAAAAAATCTTAAAATTTTAGAAAAAAAACCCCCTCCCTTATTTTCTCTCCTTTATTCTTCCTCCCTTATACTTCCCCCTCCGTATACTTCCCCTCCCATATACTTCCTCCGTTATACTTCCCCCTCCCATATACTTCCCCCTCCTATATTGTTACTTCTTTATGGAAGTTTTGTAGGAACTCTTCAAACCAGTACTTATCAGATTCGTATCTACGCAAAATTTCAAGTTGATTTGACTATTGAACTCTTTGGACAACTTTAAAAAATGCCAAATACAGCGGTTTTTTGGTATACAATCATTTTAGACATTGTAATGCTTTGCTTGGATAGAAAGAAAACGCCTGAAACATCAACAGTTTTTGCAGAAATAGTTAAAATAGAAGTTTCTCTTTTGATGATTTTATAAAAATTTATAGGAAGAAGCGGAAGAAGATATGGAAATGGGAGAAGAAGAATCCATCATTGCAAATCTGAAAAAGAAAAAGAAGCTTTTGAATCTTGGGCGAATATGGGCAAATATGAAGAAGAACTCATCGACCTTAATTATCTGTGGAGTCGAAAATACAGAATGAATATCACACCAAAAAATAAAATAGCCGTAAAACCAATATTAAGAAAAAATATTCTTTGGTGCGTGGTTCATTTACGAGAAGGAAGGACCGTCCGCGCCAAACACTAACATATTTGCACCAAGTATAACAAAGAAGGTTAAAACAAATTAATTTTTAAACTTTCAGGAATATCCAATTTGTTCAAAAATTTGCTTGAAAAAATTTCGACGATGGCCTTATCATTTTAAAATATCGAAAAGCCATATTCAGGCGTTTCTCACATGAAAATCTCTGTTCTGGGTAATTAATTTGCCGAAAGAAAAAGAATTTGATTTTTTTGTCTAGGTTTGCCTGGAAGTGGTGCAAATAAAGTTGGACAGATTTTAGCTGATATTTAGGCTTGAATATATGAATTTTTATGATAGATACAACGAAAAATTGCTCCTTCCTGGATTTTTTCCTATCGGGCCTTACTTCGAGCCATCGTAAGTTTCTTATAATATTCTTGAAGAAAAAATAGAATAAACGGGGGCATTTGTCACTTTGCTTTGGCGCCTGGGCTACAAATTCCGCAGTCTGTGTAAAAGGAAATTTCATGATATAAATTAAAGTACTTGTTTGAGGAGCTTCCAACAAAAACTTCTTTAAAGAGAAGTAACAATATAGGAGGGGGAAGTATATGGGAGGGGAAGTATAATTTAGGGGAAGCAAAACAGAGGGGAAGTATAAGAGAACGAAAGTATAACAAAGGGAAGGAAAGAATAAGGGAGGGAGAAGTTTTTCTTTTTTCGAAAATTATCCAAGTTTTTTTTTTTTTTTTTTTCGAAATACATGTTTTCCTAGTTGGTTTTTTCGAAAAATTTCTTAGTTTTTTCAAGAAATTTTCTAAGATTTTTTTTTAATTTTCCAAGTTTTTTTGTTTTTTCGAAAAATTTTCCGGTTTTTTTTCTAAAAAATTTTCTAAGTTCTTTTTTATTGAAACTTTTTCTAAGTGTCAAGGTAGAAATAATGGTCTCTTTGGCCTACGGATGTGCCTCTCGTAATGGGTAGAAGTACGAAATTTCTCCTACTAAAAAAAGATAGTTAAAAAGTGGCAATTTTTTTAACCAAAATTCTTAAAAAATATAAGGAGTAAATTGGTGAAAATTTGGTGAAATCGGATTAACGTTTCGGCCGCAGCGAATTTTTTAAAATTTCAAACAGACATATCTTCGCCATTTTTTCGAAATTTAAAAATCCCTCGTTATCTTGTTCACCGTCCAAAGAAAATTTGGTGAAAATCGGTTGAAAATTTTGGCCGTAAAGTGTTCCGGAAAAAATGGTACGGACGGCCGGCCGGCACACAAACAAAGTTGAGATCGGTAAAGATCAATATTCATTTGACCCTACGGGGTCTGGAAGAACCCTCCCCGAAAACCTGGCGTGGAGGGTATCACAATAACTTCTTTAAGGAAGTTAAAAATCATTCTACACAGCCCAAAAATCCCCAAATTTATGCGTAGTAAATTTGTATTCATTTTTCAGGCTCATGTCCAAATTCCACACGCCTGCCAACATGACCGAAACACCGAAAACGAGACATTACGATTTTCTTATGAATATTATTTAAATCATAAAAGAAGAATGCCATTAAAATATTGGGTACAATTTTACCTAACTGATTTCAAAAAAGGTGGATTTGTCTACCAGATGCCATATTCAATACACGATTTTATATGCATGTACGCCATGGATGTTATGCCCGATGTCATCATAAATATAAAAGTAAGATTTTATTTAAAAATTGTTAATTTAAAATATTTTAGAGAAAAAGGTCATTATGTAGAAAAAATATTCAAAATAAGGTCCTGGAAATGTGGGAGAAGAAGTAAAAGAAATAAATACAATCAGAATGATATTAGGTATTTGCTTTATTTTAACTTTCTCAACATTTTTTTTAGACAAAGAAACCAGAATGTACTGGAGGGCATTATATTTGTTAAATTTTTGGAAATATTTGAGAATGCTGGTTGATTTTTTTGAAGAGCTCAAAGTAACTTTTATTAAAAAAAAGCCTTTTTTTGAAATTTTCATTTTAGGTTTTGACAAAACAGGCGAAAAAAGAGGCCAGCGAAGAAGATTATGAGGCCGCAGAGCCTGTTTTGATGTCGATTTTAGGATCGATGAAAGCCAAAAAAATATTTTATATGCCTCACAAAGTTAGAAATTTTATAAAAAATTTTTTTAAATATTTTTTAGTTACGATACTAAACGTGTGAAATACATCATGAGGACTGTTCCACGTCCATACGATGTAAGAATTTTAATGGTTTTTTTAAAAAATTATAAAATTTTTAGATGGTTGAAAAAATGAGAATTTTAAATTTTGAGGATGTTAGTGATGAATCGGTGGGGAGTAAAAGTATTGAAGGATCACCAGTGAGTAATTTTAAATCTCAATCTTTTTTAAAATTCATAAAAGATTGAAGAAGCTAGAAAATCAGATACGATTTCTTTGCAAGTTTTCAAAAAATCTGAAAGCTTGATCATTCCTGAAACCCAAGGAAAAAGAAGAATGCCATTAAAATATTGGGTACAATTTTACCTAACTGATTTCAAAAAAGGTGGATTGTCTACCACCAGATGCCATATTCAATACACGATTTTATATGCATGTACGCCATGGATGTTATGCCCGAGTCATAAATATAAAAGTATGATTTTTATTTAAAAATTGTTAATTTAAAATATTTTAGAGAAAAAGGTCATTATGTAGAAAAAATATTCAAAATAAGGTCCTGGAAATGTGGAGAAGAAGAATAAAAGAAATAAATACAATCAGAATGATATTAGGTATTTGCTTTATTTTAACTTTCTCAACATTTTTTTAGACAAGAAACCAGAATGTACTGGAGGGCATTATATTTGTTAAATTTTTGGAAATATTTGAGAACGCTGGTTGATTTTTTTGAAGAGCTCAAAGTAACTTTTTTAAAATAAGAAGCCTTTTTTGAAATTTTCATTTTAGGTTTGACAAAACAGGCGAAAAAAGAGGCCAGCGAAGAAGATTATGAGGCCACAGAGCCTGTTTTGATGTCGATTTTAGGATCGATGAAAGCCAAAAAATATTTTATATGCCTCACAAAGTTAGAAATTTTATAAAAATTTTTTTAAATATTTTTTTAGTTACGAGATACTAAACGTGTAAAATCATCATGAGGACTGTTCCACGTCCATACGATGTAAGAATTTTATGGTTTTCAAAAAAATTATAAAATTTTTAGATGGTTGAAAAAATGAGAATTTAAATTTTGAGGATGTTAGTGATGAATCGGGGGAGTAAAAGTATTGAAGGATCACCAGTGAGTAATTTTAAATCTCAATCTTTTTTAAAATTCATAAAAGATTGAAGAAGCTAGAAAATCAGATACGATTTCTTTGCAAGTTTTCAAAAAATCTGAAAGCTTGATCTTCCTGAAACCCAAGGAAAAGAAACTTTGGTCGAAAAATCCGTAAACGGGTAGAAGTCAAGGAAAAAAAGTTAAACAAAGAAATAAATTGAACCCATTATTGGAGATCGATTTTGACTCTTTGAGGCGAAGCGACGCCTCTCTTCCGCCCGAAAAACCATCACTGAAGCTGTAAACAACATATAAACAAAATTTTTTATTTTAAAATTTTTAGCCTTTAAAAAGACACTTAGGAGCCATCACATTACCATCGAAAAGCCGAAACCAAAGTATTTTCGCCAAATCTAATGAAGTTCAAGGTCTTCGTAAAGTAAATTTTTTAAAATTTTGGATATAAATTTTCGTTAGACTTTAGCCGAACTTCAATTTGGTCGTTCAAGAACAAAAAAATATCTCTTAGAAATAGACGCTAAATGTGTCATGAAAAAATTGAAAGCCATTCTCAAAAAGCGATGCATTTCGACCCATATTTTAATGAAACTAAAATGGTAAATAAGTTTAAAAAGATGCTTTAATTATTTTTAGAGTGGAGCGATGCTATTTTGGCTGATGATGAAGATCCGAATAAAGTTCAAATTTTGGATCTTGAAGGAGTCGCTGATGCGTCAGATGTCATGAATGATATCGAAAGGTTTTTTATAGATAGAACATTGGATCGTCGCATTTTGGAAAGTTTGACCTTAAAAGGTGACCATGATATATCAAAACTATTTTATTATTTAAATTAGGCATTGAATCTCAACTAATTACAAAATTCCCAATTTTCAACGAGATGAAAAACCCTCGTAAATTTTTTCCATCGGACGGCGAAAAAATATTAGCTCTCATCGATAAATATAGAGAATAAGCCGATTTGCTCCTTACGTCGTGAAATATATGGAAAAACAATATCCAAAGCCTTATCTATTAGGGCTTTTCAAAAGTGAAATCAACAAAGATGATTTCAAAGAAAATTTGGCTAAAATGTTAAAAAAAGAAGTCGCACAAATCAAAAAATGGGTTCGTTACTTAAATTTGTATAAACTTCAATTTGTTTTTTGAAAAAAAGAATTATTCCAAAGTTTTGGTAACGCATGGCTTGATATTAACCAGGAAGGCGAACTATGAAATCAATTATGACTGCAATGCTCAACTACAGAATGTATTTATCGTTTATTTTAGTTTTCTGAAAAATTTGTAGGCCCTACGGTGAAAATGTGTACCAACTTGACTACGAAGATGTGGAAGATTACATACAATGGTACTTATTACCTGAGCAAATTTGGCCGCCGTTGTCCTGTTGAGGTATTTTTATTTGTTTAAACTCTATTAATTTATAAAAATTTTAGTGTTATGAAAAAATACTTTATGGCATTCAGATTTATTGCCTGATCGTTCAGATCGTATTGTCGTCGCACAAAACGATATGTTTTTTTTAAGTACATTTTTAAAAATTTTTATAGAAATTTTAATACTTTTTTAGGCTCTGAAAATGCTAAACTAAAATTTGTCGAAAACCCTTTAAAATATATATCGCACAATTTGTACAATATTAGTTTACCAATCAGGATATTAATATTAGGACCTGAAATCAGTAGACGAATGAAAGGTTTGCTGTTTTTCCATTGTAGTTTTATAAAAAAATTGTAGTTGCAAATATTTCAAAAAAATACAATTTTGAAATTGTCACTGTGGATTTGGCGATGAGGTTTTATTTAAGAACTTCCATACGTCGGCTTTGTCGAAATTAATTTATGACTATTTGCGCCATGGTTTGGGCATACCGATTGTCATGGTTTATCAAGCTTTGGATTTTTATATTTCAACATGCGGCGAGTACGTTTTTCTTGCATTTTTAAAAATTACAATTTTTCTAGTGCTGCTGCTTACGGTTGGGTTTTGGTGGAATCCCGGCGGTTTTAGAGTCACTCTGCGTCCTCAAAGAATTTCGTCTTCTTCCCCATTTGCTTCTCGTTGTCGACCTAAATGATAAAAATTCATATTTCCAAAGCATCGAAAAAAAAAAAAGATGGGCCATTTCAAGATGGAAATGTTGACAAGTTGTATTAACTTATTTAATTAATATTATTTTTTAATAAAGGAATATTGTGAGATATTTCGACAGAAGCGTGGCAGAGCAAAATTTCGATGCTTATAAATCTGAAGAAGTAGTTTTAGGAACTTCTCATTTTGCAGACAAGTTGTCAACTATCATATTTCTGAAGGAAACTTCTACCCTATTTATAATGCCTTATATTGGACCATGGAATGAAAAAATTATACAATGCCTTCAAAGCATCATCTTTTCAGATATACAAGTTTTTTTTTTTTTTTCAAAAATCTCAATTTTAAATTTTTAAGCTAACAATATTGCTGCCGATTGGTGTGTTCAACAGATGGACAGAGCGAAATTTAACCTTTTAGGCTCGGATATTCGCGACAACTGCGTCATTTGTGGGAGTATGAAGGGATTTTGACTAAGTCCCCTCATACTGTGGGAATCAACGATAATATGAAGTCAATGTAAGTATAGTTTAATGGGGGTGGTCGATCATTTGGTGGTAGTTTTGTGGCATCCCAACAAAAATACTTTAAATCATCCTGTAAAAATGTGGTTTTCTCAGAAACTACCTTAAGTCATGTAAATTTCAAAAAAACTGAGAAAATGTCCCAACAATCCTTTAATATGGGGTTTTTAGTTAAGTAAAAATACTTAAAATAGCAAGGAAAACAAAATCCTCTAAAAATGGTTTTTCTGTTCTAAAAAATTCCAAAAGTTGTAAATTTTCCAAAAAACTGAGGAAAAGTCCTGACGATCCTCTAAATATAGGGGTTTTTAGTTAAGAAAAATACTTAAACTAGCCAAGGAAAACTGAAAATGTGGTTTATATTCTGAAAACTACCAAAAGTCATGTAAATTTTCAAAAAAACTGAGAAAAAGACCCACAATCCTTTAAATACGGGGTTTTTAGTTAAGTAAAAATATTTAAACTAGACGAGCAAAAACTGAAATCCTCTAAAAATGGTTTCCGTACTAAAAACCGAGAAAAAACTACCAAAAGTCCTATAATTTTTTTTTTTTGTCTGCGGAAAAATCCCAACATGTGTGTCAACTCTCTGTCAACTAGCAAGGAAAACTGAAAATCCGAAAATCCTATAAAAATTGGTTTTTTGTTCTTAAAACTACCAAAAGTTGTAAATTTTCCAAAAAACTGAGGAAAAGTCCTGACAATCCTCTAAATATAGGGGTTTTTAGTTAAGTAAAAATACTTAAATAGGCAAGGAAAACTGAAAATCCTGTAAAAATGTGGTTTTTTGTTCTAAAAATACCAAAACTGTAAATTTTCCAAAAAACTGAGGAAAAACCCCGACAATCCTAAATGGGTTTTTAGTTAAGTAAAAATACTTAAACTACGCAAGGAAAAACTGAAAATCCTGAAAATTGTGGTTTTTCTATTCTGAAAACTACCAAAAGCCCTGTAAATTTTCCAAAAAAAACAGAGAAAAGTCCCACAATCCTTAAATATGGGGGTTTAGTTAAGTGAAAATACTTAAACTAGGCAAGGAAAACTGAAAATCCTGTAAAAATTTGGTTTTTCTATTTTGAAAACTACCAAAAGCCCTGTAAATTTTCAAAAAAAAAAACAGAGGACAAGTCCCACAATCCTCTAATATGGGGTTTAGTAAGTGAAAATACTTAAACCAGGCAAGGAAAACTGAAAATCCTGTAAAAATGTGGTTTTTCTATTCTGAAAACTACCAAAGTCTGTAAATTTTCAAAAAAAACTAAGAAAAAGTCCCAACAATCCTTTAAATATGGGGTTTTTAGAAGTAAAAATACTTAAACTAGGAAGAAAACTGAAAATCCAGTAAAAATGTGGTTTTTCTGTTTTAAAAAAACCAAAGTCCTGTAAATTTTCAAAAAACTGAGAAAAAATCCCAACAACCTCTAAATATGGGGTTTTAGTTAAGTAAAAAGTACTTAATAGGCAAGGAAAAACTGAAAATCCGCAAAATTGTGGTTTTCTCTAAAACTACCAAAAGTCCTGTAAATTAAAAAAAAAACTGAGGAAAAAGTCCCAAAATCTTTTAAGTAAATCCTAGTTAAGTAAAAATACTTAAACTTGGCGAGGACAGAAAATCCTGTAAAAATTTGGTTTTTCTGTTCTAAAAATACCAAAAGTCCTTAAAGTTAAAAAAAAAAAACTGGGGAAAAAGTAAACAATCCTTAAACTAGGGAGGAAAACTTCTGTGAAAATGAAAAAGTTTTTTTGTTCTAAAAAATACCAAAAGTTCTGTAAATTTTCAAAAAACTGAGGAAAAGTCCCCACAATCCTCTAAATATGGGGTTTTTAATTAAGTAAAATAACTAGGCGACGAAAACTGAAAATCCTGTAAAAATGGTTTTTCTGTTCTAAAAACCGAGGAAAAACTTCCAAAAGTCATGTAAATTTTTTTTTGGTCTGTGAAAAACTGAGGAAAAATCCAAACAATCCTCTAAATATGGGGTTTCTGGTGAAAACGCTAAAAATAAAAAAAAATTCCACTAAAATACTTAAATATCCTCTTTTTTAAAGCCTCAAAATCATAAAATAAACGTAAAAACTTTTTATTCTGGGTTTCCTTCAGTTTCCATCATTTTTTATCATGCTTTTTTCATGGAGCCCCTGGCTTAACTTTGTAGGTCTCAATCTGACTAGGATTTATGATGTTTTTTTGTTTTTTTTTTCACAATTTTTTTCTCTAAATAATTTTTTAGCATTGGTGTTACTGGATTTGCGATTGGCACAAAAATCAAATGTTTGTGATGTCCCCACAGCATGTTAGACTGTCGGAAGCCTGCAGTGCTCATTCCGACCAGGATCCACAAGGCAATAAACAAAAACGAATTAGACTTTCCATATTGTGTACATGTTACAAAAATGAATCCGACATCTTAAAGCCCATGAAGTAAGAATTTTCAATTTAACTTTTTCTCATCTTTTAGCGGTGATCGATATATTCCTGGGAATAGAAAATGTCTTTTTGTCTGTGCCGGACGTTTTTAACTGCCTGCCGAGAAGAATGTATGGCTAAACTTTATAAAAGGCCACATCGATATATAACAGCATTATCAAACTTTAAAGAAATACTCGATCTATCTGATCTAGAAGATGATTTTCAACCCTCCAAAGAAGTTATTTTACCTCACAAATTATGGCCACCTGTAAGTTTTTAATCTTTGAGCAAATAAAAATTTTTTCCAGGCGTTGAAGTATCCTAAATGGTTTGTGTACGAAGAAAAAACTGTACCCAAAATGAAAAAATAGAAGATATTATAGAATTTAATTTGAAATCTCAAGAATCAAGTTTAAATGTTGAAGATGAGATTTATTTTCAAACGCCGACTGAAGATTCTGATGAAAGCATGATTTATAAGTCGATGACTCCCGACGATTCTGATTCATTCAGCGATATTTTTATTGCGACGGAGGAAAGAAAAGAAAGCGTTTTTAATGAAGTTGAGATAGATCCAGTAGACACATATAAATATGTTGACGACTACCGCGAATTGACTCTTTTTCCTACGAAACAGCGAAAGATTATCTCCTTCATATGTACGACAACATCGGCGACATGGACGAACGTGAACGTGACCAGTGCTGGGCGGAAGTCAAATATGAAATATCAAAAATGACTTTGACTCAATCTCAAGAAGACTTATTTTTACAAATGTCTCCGAGTTGGGCCACAAAGAAGAAATACAAATTGAGGAAGAAATAGAAGAAATATCAGATTTCAAAAACGAAACTTCTTTAATCAAAGATAAAACATAAAAAGCGTCGAATTTTCAGAATCTGAATATTTTTACGAAGGATTTTATTTAGGAGAAAGCGAAATTTTGATCCTTTCGGTGAAGAATACGGTGAAATGTCACTTTACCCATACTCCGAAGCGAATCAGAAAAAACAGAAAATTATCTTTCTGAAAGACAGTCAGAAGAAGAAATAGTCGAATATAAAAGCATTTACGGAGAACAAAGCGAATATGAAGAAAAAAGTGAATATGGAGAACACGAAGAAATTAAACGTTCTAATTTTTTTAAACAATATAAAAAATATTATGGTTACCATGGCGAAGGGAGATATGGTGAACATTTCGGTGAAGAGAAATTCAAAAAGCCTTACCAAAAAATCAATTTTATATCGAACCAGAAGAAAGTTTTGAAGAATTTATCCCTGATGTATGTCAATATCAATTCACAAGTGGATTTTCTTTAGAATCCGCTCAACCTGAAACTGCAGAAAAGGAACAAAATAAAATAAAATCAGTTGATTTGACCCGCCCAAGTTTAACAATCGGAGAACCGAAATTCACCCTCAACTTTTTCGCAGATCAAGACTTTGTCAGATTCATTTCGCAGAACGATTTTGAAGATGAGCCTAAGTTATGTCCAGATTTTTTCAACGCTGTAGAACAAGTGAAGGAAATCAGAAATTTATACAATCAAGATGCTCTCATAAAGACAAATTTGCCATATTTGTCCGCTAAATTGTCTGATACTGTATTACCTGATAGGACGAAGAAAAAAGTTAAAGATGATTTATACAGAAAACTTTTAAGCTTAGGGCGATCAGTGAAAGTAAATGTAAACAGAGAGGAGTTCCCTAGGAATCTTTTCTATGACAGAAACACTCAGACCTTTTTCGGCCCTAAGGGCACTTTGGCTCCTTATTTTTTCAACACCAAACTTTCCTCATTATGCTCTCTTTGCGCTCTTTGCACAAGCGATAATAAAATGAAATATGACTCCGCAGTCACAATTACACCCTTTTGCTGTTTTATGGAGTTCGAAATTGGAAATGCTTTAAACGAAACCATCGATAACTACAACGAAGAAGATGAAGAAAATTTACTTTCTTGTAAGTCGCCTTATTCAAACCAAATTAATCATTCTTTTCATAGTGTATAGCTCAAAGCATTTTATAAGCAAATCGACTTTAAATGTGACAATGAAACAGAAGAAATCTTGTTGGAAGAACAAGAATTTGTCCCAATTGAAGAAATAGAAGAAGAAGATGAAGAAGAATATAAAATAGAGAATGAAATGGAAGAAGAGGAATTCTATGAAAGTAAAATAGAAGAAGATCCTTATCCGAATTGGAAAAAACATTATGAAAGTTTTATTATTGATGATGCTTTGTATGAAGGATATCCAATTTATGAAGCCTTTGGTGAATATCAGCCTTTTGACAATAGGCAACTTCGCCGATGATGCTTGTACCATCTAGACGATATGATTTGCCCACCTTCTCGACATAAAAGCAAATCTAAAGGAATGCGCCAGTGGTGATTTCATAATAGAAAAAGAAGAGGAGCCTCAAGTTTCAGAAGAATCTATTTTATTTATGCCAAAATCTGAAAGACGGGTCACAATTTCAGATAAGCGACATAGCATCCGTTATTTTGAAAAAGAGCTTGAATCTGAAGAAAAGCCGCCTTTACCGATAGAGTTTCAGGAGTTATTAGACGATGATGATTTCGACCTCGGTATGGATGGCGAACCCGGTTTTTTGAATCTGTGGGGTATCCTGGAGACATTAGGCGTCACTCGGAAAACCTACGAAGACGACAATGGCCGTGCAGTCGCACTTTTTACCCTTAAGAATATTCTAGAACGTTTCATATTCAATCGAAATATGCTCGACATGATCCAAGATCCTTTTGACTCAATTTCAACGGAATCGCTGTTCTTCAACAGTAAATTTTTCTATTTATTTGTCTATTTATTATTTTGTAGCCTTCGATATGGACATTGAAAACTGGCTTAACGTATATCATGAACAAAGTCATGTTTTACCAGACATCGTTGAGCTCCTTACTTCCATGAAAGACCCACCTTCTGCCTCACATCATCGAAATTCTAAGAAATTGGGTCAAATCTTACGCTTTTGGAACTTACAATCTACACTTTTTCTTTGAAATTTTGAAAAGTAATTCTAAGAACATATTATTCATTACATTTTTTTTAGCAATGAAATGTCAGAAAAATGAGTACAATATGACAGGTTACAGAAATCCAGAAGTCCATGTAAAGAATAATGGGATTTGGAATGTAATTTTAGCTTTGGAAAGAGCTAAAATGCCCTTGGATAGAATAACCACATCAGCAGCTGCAGGTGAGTAAACGTTTTTAAAAAATTGTTAAAAATTAAATTATTTTTAGATGGATTATACAAGAGTAGATTTTTAAGAAATGAAGCGGTTTTACTGAAGAAAAGATTTTTGGAAAAGATGATCCAAAAGAAGATAAAAGCCCTGAAAGATAAGTGGAATAGAAGGATAATTTCACATGAGAAAGCTTTATCGAAGAAAAATGAATTTTTAAAACTTTCCGCAGAAGATGGAAAAGAATCGGCCTACAGGGAAATCTACGGGGAGAGAAAACGTCACCGTAAAAGGCGCCATGTTGAAAGAAAAACAAGCCAGTTAGAACGTGGCGAATTTCTTAAATTGATGAAGAAGCCTAAATCAGATGAGAATCGTTTTGAGCGTGAACTTAGGGAATTTTTGAGTACTTTGGCGTACAGCCTTCCTCAGGGTGAGCCCTCTTTTGAAATGAACGTTCAAGATAGAGTGTTCGACATGCGTTTAAAACGGCATCCAAATTTCTATTGGCTAGAGAACCTTTCTATCCCGCCTGGTGTGACCCAAACTCGCTTCTCAACCAACGAGCCAGATGAAACGCCTGAACCTCCAAAACCTACTTACTGAGTCATAATAATTATTGATACTCTGATCAATTTCAATAATCAATTTCAATTTTGAAGTAAGCCGGGTCCACACTAGCGAGTTCTAGCCTAGCGGAACGAGGCAGCCGAACGATGCATTCGCTTCAGTTCGGATGTGTTTCCGCGGCGAGGCAGCCAGGTCCGAGACGAGGCAGTGCCTCGTTCATCTGCCTCGCGCAGTGTACTCGGCTTTATAATGAATGAATCATGATATTTTTTCTGCTTCTTGATTTTACAATATTGTATAGGCGTATAGTCCACTTCAGTTATTGTAAACCCCCTTTGTAAATTTCTTTTCCTTACTGTCGACCTCCCGCTATGTGGTCTACCAGGCTATACAGGGTGTCCAACTAGAGTGGACTAGAAACTTTACCCAAAATTTTTGAGAGAAAAAAATCCTGTTAAAAAGTATTTTTCCTGCCAAATATTATGAAAACTCCTAAAAATCTGTTAGAAATTTTTGTTTTCCCACCAATAAATGGCCTTATTTTTAGGCAAGAAATCTACTCCACTTGGTAGATTTTGGTTTTGGTGTACAGGGTGTCCCAGGGCGACAGCAACTTTGTTATGTATAATGAGAACCCCATTTTTAACTTCCTTAAAGAAGTTATTGTGATACCCTCCAAGTCGGGTTTTTGAGGAAGGGTCTTCCAGACCCCGGAGGGTCAATTCGAATTTGGATCTACACCGATCTCAACTTTGTCTGTGGTTCTTCACCGGCTAAAGAAATTTAGCAATTTTTCAATTTAGCAAATTTAGCAATCCTCTGCTGTAGCATTTTTTTTTCCGCAACACTTTTCGGCCACAGTTTTCATCCGATTTTCACCAAATTTTCACCAAAATTTCTTTAGCCGGTGAAGAAGAATGTAACGAGGGCGATTTTTGAATTTCGAAAAAATGGCGAAGATATGTCTGTTTGAAATTTTGCCGAACCGTTGGTCCGATTTTCACCAAATTTTCACCAATTACTCCTTAAATTTTTAGAATTTTTGGTGTAAAAAAATTAAATATCAATTTTTTTAGTAGGGAGAAATTTCAGACTTCTATCCATTACGAGAGGCACATCCGTAGGCCACAGAGCCCATTATTTCTACCTTGACACTTAGAAAAATTTTCAAAAAAAAAAGAAATTAAAAAAATTTCAAAAAAAAACCCGGAAAATTTTTGGAAAAAAAACTTTGAAAATTTTTCGAAAGGAAAAAAACTAGGAAAATTTTTCGAAAAAAAATTAAAACTTCCCCCTTCCTTATTCTTCCCCTCCTTTATACTTTCCCTCCCTTCGTTATACTTTCGTTCCCTTATACATACTTCCCTTTCCGTTATAATTTCCCTTCGTTATACTTTCCCCTCTGTTATACTTCCCCCTCCACTTTACGTCCTCTCCGTTATACTTCCCCCTCCTATTGTTACTTCTCTTAGAGGAAGTTTTCGTTGGAAGCTCTTCAAACCAGTACTTTATTTCAAATTCGTAATCTGCGCAAAATTTCAAGTTGATTTGACTATTCTTGTGACCTCTTTGGACTACTTAAAATGCCAAATTTAGCGTTTTTTTGGTCTATAATCCATTTTTTCTTTTAGAAATAAAAACAGGAGAAATTTTGCATCCCCTAATTTTTTTCCCCTACTTCTTTCAAGATATTATGGCTCTCCTGGTTCAAAGGATTCATTGCAAATTCCCTTATCTGGACCCTTATTCCTCTTTTTTCCCAAACTGATATTTTGTATGGGCGTTAAAAGCCTAAATCTAGTTGTAAAAAAGTTATTTTATAACAGTTTTTAAAAAACGGAGAGTTAAAATATGGTTTCTCTACTGTATGGCTTCTTGCATACACGCCACGCTTTACGTTTTAGTGATGATTTCGAATACAAATAACATTCATTTCTTCACTTTTACTATCTTATAAATCGCTAAAAATGAAATGAAGGCAATTATTTTTTAAAAAATCGTTTCAAAACTAGAAACCGTTTTGACAAGATGACGTCACTTGGGGGAACATTTCAAGGTCTTCAACCCTAAAAATAAAGGCTAGAATACAAACGTCGATTTACCAGTCGCCGCTCAGCGATATACAACGAAGCGTCCTTTCTGTTATAATTCTGAAGCTATTTTTTAAAAACCGAAATGGACAAAACAGATGAAGGTATTAATTGAATTTGTTACACATTTTTGTTTTCTGCATGTTTAGACATGCATGCAAGATGAAATGTCTACGCCATTTTGTTTTTTGTTGGCAATTCATAAAAAACTGATATCCACTATTTTTAATATCGTTTGATACCCCTATAACACATTGAATAAGGTTTTTAAAATGATTGTTTTAGAAGTGGAGTCTGAAAAGAAGAGTCTGGCTTTGGTTAAACGCTTGGTTCCTCTGTTAGGATGGTTACCATCTTACAAATGGAGAAGCTATTTTATGTACGACTTGATGGCAGGATTCACTATCGCTTGCGTTGGCGTCCCACATAGTTTGGCTTTTGCTACACTCGCTAACATTGATTTGATCTATGGCCTCAACACCGCTTGCTTCTCACCTTTCGTCTATGCCGTTTTCGGTACAGCGGTTTTAAGCTCCTTCGGCCCAGTCGCCATCGGCTCGATGCTCATGGGCGAATCAATCGACAAATTTGACTACATCGATCTCGATTTTAACAAAGAGCAATACGCTGCAGGATTAACTATATCGATTGGAGCATTTTATCTTATCATGTTTTTTCTACGTTTGGGTGTTTTGACAATCATGTTTAAAAAACCATTTATTTCTGGTTTCTCGATGGCTTGTACACTTCACATTCTTTTAAAATCAATGCGACAACTATTTGGCATTCATGTAAATTTAGACATGGGATTTTTAATTTTTATCACAATCTAATTTTATTCTGTACAAAATTAGGTGATACACATATTCCTACTATTACTATTTCAGTCATAGTATTGACTTTGTTTGCATAAATTGTGTTGTTATAACTCCATTTTTGAAAAAGCGTACTTCCATCAGTTTTCCTATAGAAACGATCGCTATGATCGGATCGATTTTATTATCGTATTTTTTTAATTTTAAAGATATGGGGGTCGATGTTATAGGCACTTTGCCGAGTGGTTTACCCTCATTTGTACCTCCCACATACTCCTCTTTTGTTACTGCATTTCCTGAAGCTGTGCCTATCGCTTTAATCAATTATGCTACAGCGACTACGACCACTTTGCTTTTTAACCCTGGTTTAGACCGTGAGCAAGAAACTTTGGCTATGTCGCTTTCCAACATAATATGCGGAAGCTTTCAATGTCTTACTATCGGCAACTCATTAATGCGTACCATGATTGCTAAGTCGATCGGAGCAAAAACTCTTCTCTCACCTATGATATCTTCTTTATTTATGCTCCTTATAATTCTATTTGTAAGTAATAATTTTTTTTAATGACATTTCTTAATGTTATTTTCCAGGCTGGCCCACTGTTTGAGGCTCTTCCTTTGACAATCCTAAGCTGCATAATTGCTGCATCGATCTCCCAGTTGCTCTACGAAAGGGCTTTCGATTTAAAAATATTTAAAAACTCAAATGACGATTTGCTCATCTTTTTTGCAACTTTGATAACCACGTTATTTCTTGATGTGTCTATCGGTGTTATAGTCGGAGTGACTCTTTCTTTAAGGACAATACTCCTAGGGGTCAAAGAAAACGAAGAAAAACAGAAACACCAAAAAGAAGAAAACGATTTATTATTGAATGCGCCTGTCGTATAATTTTCTCATGATCTTACAAATATCTGTGATAATGACTTAATTAGAATTATTGTAAGTGCCATTGATCGTTTTATCCTTGATGTATTGTGTATAGAACAAAGATTTTTCTAGTTTACTTAATATTTTAGTTATTTTCATCAAAACTATATAATGTAGTCCTTTTTTTATGAAGCAACTATTTTTTAGCTTAGTGAATGACGTAGTTTCTTTTATATTGAGACAACACCTTTGAATAACCTTTTGATAAGGAGAACCTTATTATTTACCTCTTATCACCAATTTCCAAAGAATGAAAAAAAAAGAACTAAGGATAGAATCGTTCAAGGCCTTCAAATCATGGGTGATGGGCAAGAGCCATCAATCAGAAATATTCGCGAAACACGCGAGTGCGTTCGTCGAATTCTATTTCGCTCTTTGAAGTAAAATATCGATCTGAAATCATAAATTCTCTGTGATCCCGGCTTCAGTCTTAGTAATTTTCGGTTAAAAAAAAACAAGATGAATCTCGAAGAAGAAAGTAAGTTTCCTTGTTTCTTCTATCAGTAAAGCATTCAGGTTTTAAGTTAACTTTACTCAAGGAAATTATGATTTTAAAAAACCGACAAGCCATCAGAATGTTTACATTTGAGCAACAGTTGGTCTGGTGTCGATAACATTTCGAAATTGATGAAATATGATTCATCATTTTCTCATGGCTAAAACCTCCATAAGTTTTTTGCTGTGGAAATTCCCAGAAGGTGATTCTCTGACTTTTCTTAAATTTAAAGTGGGATAATAAGTTTTGGTAGTATTCCTCAGTCTTTTTGAAAGAGAAACCTGAGTATTTCAAAAATTTCGGTAGTTTTCCTCGGTTAACAGAGGAGCCCTGTTTTTCTAGGTTGTTTTTTGTTGAAAAAAAAAAAATGATCCAATAGTGCAGTTTCCGCACTATTCGTTATGTTATTCTTTTTCTTTCCTCGCCCCCGGTTGGACCCAGGCGGGGGCTTTCGCCATATTGCCTTGTCGCCCACGCCAACTCCAATGGAGTGGCCAAACCAGTGGTGTCTACAGGATTTGGAGTGCTCCCCCATCACATGCCAACCCGGTTGCTTAACCGAACCGGAACCGGTGTTTCGACGACCATTTTCCAGGTTTTCATAAGCTTCCCTTGGTTTTTCGACAAAGAAACCCCATTTTTTCCAAATTTGGTGGAGTTTTCCCTGATATTTTACATAGAAACCCATTTTACAGGATTTCAGGAGTTTTCTTGCGATCTTTGACTGGAACATCTACGATTCTCTCAATTTGGGGGGTCCTACAAACTAAAAAACGAGGATATTTCCTACGTTTTAGCAATTTGTGAGGAACCTGGGCAGTTTTACCAGAAACCCTGGGGGCCATTCCTAATTTCGGTTTTCTTCTCAAATTTGAGATAAAGAAACCCCATTTTTAGATGATTTTCAAAATTTTCTTCGGTATTGCAAAAAAAAAAAATTACAGAATTTTTGTTAATTTTTTTTTCAAAAAAATGATTGAATAAACAATTTTTTATTTTTTTTTTTATTTTAGGTACCTAAGATTTTTCAGAATTACCTATTGCAATGGGTGTGTGGGATGGTTCATCACCACTAATTTAGAAAAAAGAAAGAAAGAAGTTGTGATGTATTTGACTCTGAAGATAATTAGAACATATGTTGTGGTAACCCCCCCCCCCCCCCAACGGAGAAAAGAAGGGTGAAGGTCTAGCTGTGTGTCGAGCGATGAAGTGTCTGCAGATGCTGGAACATGAACTGTCGAGCTGTGACGTGAGTGTCGCAGATGTCAGAGTGTTCAGAAAGAAAGAAGTTGTATTGTGTGTGATGTATTTAACTCTGATGATACATATGTTGTGTACCCACAGGTGCAGTATTTTAAATTATGTTTTTCTTAAAACATCGTAAAAATACCTATATGGTTTTCTCAATAAATTGTAAAAATAATGTGATTTTTTAAGAAATTTGTGTGATCACCACTAATTTAGAAAGAAAGAAGTTGTGATGTATCTCTGAAGATAATTAGAACATATGTTGGGTACCCCCCCCCCCCACACAGAGAAAAGAAGGGTGAAGGTCTGAGGTGCTGTCTGTCGAGCAATGATGTCTTGATGTGTGTGCGGATGCTGGAAAGCAAACTGTCAAGCTGTAACATGTCGCAGATGTCGAGAAGTTGGTTCCAAGGTTGATGTTCCACCAATTCAGGGATTTGAAGAGCTCAACTGCTGACGAGTTGAGAGTCACCAGCTCAGTGAGACTAGTGCGGAACTGTTGATATCAATTGATTGATGATCCCGATTCTGATGCTTGTTGTGTTTATTGTTGTTTCATCGCTGTCTTCGTCGTGGGTCACCGTGGTATGATTCATCACCACTATTTTAGAATAGATAGAAAGCGATATGTTGTGGGTAATGTGATTTATTAGACTCAGATGATGGTATTTAAATCATATGTTATGGTACCCATGTATTTGTGGGATGGATCATCACCACTAAATTTAGAAATAAAGAAGTTGTGTTGGGAATGATGTATTTGCCTATGAATGATGATAATTAGAACATATGTTGTGTACCCACATAACCCCCCCACGGAGAAAAGAAGGGTGAAGATCTGAGGTTCCGTGTGTCGAGCGATGATGTGTCGAAGATGCGTGTGTCGATGCTGGAACGCGAACTATCGAGCTGTCGCAGATATCGAGATGTTCGTTCCGAAGTTCCACCAATTCAGCGGGTCGAAGTGGTGCGGAACTGTTGGGAGAATTGCTGGCGCCGTCGATGGGTATCAGACGTGCTGGAAGCTATTCTTGTTTCGTGTTCGAATGTTGAGAGTGTAAATGTACCTTGTTGTTGTATCATCACTGTGTTCGTGTTCGTCGTTGGTCACCAATTGTGGGATGGATCATCACCACTAAATTTAGAAATAAAGAAGTTGTGTTGGGAATGATGTATTTGACTATGAATGATGATAATTAGAACATATGTTGTGTACCCACATATTCAAAATGCTTTTTTTTTTAAACCACTTTTTAAAGAAAATTCTCAATCATATTTCCCCCTATAAAAATGTTATCAGTTTTTACTTTGATGTTCAGCCTCATAAAAAAAAGTCTGATTACACTAAATCTTGTTTAAAAAGGCGTCGATACAAACACGTTTTTGTTTCATGAAGATAAAGTTGATCACCCAGTTGTCTAATTAATCATT
Organism: Orius insidiosus; assembly: GCA_014119065.1. Lineage (NCBI taxonomy): Eukaryota > Metazoa > Arthropoda > Insecta > Hemiptera > Anthocoridae > Orius > Orius insidiosus. The sequence goes on along the minus strand of JACGAQ010000055.1, from coordinate 402,021 downwards.
ATCTTTTATAGTGTAAAACCTTTTCAATCTGTTCAATGAGAATCATTCATTATGTGAGTGGCTTTCAAAAGAGAAGTTTTAAAAAAATCTGTGTTGTACACCTAAAGAAACGAAAAAATATTTTTTTCGCTTTTTTTATTTAAAAAAGTATTGTCTGGTTTGGCAAACTTTTTTTTATCATCGATTCTTTAACTTGTATGTCCTTGTACATTCATTATGTTGTTTTACTAAATAATTGATGTCTCAATTTTTTTGTTTCTTACACAATAGTTAATTTTTTTTTCAGATAATATGGAATCTAAGAGGACTTTCAAAAATCGTTCTAAAACAGCAATAAAACGTCTTTTCCCTGTTTTGAGCTGGTTGCCATCTTATAAATGGAAAGGATATTTCTTTTACGACTTAATCGCTGGATTTACGATAGCATGCGTCTGCGTACCGCAGAGTTTAGCGTTTGCGAATTTAGCCACCGTTGATTTAATATACGGTTTAAATACTGCTTGTTTTTCTTTGTTCGTTTACGCCGTATTTGGAACAGCAACGCAAAGCGCATTTGGTCCTGTCGCCATCGGTTCCATGCTTACTGGAGAATCCATCTCGAAATTTGACTACGAAAAACTTCCTTTTACCAAAGAACAATATGCAGCCGGATTAACGGTTGCCATAGGTGCTTTTTATTTAATTATGTTTATTTTAAGATTAGGAGTTCTAACTGTTATGTTTAAAAAGCCTTTTGTATCTGGCTTCATTATGGCGTGTGCCTTACACATTTTTATAAAATCAATAAGACAAATGTTTGGATTACATATAAAATTTGTATATGGAAATTTCAATTTTTATTTTAACTTAATAGAACTTTGTTCAAAATTAGGAGATACCCATATTCCAACTTTGATAGTTTCTGGTGTTGTTATGTCAATTTTTTTTCTGAATATGTTTGTTTTAAGTCCATTTTTAAAAAGATATACAAAGTTTGTTATACCGATAGAAACGGTTGTTATGGTAGGGTCGATGTTGTTCTCTTATTTTTAAAATTTTCTGATAAGGGGATTGCAGTTGTGGGAAATTTGCCTACAGGGCTGCCAAATTTTGTTCCTCCGACGTACGATTCTTTTCTTCATGCGATATCCGATGCTGTGCCAATCGCTTTGATCAACTATGCGACGACAACATCGATGACGTTATTATTCAACCCGAATTTGGACAGGGAGCAAGATATTTTGGCGATGTCTCTTTCGAATCTTCTCTGCGGAAGTTTCAGTGCATCACCATCGGAAATTCGATGATGAGAACAATGGTTGCTGTCAATCTAGGAATCAAAACACTTCTATCGTCAATGATAACAACGTTTTTTATGCTCCTGATTATATTATTCGTAAGTTATCTTTTATCTAATCTTTTTTCACGGTCACTGTTTTTATTTTTTAGGCTGGGCCGATATTTAAACCTCTTCCAATGAACATCCTCGCATGCATAATAACGACTGCGGTCACAAAAATTCTCTACGAACGAATCCTTGATATCATCAAATTTCGTAAATCTTTCCACGATTTATTTATATTTTTTACGACTTTTATCGCTACTCTAATGCTTGATGTCTCCATTGGACTAATCGTAGGTTTGACGCTTTCTTTGAAAACGATTCTCGATGGCGTTGTCAAAGAACAAGCCAAAAAAGATGAAGAGAAAAAGACAGAAGAAGAAAACACACTTTTACCAAAATCTGTGTAGATCTTATTAAGATAAGTATTTATAACTGTGATTTTATTACTTAAAACAAATTTTTATATAGAAAAGATATTTTTGTACAGTTGGTATCCCTTAAAAAATACCTAAGTACTTAATTTATTTTTTGCTCTCTTAAAGGTAAACGACAGTATTTTTTAATAACTGAAACCATATTTATTGTTCCAAAATCAGGGTACAGCCTAATAAAATTTTTATGTAAAAAGTTGTATTATTTTTCAAGAAAACATGTTTTAGCCATATGAACAATTTTAAATAACTTTTTAATTTTTCTCAAAATTCGTTATTGTAAATGGCTGGCAATTTAAAAGGTTTGAATATAAAATGTCTGCTGAAGTACGGACCCTGCTGGACTAGGTATAGTAGTGGTTAGGTTTGGCTAGAGCGACTTCATGGTTTTTACAGTTTGAGAAGTTTCGCTAAAAAAGAAATAGTAGGTTGTAAAAAGGTGATAGCGACTTCGAAAGGATGTCTTTTCGATGCGAAAATGGAGCAGCCAAAAGTCGTCATAATTGGTGCAGGGATGGCAGGTTTGACAGCCGCACAACGTCTTTCTCAAGCTGGATTAAATAATTATGTCATTTTCGAGGCTACAGATAGGTAATTTAATTTTTAATAAATATTAATTTTATTGGTTCGATCAGGCCAGGAGGAAGAATTCATTCCTGTTGGTTGGGAGATGTCGTTGGAGAAATGGGAGCACAATGGATAAATGGAGGAAGTGTTGCAAACCCGATATTCGCCTTGGCTTGCGTTGAAGGGTTATTGAAGGAGCCGCTTTCTGAACGAACTGGTTTCACCGGAGAAAAACTTCTCTGCTTAACAAGCGATGGAAGAGCGATCGAACAGCATGTTGCAGAATCCTCCTTTCACATATTCAAACAGATCAAAAACCAAGCGTATTCTCTTTTCAGTATAGACACAAACAAATCGCATGGGACTCTATTCAATTTTCTAACCAAACGTATAAAGAGGAATTGGTTTTGGTTCCCGAAGACTGGAGATATGACGTCTCTCGAGTTTTGTTCGGTCTCGTGAACAGTATAAAAACGAGATGGGGCGAAGATTTGAATAAAATGTCCTCAGATCTGTTCGGAAGTTTTATCGAAGTTCCCGGAAATCCTGTTCGTGTCCCGCTTGGATTTGTCGGCGTATTAGGCCCTCTACTGCGTGATATACCGGCCAAAAGCATTAAATACTGTAAGGAAGTTACAAAGATCAAATGGGATACAAAAAAGCCAAGAGCGATTGTAGTCACATCGATGGTAAAGAAGAGCCTGCAGATTATGTCTTGGTTACTGTATCATTGGGCGTTTAAAAGAACAAGCTGATTGCCTCTTCCATCCGAGTTTGCCTGAAGAAAAAACAAATGCGATCAAACACCTTGGCTATGGACATTTAAATAAAATAATTATGGAATATGCGAAACCATTTTGGGCACCAGGAGAAGGGCTTATGTGTCTTGCTTGGACTGCGGATGAATTAGAAGAAAACGAATGTTGGGTTAATGGTATATCGACGATAGAAGAAATGCCTGGGTCGCAGAACATGTTGATGACTTCAGTTGCCGGACAGCAAGCGATAGAAAGCGAAAAAATGTGCGACGAAGAAGTTGCCGATGCTATAACATCGTTGATGCGTCAGTTCACCGGAGACTCGACTCTCCCATACCCAATCAATATCATAAGATCGAAATGGAGTAGCGATAAGTTCTTTAGAGGCGCTATAACATACATGGGATTAGAGTCGAGTGTGTCGAATCAGTGCGATCTTGGTTCGCCGGTTGATGATGTGGATCCGCCATGTCATCCCATCCTTCTTTTCGCTGGAGAGGCGACAGCTCCAGGACTCTTCAGCACTGTCCAAGGGGCTCGATTGAGTGGCGCCAGAGAAGCCGATCGCATACTAAAACTAACCCAAAAGTTCAACGGGCCTCCAAAAAGCATCAAAGCTTGAAACCCAAAAAGTGTCATGTCACTAAAAAGTCAATGTTATAATAAATCATGTGTTACATAAAAATACAAAAATTTTATTCCTCCCTAGAGGGTGGTTAAAATTTTCAGCAATATTGCATTTATCAAAAGTATCAACATTTGAAAATCGCGCTCTACGTCACATTGCGTGACGTAATTCATTGCTTGAGAGTTGAGGAGAGGCTGACACGTGCTCTTTGGCGCCAATTTATTGATAAGAATTATCAAAAGTGTCATGTTTGTGTGCATAGTCTAGTTTTATTATACATATCTTCCGCATCGATTTTTTGTTATAATTTACTAAGGTAAGCCATTATCCTATATATTTTATTCCTATTATTACAATTTTTTAAGGCATTTATAATGAAGATTTGGTTGAAAGGAAATTTGAAAAGTCGCAAATTAGAAAGAACCCTTTTAATTCGTAGATTTGGCTACGATCCCTATTTGTCAATAGGACGACAAGTTTTAATTCATCGTTCATTCGTCCGACAAAACGTACCTTTGTTGAAGGAAACATCAAATATGGAAATCATCAAAAGAATAATTTCAGTAGACGTCGGATTCAAAATTGGCGAGATATTTTTTGATAAAAATATTATGAAATCTATAAAACGTATTTCTTCCTTAAACCTTCGAGTTATTCATTTTAAAAATTTTCTTCGTAAGTTGACTACGGAAGTAAGTAACGCGACAAGTGGTCCCGGATTCTATCATTCCTCGATGCAAATTTTGTCCTACCTACAGGGATGTACGGGGTGTCCAAAAACACATGGCAAACGTCTGGGAAGGCGTAAAAGAGTGGTTTTATCATAAAAAGTTATATGTAAACCCCCATTTTTTATTTCAGATTCGTAATCTACGCAAAATTTCAAGTTGATTTGACTATTCATATGACCATTTTTGACAACTTTATAAATGTCAAATTTTAGCGTTTTTTTGCGCTAAATTCCGTTAAAATCGTCTTAAGAGACTCATTTTTTTAATTCCACTTATTATTTTTTTTCGAAGATTCCAAATGTCACAAATTCAAGGATCTCCGCATACAGCATCACGAGATTTCGTTGCTAACGGCCTTTTCAACTTCCTTAAAGAAGTTATTGCGATATCCTGGCGGGTTTTTGGGGAAGGGTCTTCCAGACCCCGGAGGGTCAAATCGAATATTGATCTATCCCGATCTCAACTTTGTCTGTGGTTCCGGCCGGCCGTACGTAGCTTTTTTTCCGGAACACTTTAAGGCCACAGTTTTCATCCGATTTTCACACAAATTTCTTTAGCCGGTGAAGAAGAATGTAACGAGGGCGATTTTTGAATTTCGAAAAAATGGCGGAGATATGTCTGTTTGAAATTTTAAAAACTCGCTGCGGCCTAATCCGATTTTCACCAAATTTTCATCAATTACTCCTTATATTTTTTAAGAATTTTTGGTGTAAAAAAATTGCCACTTTTTAATTATCATTTTTTTTAGTAGGAGAAATTTTATACTTCTACCCTTTACGAGAGGCACATCCGTAGGCCAAAGAGCCCATTATTTCTACCTTGGCAATTAAAAAAATTTTCGAAAAAAAGAACTTAAAAAATTTTTCGAAAAAAAAAACAAACTTGGAAAATTCTCCTTATACTTTCCCTCCCTTATACATCCCCTTCCGTTATACTTTCATTCCCTTATACTTCCCTCTCCGTTATACTTCACCCTCTGTTATACTACCCTTCACTTAAACTTCCCCCTCCCATATAGGTACTTCCCTCACTTATACTTCCCCCTCCCATATATTTCCCACTCCGTTATACTTCCCCTCCCATAACTTCTCCCTACGTTTTACTTCTCCTCCGTTATACTTCCCCCTCCTATATAGATTCTTCTCTATAAGGAAGTTTTCGTTGGAAGCTCTTCAAACCAGTACTTTTAATTACACTTATTTTTTTCCGAAGATTCCAAATGTCACAAATTCAAGCATCTTCGCATACAGCATCACGAGATTTCGACGCTAACGGCCTTTTTCAAGTTAAAACCCAAATTTCTTACTTCAGAAATGAAAATAAGCGATTTGGATTTTTAATTTTTTAAATTTTAATTATTGATGCACAAACGCAAAAGACGCTGTAGCCCTTTCAAAATTTGAAGTCCGAAAGAAAAATTCCTTTCAACAACGCTAATTTTCATTTCTGAACTAAAAATTTGGGTTCTAACTTGAAAAATGGCCGTTAGCGACGAAATCTCGTGATGCAGAATGCGAAGATGCTCGAATTTGTGACAATTGGAATCTTCGAAAAATAAGTGGAATTGAAAAAAATGAGTCCCTTAGGTCGATTTTAACGGATTTTAGCGCAAAAACCGCTAAAATTTGACATTTTTTAAAGTTGTCGAAAATGTTCATATTAATAGTCTAATCAACTTGAAATTTTGCGTAGATTACGAATCTGAAATAAAAAATAGGGGTTCGAAGTTAGGTGTTTGGGACACCCTGTATATCCAAACGCATTTTAAACTACACCATCAAATTCTTTAATTTAAATTAAGGGGGGTTTACATTTAACTTTTTTTCATAAAACCACTTTTCACTCTCCCAGACGTATGCCATGTGTTCCGAACACCCTGTACAGTTAAAATAATTTTTCAGGATAAAATTTACTGCGTGAAAGATGTCAAAAGATTTATCCATTTCATCGTTGATAAATACATTCCTTATAAATTATTTGAGAAGAAAAAATATTTAAAGAAATTCAAAGTCAATTGTATGAATCTAATTTTTGCGAGTTACAAAAGGAAGGTTTTCCTAGCGAATCTAATGAGGGGCCTAAATAAAAAAATTAATTTACAAACCCGACATATAAGGGCTAAAATCGTCATTTGGCTATCTAATTTGATCATGAATACTTGGTTGCGTTTTTTACGTGACGGAAGATTCGAAGGTGAGAAATTTATTTCTCTAGAACTGAGGGAAAATTTTTTTTCAGTGTAGAGATCTCTTGTTTTACAGCCACCGATACTGGATCGAATGTCAAAAAACAGCCGTTGAAAACCTGACGAAAAACGGGGAAATAAAACACACGAAAATTTCTCTTAGCGATACCGGTTTGAGTAAAATGCGTTTTGTTCCTAAACCATCTGGAGGGTTGAGACCTTTAGTTCTTAAGAGGTAGGTGTACATTGACCTCTTCCCTGTGTAAATTTTTTTTCTTCAAATTTCAGCCCTGATCACAGAAATTTGAAAAAATTGATGACGCATTGTAATATATTACTAAAACAGCTCATAGCGTCAAAACGAGGGAAATATCCAAATTTTATACCCGACTTTCACAGATCATGGATCGATTTTTACAATAAAAACTATAGTTTGAAAGAAATTTATTTTGTTAAAATGGATATTCAGAACGCCTACGGTTCTATACAACATGTAAGAATTTTTGAGTTTAGTACAACTAATACTTTTTTCTGCAGAACGTTCTAAAAAACATTCTGAATAAGTTGTTCGATGAGCATCTTAAAGTAGAACTTCTTAGTGTCCAGTCGTGCTCATATCGTGGAGTATGGAATATCGTCAACACTGAACAGTTTGTTGAACTCACACAAGCCCTTTCGCAAAAACCATTACAAAACGTCGATACTAACAAGGTGACCAATGCTGCAGAAGTCTCATGTTTTCACTAATTTTTATTCTTAGAGAGTTTCAGTGAATAAATTGAAAAATATATTTTCCATTTTATCGATAACATAAAAGTAAATTTATCATATACCAGAAAGTCGTACAGCTTCGTCAAAGGCGTCCCTCAAGGTGGATTAAAATATTCATAAAACTTTAATTTCATTGATTTTTTTAGGGAGTCCTTTATCCGCCGTTCTCTGTGAAATTTATTACGCAGACATGGACGAGAAATATTTCGATTTCTGTAATTATGAGGAAGGAGATATTTTAGCCAGAGCCGTCGATGACTATTTGTTCGTTACTCGGAACAAAGAAAGAGCCGAAAAGTAAATATTCTCGTTTTCAAATTAACCTTTTCCTCCTAACCTAAACTGCACTTCCTCAAATTGTGTCCTAACCTAAACTGCACTTCCTCAAATTGTGTCCTAACCTTCTCAATTGTGTCCTAACCTAAACTGCACTTTCTCAATTGTGTCCTAACCTAAACTGCACTTCCTCAAATTGTGTCCTAACCTAAACTGCACTTCCTCAAATTGTGTCCTAACCTAAACTGCACTTTCTCAAATTGTGTCCTAACCTAAACCGCACTTCCTCAAATTGTGTCCTAACCTAAACTGCACTTCCTCAAATTGTGTCCTAACCTAAACTGCACTTCCTCAAATTGTGTCCTAACCTAAACCGCACTTCCTCAAATTGTGTCCTAACCTAAACTGCACTTCCTCAAATTGTGTCCTAACCTAAACTGCACTTTCTCAAATTGTGTCCTAACCTAAACTGCACTTCCTCAAATTGTGTCCTAACCTAAACTGCACTTCCTCAAATTGTGTCCTAACCTAAACTGCACTTCCTCAAATTGTGTCCTAACCTAAACTGCACTTCCTCAAATTGTGTCCTAACCTAAACTGCACTTCCTCAAATTGTGTCCTAACCTAAACTGCACTTTCTCAAATGTGTCCTAACCTAAACTGCACTTCCTCAAATTGTGTCCTAACCTAAACTGCACTTCCTCAAATTGTGTCCTAACCTAAACTGCACTTCCTCAAATTGTGTCCTAACCTAAACTGCGCTTTCTCAAATTGTGTCCTAACCTAAACTGCACTTCCTCAAATTGTGTCCTAACCTAAACTGCACTTCCTCAAATTGTGTCCTAACCTAAACTGCACTTCCTCAAATTGTGTCCTAACCTAAACTGCACTTCCTCAAATTGTGTCCTAACCTAAACTGCACTTCCTCAAATTGTGTCCTAACCTAAACTGCACTTCCTCAAATTGTGTCCTAACCTAAACTGCACTTCCTCAAATTGTGTCCTAACCTAAACTGCACTTCCTCAATTGTGTCCTAACCTAAACTGCACTTCCTCAAATTGTGTCCTAACCTAAACTGCACTTCCTCAAATTGTGTCCTAACCTAAACTGCACTTCCTCAAATTGTGTCCTAACCTAAACTGCACTTCCTCAAATTGTGTCCTAACCTAAACTGCACTTCCTCAAATTGTGTCCTAACCTAAACTGCACTTCCTCAAATTGTGTCCTAACCTAAACTGCACTTCCTCAAATTGTGTCCTAACCTAAACTGCACTTCCTCAAATTGTGTCCTAACCTAAACTGCACTTCCTCAAATTGTGTCCTAACCTAAACCGCACTTCCTCAAATTGTGTCCTAACCTAAACTGCACTTCTCAAATTGTGTCCTAACCTAAACTGCACTTTCTCAAATTGTGTCCTAACCTAAACTGCACTTCTCAAATTGTGTCCTAACCTAAACTGCACTTCCTCAAATTGTGTCCTAACCTAAACTGCACTTCCTCAAATTGTGTCCTAACCTAAACTGCACTTCCTCAAATTGTGTCCTAACCTAAACTGCACTTCCTCAAATTGTGTCCTAACCTAAACTGCACTTCCTCAAATTGTGTCCTAACCTAAACTGCACTTCCTCAAATTGTGTCCTAACCTAAACTGCACTTCCTCAAATTGTGTCCTAACCTAAACTGCACTTCCTCAAATTGTGTCCTAACCTAAACTGCACTTCCTCAAATTGTGTCCTAACCTAAACTGCACTTCCTCAAATTGTGTCCTAACCTAAACTGCACTTCCTCAAATTGTGTCCTAACCTAAACTTCACTTCCTCAAATTGTGTCCTAACCTAAACTGCACTTCCTCAAATTGTGTCCTAACCTAAACTGCACTTCCTCAAATTGTGTCCTAACCTAAACTGCACTTCCTCAAATTGTGTCCTAACCTAAACTGCACTTCCTCAAATTGTGTCCTAACCTAAACTGCACTTCCTCAAATTGTGTCCTAACCTAAACGCACTTCCTCAAATTGTGTCCTAACCTAAACTGCACTTCCTCAAATTGTGTCCTAACCTAAACTGCACTTCCTCAAATTGTGTCCTAACCTAAACTGCACTTCCTCAAATTGTGTCCTAACCTAAACTGCACTTCCTCAAATTGTGTCCTAACCTAAACTGCACTTCCTCAAATTGTGTCCTAACCTAAACTGCACTTCCTCAAATTGTGTCCTAACCTAAACTGCACTTCCTCAAATTGTGTCCTAACCTAAACTGCACTTCTCAAATTGTGTCCTAACCTAAACTGCACTTCCTCAAATTGTGTCCTAACCTAAACTGCACTTCCTCAAATTGTGTCCTAACCTAAACTGCACTTCCTCAAATTGTGTCCTAACCTAAACTGCACTTCCTCAAATTGTGTCCTAACCTAAACTGCACTTCCTCAAATTGTGTCCTAACCTAAACTGCACTTCTCAAATTGTGTCCTAACCTAAACTGCACTTCCTCAAATTGTGTCCTAACCTAAACTGCACTTCCTCAAATTGTGTCCTAACCTAAACTGCACTTCCTCAAATTGTGTCCTAACCTAAACTGCACTTCCTCAAATTGTGTCCTAACCTAAACTGCACTTCCTCAAATTGTGTCCTAACCTAAACTGCACTTCCTCAAATTGTGTCCTAACCTAAACTGCACTTCCTCAAATTGTGTCCTAACCTAAACTGCACTTCCTCAAATTGTGTCCTAACCTAAACTGCACTTCCTCAAATTGTGTCCTAACCTAAACTGCACTTCCTCAAATTGTGTCCTAACCTAAACTGCACTTCCTCAAATTGTGTCCTAACCTAAACTGCACTTCCTCAAATTGTGTCCTAACCTAAACTGCACTTCCTCAAATTGTGTCCTAACCTAAACTGCACTTCCTCAAATTGTGTCCTAACCTAAACTGCACTTCCTCAAATTGTGTCCTAACCTAAACTGCACTTCCTCAAATTGTGTCCTAACCTAAACTGCACTTCCTCAAATTGTGTCCTAACCTAAACTGCACTTCCTCAAATTGTGTCCTAACCTAAACTGCACTTCCTCAAATTGTGTCCTAACCTAAACTGCACTTCCTCAAATTGTGTCCTAACCTAAACTGCACTTCCTCAAATTGTGTCCTAACCTAAACTGCACTTCCTCAAATTGTGTCCTAACCTAAACTGCACTTCCTCAAATTGTGTCCTAACCTAAACTGCACTTCCTCAAATTGTGTCCTAACCTAAACTGCACTTCCTCAAATTGTGTCCTAACCTAAACGCACTTCCTCAAATTGTGTCCTAACCTAAACTGCACTTCCTCAAATTGTGTCCTAACCTAAACTGCACTTCTCAAATTGTGTCCTAACCTAAACTGCACTTCCTCAAATTGTGTCCTAACCTAAACTGCACTTCCTCAAATTGTGTCCTAACCTAAACTGCACTTCCTCAAATTGTGTCCTAACCTAAACTGCACTTCCTCAAATTGTGTCCTAACCTAAACTTCACTTCCTCAAATTGTGTCCTAACCTAAACTGCACTTCCTCAAATTGTGTCCTAACCTAAACTGCACTTCCTCAAATTGTGTCCTAACCTAAACGCACTTCCTCAAATTGTGTCCTAACCTAAACTGCACTTCCTCAAATTGTGTCCTAACCTAAACTGCACTTTCAAATTGTGTCCTAACCTAAACTGCACTTCCTCAAATTGTGTCCTAACCTAAACTGCACTTCTCAAATTGTGTCCTAACCTAAACTTTTCCTCAATTGTGTCCTAACCTAAACTGCACTTCCTCAAATTGTGTCCTAACCTAAACTGCACTTCTCAAATTGTGTCCTAACCTAAACTGCACTTCCTCAAATTGTGTCCTAACCTAAACTGCACTTCCTCAAATTGTGTCCTAACCTAAACTGCACTTCCTCAAATTGTGTCCTAACCTAAACTGCACTTCCTCAAATTGTGTCCTAACCTAAACTGCACTTCCTCAAATTGTGTCCTAACCTAAACTGCACTTCCTCAAATTGTGTCCTAACCTAAACTGCACTTCCTCAAATTGTGTCCTAACCTAAACTGCACTTCCTCAAATTGTGTCCTAACCTAAACTGCACTTCCTCAAATTGTGTCCTAACCTAAACTTCACTTCCTCAAATTGTGTCCTAACCTAAACTTCACTTCCTCAAATTGTGTCCTAACCTAAACTGCACTTCCTCAAATTGTGTCCTAACCTAAACTGCACCTCAAATTGTGTCCTAACCTAAACTGCACTTCCTCAAATTGTGTCCTACCTAAACTGCACTTCCTCAAATTGTGTCCTAACCTAAACCGCACTTTTCAATTGTGTCCTAACCTAAACCGCACTTCCTCAAATTGTGTCTAACCTAAACTGCACTTTCTCAAATTGTGTCCTAACCTAAACTGCACTTTCTCAATTGTGTCCTAACCTAAACCGCACTTCCTCAAATTGTGTCCTAACCTAAACTGCACTTTCTCAAATTGTGTCCTAACCTAAACTGCACTTCCTCAAATTGTGTCCTAACCTAAACTGCACTTCCTCAAATTGTGTCCTAACCTAAACTGCACTTCTCAAATTGTGTCCTAACCTAAACTGCACTTCTCAAATGTGTCCTAACCTAAACTGCACTTCCTCAAATTGTGTCCTAACCTAAACTGCACTTCCTCAAATTGTGTCCTAACCTAAACTGCACTTCCTCAAATTGTGTCCTAACCTAAACTGCGCTTCTCAAATTGTGTCCTAACCTAAACTGCGCTTCTCAAATTGTGTCCTAACCTAAACTGCACTTCCTCAAATTGTGTCCTAACCTAAACTGCACTTCCTCAAATTGTGTCCTAACCTAAACTGCACTTCCTCAAATTGTGTCCTAACCTAAACTGCACTTCTCAAATTGTGTCCTAACCTAAACTGCACTTCTCAAATGTGTCCTAACCTAAACTGCACTTCCTCAAATTGTGTCCTAACCTAAACTGCACTTCCTCAAATTGTGTCCTAACCTAAACTGCGCTTTCTCAAATTGTGTCCTAACCTAAACTGCGCTTTCCTCAAATTGTGTCCTAACCTAAACTGCACTTCCTCAAATTGTGTCCTAACCTAAACTGCACTTCCTCAAATTGTGTCCTAACCTAAACTGCACTTCCTCAAATTGTGTCCTAACCTAAACTGCACTTCCTCAAATTGTGTCCTAACCTAAACTGCACTTCCTCAAATTGTGTCTAACCTAAACTGCACTTCCTCAAATTGTGTCCTAACCTAAACTGCACTTCCTCAAATAAACTGCACTTCCTCAAATTGTGTCCTAACCTAAACTGCACTTCCTCAAATTGTGTCCTAACCTAAACTGCACTTCCTCAAATTGTGTCCTAACCTAAACTGCACTTCCTCAAATTGTGTCCTAACCTAAACTGCACTTCCTCAAATTGTGTCCTAACCTAAACTGCACTTCCTCAAATTGTGTCCTAACCTAAACTGCACTTCCTCAAATTGTGTCCTAACCTAAACTGCACTTCCTCAAATTGTGTCCTAGCCTAAACTGCACTTCCTCAAATTGTGTCCTAACCTAAACCGCACTTTCAATTGTGTCCTAACCTAAACCGCACTTCCTCAATTGTGTCCTAACCTAAACTGCACTTCTCAAATTGTGTCCTAACCTAAACTGCACTTCTCAATTGTGTCCTAACCTAAACCGCACTTCCTCAAATTGTGTCCTAACCTAAACTGCACTTCTCAAATTGTGTCCTAACCTAAACTGCACTTCCTCAAATTGTGTCCTAACCTAAACTGCACTTCCTCAAATTGTGTCCTAACCTAAACTGCACTTCCTCAAATTGTGTCCTAACCTAAACTGCACTTCCTCAAATTGTGTCCTAACCTAAACTGCACTTCCTCAAATTGTGTCCTAACCTAAACTGCACTTCCTCAAATTGTGTCCTAACCTAAACTGCACTTCCTCAAATTGTGTCCTAACCTAAACTGCACTTCCTCAAATTGTGTCCTAACCTAAACTGCACTTCCTCAAATTGTGTCCTAACCTAAACTGCACTTCCTCAAATTGTGTCCTAACCTAAACTGCACTTCCTCAAATTGTGTCCTACCTAAACTGCACTTCCTCAAATTGTGTCCTAACCTAAACTGCACTTCCTCAAATTGTGTCCTAACCTAAACTGCACTTCCTCAAATTGTGTCCTAACCTAAACTGCACTTTCAATTGTGTCCTAACCTAAACTGCACTTCCTCAAATTGTGTCTAACCTAAACTGCACTTTCTCAAATTGTGTCCTAACCTAAACTGCACTTTCTCAATTGTGTCCTAACCTAAACGCACTTCCTCAAATTGTGTCCTAACCTAAACTGCACTTCTCAAATTGTGTCCTAACCTAAACTGCACTTCCTCAAATTGTGTCCTAACCTAAACTGCACTTCCTCAAATTGTGTCCTAACCTAAACTGCACTTTCTCAAATTGTGTCCTAACCTAAACTGCACTTCCTCAAATGTGTCCTAACCTAAACTGCACTTCCTCAAATTGTGTCCTAACCTAAACTGCACTTCCTCAAATTGTGTCCTAACCTAAACTGCACTTCCTCAAATTGTGTCCTAACCTAAACTGCACTTTCTCAAATTGTGTCCTAACCTAAACTGCACTTTCTCAAATTGTGTCCTAACCTAAACTGCACTTCTCAAATTGTGTCCTAACCTAAACTGCACTTCCTCAAATTGTGTCCTAACCTAAACTGCACTTCCTCAAATTGTGTCCTAACCTAAACTGCACTTCCTCAAATTGTGTCCTAACCTAAACTGCACTTCCTCAAATTGTGTCCTAACCTAAACTGCACTTCCTCAAATTGTGTCCTAACCTAAACTGCACTTCCTCAAATTGTGTCCTAACCTAAACTGCACTTCTCAAATTGTGTCCTAACCTAAACTGCACTTCCTCAAATTGTGTCCTAACCTAAACTGCACTTCCTCAAATTGTGTCCTAACCTAAACTGCACTTCCTCAAATTGTGTCCTAACCTAAACTGCACTTCCTCAAATTGTGTCCTAACCTAAACTGCACTTCCTCAAATTGTGTCCTAGCCTAAACTGCACTTCCTCAAATTGTGTCCTAGCCTAAACTGCACTTCCTCAAATCGTGTCCTAACCTAAACTGCACTTCCTCAAATTGTGTCCTAGCCTAAACTGCACTTCCTCAAATTGTGTCCTAGCCTAAACTGCACTTCCTCAAATTGTGTCCTACCCTAACCTGCACTTCCTCAAATTGTGTCCTAGCCTAAACTGCACTTCCTCAAATTGTGTCATCTTAAATTTTTCTTCCTAGATTTTTATCAATAATGGAAAAAGGCTTTCCTGATTATGGAGTCGTCGTACAAAACGAAAAGACGAAAACAAATTTGACCCAGGATATCGTATCTGCTTCATATTTTGGATTAAATATCAACTTCAAAAACAAACAAATTAAACCAAATTTAGAAAATTATAAAAATCTCAATTTATTATCGACGATGTCCTTCAATACTTTGGTCGACTTAAAGTAACTTATTTGTCATAAAATTTTATTTTAATTTAGATTATTTTAAGTGTTTTAAAGCAAAGGATGTTGTTTACACATACTTTAAAATTACATAAAATACTTCTGGATAGTAAATATCAATGGAAAAGGACGATTTTTGAAAATATTTTTGACGCTGCCTGCATTATGGCGATCAGATACGATTGTATCGTCTGTCAACTTTTGAACTGTGAAAATCGTTCGGATCTCAAGAGACTTTTAGACTGCGTAATGAGTTCTATGCATAAAATATCGTCGGTATCTTTGAAAAAAATTAATTCAGAACGAGGTAAAAACCATTTATTGGTATATTTACAAGTTTAATTATTGTTTTTTAGTTTCGCATTTTTCTTTGGACTCTGTAAAGCTTATTTCGGTCACAGCGTTCATTAAAATTTTGGAAAGACGTCATATACACCAAGAAGTCGTAGAAAAGCTTAGAAGAGTGAAGGGGAAGTTTTCGAATCGAGTTAATAACCGAGATAAGAAGCTTTTAGGTTATGCAGGAAAACGTATTTCGAATGAGCTTCAAAATTGTTTTTAAATCAAAATAAAAATTATGTTTCTCTATAAAATTTAATCTACTTAAAACGATCCAATTTCCTTTTGTATGTCTTCAAAAGAAGTCTTATTGTTCCTTCAGAATACAGGTACAAAAGGCCGTTTCGGCTCGGAAAAAAAATCGATTTGTGCATTATAAAAAAAGGAAAAACGTTTTTTTCCGTTCGAATCTTTCATTCATTTTGTAAAATTGACACGGAACGGTTAGCGGTTCTCATCGCAGCCCCTAAATAGGGTCGGCCTCGCTATCTCGACTCCGACGGGATTACGTGATCACTCGGCGAGATGTGCAACACGGAGATCGAACTTAATGAACTCGCCGCGGCCGTCGTCGGGTGGGAGAGGAGCTTAATCCTACGCCGACTTCTCTTGTGATACTAAGCATGGCTCAACTCTCTGGTAACTCCAAACCTAAAGTAAGTGCATTAAAAAAAAATTACAAAATCACAATTGGACTAGGCGTAGGAAAATAAGGAAGAAGATTGATTTGCAATCAAACAAAAAAATTATTATATTTTTTTTTTTTAACCATTTTTATACGTACATATACAGGGTGTCCGGACGCACGTCTGGAAGAGCTTTTATGAAAAAAGTTAAATGTTAACCCCCCTTAATTTAAATCGAAGAATTTAAGGTGTACTTTAAATGCATTTGGATATACAGGGTGCCCCCAACAGAACCTAACTTCGTTATTATAAATGAGAACCCTATTTTTTATTTCGTAATCTACGCAAAATTTCAAGTTGATTGACTATTCATATGACCATTTTTGACAACCTTAAAAATGTCAAATTTTAGCGTTTTTCGCGCTAAAATCCGTTAAAATCGACCAATGAGATTCATTTTTTTATTCTACTTTTTGTCCGAAGATTCCAACTATCATATATTCAAGCATCTTCGCATTCTGCATTACGAGATGTCGTCGCTAACTTTTGATGCACAACTACGCTGTAGCTCTTTCAAAAATTATGGTCCGAAAGAAAAATTCCTTTAAAAAACCGCTAATTTTCACTTTTGACATAAAAATTGGGGCTCTAACTTGAAATACGGTTGCGATGACATCTCGTGATGCAGAATGCGAAGATGCTTTTGTGATAGACCAAATTTTTTCTTTGGAAAATGGTCTTCCGTACTCCGCAGAGGATAACTTATTAGTGATCTTGAGGTTGTCTTTGATGCCGGCCGTCCGTCACACTTTACGATCCCATTTTCACCAAAACTTCACAGTATCTTCTATAGCAAACTTGAGCTTTTGTCGAAATTCAAAAATGAGGGATGTCTGTCTTAAGTTGTTTAATGCGCTACGGCCGTAGGTCCAATTGTCCGATCTTCACCAAATTTTCACCAAATACTCCTTATGTTTGATAAAATTTATTGGGGGTTTATCCGGGTACGAAGGGCGAACTCGGTAGTTTCGAGATACTCGCATTTTAAAGTTTCGGTTTTTACGTATTTAAAGGGGAAAAATGGCGAACTCAACATAAAAATTATATGGGTGTATTCACCAAGAGGTCTAGAATCTGAAAATGAAAAAAAAACTGGAGGACCCTTCCCCAAAAACCCGACGTCGAGGGTATCACAATAACTTCTTTAAGGAAGTTAAAAAATTTGTCCGATGTCGAGTTCGTACCCGGAGCGCCTCAATTATATTAGGGAGAAACATAGGGTGTTCTCGCCAGCGCCCATTCCGTGTGGCCTGGCAGGGCGAAAACTTGTACTTTTTCTACCTTGATGCTGAAAAAATGTTTCGGTATTGGGATGAAAGACTATTACTTCCTTACTTTGAGGAAAAGTTTCCGTCCGGGCGAGCACAAGCAGACGCCTAAACCTAGCTTTCTTTCCACCAGAAATTACCTACTTACGTGCTGGCTTCTGGGCCGATTTCGAATCGGAAATCGGCGTTAGGTTTTAAACTTGAAAGTAACATAGCGTGTGAATAACCTATTGAAAGGCGTTGATATCTCAAACTATTTATCTCTTAACTGTCTGCACAGTTAATTTATGTACACAACGCCCAATCAGTCCTTCGACCGATGGCTTCTTCCAAGTTACCACGGAATCCTCCAATAAGTCGAGTAATTCACGTGAGGCGCCCACTGACCTTGAATTTCGCGTCAAAACAAGAACTAAAATAAAAATTCGTGACGATCCAGATTGATATGTGACAAGAGAAAAAAATTTGTTAACGCATATTGACTTTTGAACATTCGTGTTGAGGGGCGGAGGCGGAGGGGATGTCACTTGATGTGTCACGAATCCGGTGATGTCTTTCCCTCTGAGGACCGGACTTTTCCTATTTATTCATTGCGGTTGACGGCGACGCTTTCACTCTTTTCGACCTCTAACTCCGTCAAGATGCACTCCGAGAGCGACCCCGGAAAGCAAACTCCCAAAAAAAGCTACCACCTTCCCTTCGTCATGAGCTATCAGGTAAGGAGACCTAAGTGGATTAATCGAGTTAGAAACTCGCAGGCGCAAACCGCACGAAAAGGTTCATTACTTTTCAAAGTTTTCTCTTAAGTGGCCAAATACTGCGCTTCTCAACTATCGATAATCTACTTTCTGAACATGAGTCATAGCGATTAGCGAGTTCTGGTAAGCTGGAAATTGATTTTCATTGGGGAGGAAACAAAAAATTCAAGCTCAATTGATAGATTACTTACCTATTTATCCCCTTTAGAAATTCATATTGATCAACTGGCATTGTTGCTTCCCCTCCTGACGGTTTACCGTCTCCGAACTTAAATGAGTTTTAGATCACTGATGATAAACACCCGAGGAGTCCTAAACTTTTATCTGGGCTATTAGAATTAGTTTATTTGAAAAGTTTTAAAACAAAGTTTTAAAATCCTTCAGTGCAGACATTGTGAGTAAATTTTGTTTTCTTTTTCCCGAATATCACCTTTTTTTTTCTAAAATCAAAATTTTACACTTTAGATCTTTCTGAACATTTCGTTTCATCATATTCTTATAAGATTTTAGAGATCCTCGGAAACTTGATCGTCCAAATTTCGACGATGAGGTCAATCTTTACTACCCTTGGTCAAAACTGGGATGTTCGCCTTTAAAATGGTAACCTTGTGGGAGAAAAAAAAAGTCCTTCGGGAAAAGTTTCAACTCCCGTCGAGAGTCGTCAGCTTGTCAGTTAGTTTTCAATTCCTTCCTCTCTCCAAGACGCCTCAGACGTTACGTGATATGACGGTGAAGTTGAAATGATGGGTTAGCATGGCTGCACGACATTTTTTTAAAGTGGAGTTATTTTGTTTCTTGTCCTAGGCCTTGATAAAAAAAATTTAATTATTTTTTTATCGTCTGAAAAACAGAAAATTATTATTTATTGTTATTATTAGATGTACAAAATGAAACTCGGCTAAAATTCAAATTTACCCTGTGGCTGAGTTTCATTTTGTACACCTAATAAATAAAAATTGTAGGAAATTTAATTCTCTATAAATTTGTTCTTAATTATTTTTTTCTAGGATGCACCATTTTCGGAAAATAATTTTTTTTAAATAAATTTATCTTGAAAACAGTGCGTCCTAGAGAAAAAATGAATAGAATAAAAATTAAAGAGAATTAAATTTCTAACAGATTTTATTTAGTGCATTTTTTCAATATCTGTAACGGTTTACGATTTACAAGCCTTTAAAAATTAACCTTCTTAATGGTTATACTTCAATAACCTAAACACGGAGAAGTCAACTTTTGATGGACTTAAACGCCTAAAATGTTTAAAATTTTGAAAAAATGAACTACTAGGTGTACAAAATGAAACTGGGCTAAAATCTACAAAATTCAAAACCCTGTGGCTGAGTTTCACCAAATTATTTGGATATTTTTTCCCAAATCTTCGGCCAACCCTCATTTTTCTGATTCTTTGAGCAGAAACCCTCTTTTCTCGTTATTTAGGCCGAGAGAAACCCATTTAAACATTTGAGGAAATCCTGTGAATTTATTTCTGTTGAATATAAACAAAAAGTAAAGGTTGTCATGTGCCTTTAGGTTAATCGTAAATTGAATCGATACTCGAGGCGTCGACGACTGTCGTCCTTTTGTTCGATATGAAAATGATTAATAGAAAATTTGAATGCAAATATTCCTTTGTTTAGTCAACTTGTTTTGTTTAGCCCTAATTTTTTTTTCTCTCTCTTCCAGATTGGGAACAAAAAGTTGATGGACAGCGTTTTGTTTCGGGGATCCGAAAAGAAGGAATCGAACGAAAAAGATGGAGCAACGGCCAACAAACTTGAGATGATCGCCAGAGCGATCGCAACCGCTAAGAAAGCCGAGCCAAACACAAGTATGTCACAAAAACACATAAGTTGATATGAATAATGGGACTTTGAGAAATGATCATTCTGCCTGAGAAAAGCGAAGACCTTGAATTAAAGGTTGCCATTCAAACCGTGAATGATGGATCTTACGAAATCGACAGTTTTCCATTTATCGTCGATTCCTATTAGGAACCGCAGTTTAGGAGTTGAAACCGTCCCGAGTTTTCGGCCCATAGCGTGTTCCGTTTACGCGCGAAAATTTCCAAAGTGATTAAACGTTTTCGTGGGTGGGGTGGGCAGAGAGTGTTGCCTGACCTAACTTAAGCTTTGTCTTAATATTTTCCACTTAAAACTTTACGCTCGAGAGTCAACCCGTGGGGGAAGCGGATGATTTTCGATTTAATGCCAAAACGAAGTTCATCGGAAAGGAGTTACAGCGTCGAAAATGGACGAAATCATGACGTTTCCGGGGTGAATGTGATGAACAATAAAATAATTACGAAACATAAGACGATTTACGGATTTCAACTTTCGAATCGAATTTATCATTCTGGAGGTACAAAATTTAATTAGTTTGACTTTTTAAATGCCATTTTTGTCTGCATCTACTACATTCTCAAAATTTGCAAAGGGCCTAATGAAAGAATCAGCCGCACGTTCGGTTAACCAAATAAATTGGTTCAAATGCTGTTTTTATAACGTCAATCTCATCCCCGTAAGAACTGATCACTCAGATTTGTATGTTTTTTGTCAGATTTGAAATGTTTGTTTGGGCAGGATTATCTTCAGATTCGCTGCTTGATGCGCAAAATTTCATTTCAGTTCAAGGCACAAGTTTTTACTGGGGTAAAAATACATGGAGAGCAACGCTTTGTTATGAACTATGATCCAGGATCTGATATCAACTGTCCGCCGTAATGGCCGCTGATTTTATTTCTTTTACACACACACGATCATATTTTAATCATACCTCGATCTTCACTTTTTATTGCTGCCTAAATCTAAAATAGGCGAAAAAATCCCTACCAAGGAGTTAATCCCAAACACTGTGATACTGGGTCAAGGGTTCAAATCGGGCGTTTCCCAAGTGCAATGAACTAAATGTTTTTTTTCCGATGGGAAAACACCAATGACGCGAGGATGATAGAAACCGATGGATGAAAGTTACGTATTTCAATAATTTAGAAGGCATGAGTGGTTTATTAACGTCCTTAAAGAAGTTATTGTGATACCCTCGACGTTGGGTTTTTGGGGAGTAGCATTTTTTTCCGGAAACTTTACGGCCTCAGTTTTCATCCGATTTTCACCAAATTTTCACAAAATTTCTTTTAAAGAAGAAACTAACGAGGGCGATTTTTGATTTTCGAAAAAATGGCGGAGATATGTCTGTTGAAAAAATTCGCTGCGGCCGAACCGTTGCAGTTGGTCCGATTTTCAACAAAAACTCCTTATATTTTAACGAATTTTTGGTGTAAAAAAATTGCCACTTTTTAATTATTATTTTTTTAGTAGGGAGAAATTTCATACTTTACCCATTACACCCCTATGCCAAGATCCCATTATTTCTACCTTGACACTTCTACAAAAAAAAATTTTTCGGAAAAAAAAAAAAAAAAAACGGAAAATTTTCCAAAAAAAAAAAAACTTCCCCCTCCGTTGTACTTCCCTCCCCCTCCTATATTGTTACTTCTCTTTAAGGAAGTTTTCGTTGGAAGCTCTTCAAAAACCAGTACTTTTTTTTCTAATATTGAGATTTCAATTTTTCAAGAACCAATCCAATCCAGTATGACAAGTGACATAACAATTCGGCATTTGTCTGTCACGTAGGGAGGAAAAAAAGAACATATTTAAAATAAAAGTTATTTATTGCCATACTCGCATGCTCTCTCCGAATTTCGAGGATTCCGCTATTGAAGAAGAAGAAAAACATTATTTTATAGACAGATTTTTCTTTTAAGGACGAAAAGTCATGCGATTATAAAATAAAAAAAAATATTAAACATATAAGGAAAGTTTTAAAATTAAACTCTACATATGTAAAAGGGCGTCTGTGAGGTGGGGGTTCAAACACGCTTAGAATCACGGGAAAGAAAACTGTCTGTTTTCCGACTTGACAACTCACGTTATTTAAAAACGGGTGAAATCCGCAAGAGAGAAAAGAAATAGTTTTCATGGACACCCCTTTATATACATTCGGTTTACCGATATGGGCGATAGTTCCGAACAAAAAACAGAGGAGATTTGTGAAGCGATTTTTAAAACTGTTAAAAAATTACGAAGTACGTATGTTTTGAGGTCACAACATGAAAATCACAAACACAAAACATACATACACAATTCTTATCTCCATAGAAGGCAAAGGTTTTAGACCTTAGTTGTTGACGTTTTCCCTTCCGTAGTGGGTCCAGTGGCGTCGCTAGAACACTAGGGGCCCTGGTTCCAAAATCTCATCCAGGGAATTGATTTTTCAAACCAAAACTATCATGATAAATGATAATGATATACCTAAATGATACGTTTTGGTCTATATCGATACCGTTAGCAAAAAAGACCATTAGCACCTCGATCCCGATAGCGACGCCACTCAGGTGGGGAAGCAACGTCAGTGGTCTAAAGCCCATTTTGCTCGGTTAACTGTAGTTGAGTGAGGATTCAACTATAAAATAAGATGAACAACATACAACAGAACACAACAAAATACAAAGGATAAGTAGTTTAACCAAAGGCAAAATGGTAAACATCTTTTTGTCCCGTTTTAGATGACGCAAAAATGGCAGATGGGTATGTTAATGAACTCAAAAGAATGTTAAACATAGTCAATTTGATAAGTGATTAATTATAATTCTTTATTTCAGATCGAGTCCTCTATGCAAGGCAGCAAAGGACTTCAAAAGCTGCAGTGATCGGGGAGATCCTATCTCAGAAAAAATGGCTCTAGTAAGTAAAACGTACGGGAAGAACTGAATATTTTCTTTAATTTTAGCATTTGCGTTCGGTCGCTTTCGGTTCGGCCGCAGCACCTCCGCGTGGGGAATGGTCGAGAACGGGGATTCTCGTTTTGGAAGAAGATAAAGACGTTTCTTACCTTTTGAAATGTCAGAAAAACTCGACCAGAGGTCTCATGTCGGTCATTCAAGCCGAAATCTGTAAATACATCCTTTTCGATAATCCGACGATCAAGAAAGGCGAACCAGCAGAAAGGTCGACGAAGAAAATTCATAAATTGGCTTTGAACGTATTCATTTTTAGGAATCTCGCACGCGTTAACGTAACGCTAATGGCAGAAGCGTGTATAAATGCGATTTGTAAAATAATCTGGAGAGTCGGAGAGAAGAAAAGGGCAATTTTATGTTTGCCACAAGACAACGTCTATCTTCATCAGTCTTTAGATTACTTTCAAGACGGCATAACTGAAAGAGTAAGCTTTTCAAAATATTCCTTGCTACAACTTCCATCTAATATCCCTTTACAGCTTCACATGTTCGAAATTGAAGATTTCGACGAATTACAAATTTTAGTCAAACGATATTCCTATTTGGTAAAAATATAATTTTTTAAGAAAACAATTATTGACCATTTTGTATCAAGTTTTTGGATGATCCTGGACCAGGAGCTATGCTTCTTCTTTACAGCTGTATCGTAACGAGAGGGCCAGATCAGTAATTTTAACTTTTTTATAGACAATTAAACAAAATGATTTTTAGGGTCATTAAAGACATGGATAATCGAAAAACACAACTGATTGGTACAGAGGAGGAGGGTTCTATTTGTTTGGTGACATTACTGTTGACAGGAAGGGCGACTCCGTATCTTCACAACGGTGTAGTCTACGTTGGAGACGAAGATCATTATGTAAGAATGAGGTTGTTTCCAGAATCTAAATGTTTTTATTTTCTTCTTAAGGCCACAGCTCAGTTTGGGGTGTTGGGGAGGAGCGAAATCGGGCTACTGGTACAGATGGACACGACCGACGCCGATAGCGAATCTAACATACCTGGTTCGAGGTTGAAAACGCCCTCGTTGCCCGTTTGGGTTGTTTCGACTTGTGGCCATTTCGGCGTCATGTTTAACACGAACCGTGAACTACTTCACAACTACCATGCGGAGAGGAGGTTCGATTTAACGTACATCACCTGCGGAGGGACACAGTCTCAGTTGACTGTTGACACTCGGCACGCGTCAGGGACATCGCTCATGCACGAAAGGCACGAGGATACCAACGCCACTCCGATTGCCAACATTGAAAAATTGATTCAAACAAAGTAAGATGGCAAATCATACAAAACGGTACAATCTACATTATAATACAAAGGGTTTCCCTTCAGGGCATTTGCCACCTTCTGCATATCGGTAGCTAAGGTCCAACAAGGAACTTTTCCCCTCCACACAAAAATAACCATCCTTAATTTTAATTGTCATTTTCAGGTGGCCTGATGCGCACATTACATGGCACGGATCGACTTCAATTTAAAAATATAACATAAAGAAATTTACACAACCGCACAAAATGTAATCTAAAATAATAATAAAGAGTATAATTTTTTTCTTTAAGTAAGTGCTTGTCCCTTTATCTTGAAATAATGAGGGTTTAGAGGTTTATTTCTTCAGGTGGTAGGGCATAGCTTTTGTTATCCATTGAGCCACGAGCTGAATGTAACTTCACTTCAAAATTACTTACCGTTGAACTGGAGTTACTCTTACGAACGGGTTTCTCTGAAAGTGCAGAAGAGTCCGACGAGTCGGAAGACGGTGAAAAAGTGGGAAGTCGCTCGAGAATTTCATCTGTAGCTTTTTTCCATAAGTTGGGTCTTTGCGAGCGCATGAAGTCTTCGTAAGTGAGCTCCATCGGTGAGCCGGAAGGGGAAACGTGATGAAGTACTGGACATTCTTTACCGTGAAGGTCGCATTTGTTTTTGACTCTAATCGGAAGAGCGAACGGAAACGGTTTACCCTCAACATTACACTCAAATTTAATCTCCCTCAACATTTGCTTCTTTTTTTGGATGAGCCTTCGCAAATTTTCGTCGAACCAATTCGACTCTTGGACGGGTTGAGATCCAAGCATTATTAAAGCAGACAAAGCTAATTTTTTCTTCATCAAAGACTTGATTTGGGGGAGCGTTATTTTGTCGCGGACGTGCGGAATGAGTACTTCGTCGTTACCTTCTAAAAAATACTTGACAGCACACTCAGAGTCTGGCTCAGCGAGGTGATTTACCTCGAAAATAAAATAGACTGAAAATGTCGTCTGTGAAACTGGATAAGATACACGGGCGGGGCCGTAACAGATTTCGTACACGTGAAAAGATATATAACCGAACTTAATTTCCGTAAAATACCTTGTTGAATGTGGCCAACCCTGCAACCAACTGTATTTCTGATTCATAAACGCTTCGATTTTTGGAAAAGCGCTAAACAACGTAAATTCTCCTGTCTTGGGCCAATTTTCTTTCCAAAGCAAGCTCATATTTTTATAGGAAAACTTATGGTCTAAGTTTTTTTCCTCGAAATAACACAGTTTGGCGAATGCTATGGTTTTTCGTACCAAATTTGAAGCCGCTTGACGGACGTCATGACAAGGAGCTACATCCAGATACCCTTCGAGGTGATCGTATTTTTTCATAGTTTCACTTTGAAGCGGGATCAAAACCATTTTTATTTAAAACTAGCTACAATCTAAGCTTTCTTTTTAAGAAAACATATTGTGCTACAAAAGAAAGGTAAAAAAAAAAAAATATATATAGAAAAGAACATTTATTAATTGTGCACATAAATAATTTAATTGTCAATACAATTTTATATCCTTAATATTTTATCATCATCATTTTAATCCTAAACAGAAAAACAAATAACACGGCTGTGCAGTAAAATAATAATGAAGAATTGATATTGAAAAGTGAGGTTATAGTTCTAGCGTGTAGATACAAAATAATTATTCAAATAAAACACAAATTCAATAAATAATTAATATTTTCTGGTTAATATTACATTTTTGTAATTATAATTTCAATAAATTTTTATGATATTTCGGTAGTAAAAGTTATCCATATTGTTGTACGTAGATAGAATTTAGTAAATTAATTTTGTTAGACTGTTATGAATATTATTATTTACAACTGAGGAGTTTCAGCAGAAATTGCTGGTGCTTGGCCGAGGCAGTTCACTTAAACTAAAACGAAGGACCTAACTTTTGCCTATGGTAACATCCTCCCAAACTGCAAAGTCTTCCCTACTTTTCACAACCAACTTTACTTTTTACATCCAACTCTATCTTGACGAATATGTGCGATCATCAGATAGGAAAAACTATTGTTGCACCGGATATTTGAAATTATTGATAGTTTCACTCGATTTGTGAAATTCTACCCGACTAAGACTACTAATTCTGATGAGGCTATTAAACATCTTACTAGCTACTTTAACGTATACAGCAAGCCCAAAAAGTTTTTGATTTCGGATAGAGGGTCTTCATTTTGCTCTGATCGATTTAAGGCTTTTCTAGAGGGTTTGGGAATTCGTCATATTAAGATAGCAACTGCTACGCCTCAAGCAAATGGGCAAATAGAGCGAAAAAAAAAGAAAAAAAAAATTTGCAATTTTTCGACAAGTTCATAAAGGAATTAAACAAAAAACACAACGTGTTGAGTACGAAGCTTCCGTCGTTGACCATTCTAACGACGTCAGAAAACAGCTTGAATTAACTGTCCCTAACGATGAAGACCAACACCCAGACAAAATGTCCGACCTCTTTGCAAGGTTAAATCGCTACGCACATCCAGATTGACAATGGTACCGCCTATACAATTGACGTTCAAAGCGATTTTCGCTATGTCATACAATATATAAACTATTGCATCATGTCTAAATATTCAGAGCTTCCACTGAAAACAACTTCATATGTAAGCAACCATACACTATCCGCTTACTGCACTATTTTATTTACCGCACACTTGTTAAACCATGACATATCCAGTAGATATTCAACGAGTTATCATGCACAGCAATTTTTAAAACGGCAAGAACTTAAAAACTTCTTAACTGCCGTAAATTGTCTTCCTGTACCACCTTTCATGGTCACCCTCCTCGATAAAGTATCCACTGTCCTAGATGCACAGAAGCCCGGCCTCCAAATTCGTACCATCACTAGCATGCGCTAGATTCGAATTTGACTGTTGTAAACTAGTTCCACCTGCATTATGGCTTAGATGCCACCAAGTAATTGCAACCTAACGTACCAATGATGTGAGAAGACTCATGATATATTGAGTATTTTACGAGATGCAGGTCGCCATAAATATGCCATACAGGTCACTGTCCACACGTGAGGGTGACCATATGTGTGTTAGGGGTGGGGTTTTTTTTTAAAGGGTGCTCGGATTTTAGTAGGTATAAGAAACGAAATCAGTTGAGAGTGGTTGGGTTTGTGAAGCAAGCAACTTCTGCCCGTGCTGCAAAATTTGGATGTGCTGCTTGTCAAAACGCATGGCTTTTGAAGAAAGCGTCAGACTCGAATAATAAGTTGACATATTGTGATTTTCGAAGTACGATTGTCCAAACATATTGTTCCTCGTTCGGAGTGAAGAAGACGGTGCGCCGCTCCATATCAAACGTACCTAAAGGCGAGAAAACGAGTATTCAACCTCCCGAACCTAAGCATGTCGAAATAAAATGCGATCAAAAAAAGTGTCGTCTCTGTAAAAAACATACGCGGATTATGTGCAAGGGTTGTAACGTAGGGTTGCATAGACATTGTTTTAACCAATTTCATCGTCAGCATAACCTTAAAATTTAATTATTTTGATTGTAATAACAATTGTATAAACTAAAACATAATAAAAAATAGTAGAAAAAAGATTAATTATGTCTTTCCAGTATCTATCCAATCTATCCAGTATCCAACAAACTATGTTACTCCAGTGCCCAAGGTCCCCTATAGGGGACCACATATTTTCTGGAATCTATTCATATATAAAAAAATCAGTATATACATGTTCTATTTAGACCCTAAAGAACCTAAATAGGCAAGAAAAAAAAAAAAAAAAAAAAAATTATTGTGGCGACCATGGACATTAGAGAGTTAATAAAGTTCCAGCGGCGAAGGTAGACCCCAAAAATGTGAAAGCTTTCAAGATTATGTATCCGTCGTTAACTGACACGGTAAAGGAACTTGAAGAATTAGACGACCAGATCAACAGTCTGAATTTAGAGATGGATGATAACTTCAGGTTAGACATTGTGTTGTCTGGACTCGCCTACTTGGGAGTTCCCGAAGCTTTCTTTCGAAGAAATCCAATTCTTATTCGAGGTCTTCAAGACAAAGCCTAAGCAATCTACATTTTTCGCTCATTTGAGAAACGAGGCCTTACCAGCCGCAGAGCTCTTTACGAAAGGCTTTCCCCGAGACGTCCAGGTATCAGCTTCTCGCTAGACGAGGCCACAGCTTTGCTCGAGAAAAGTCTAACACAAGGATCCATGTTGCCTAACCCTTCCCGTGGATCCAACTCCCGATCCGGAGTAGCGGACATTTATGCCGACGACACCAGGATTGCATACGAGCATCCGGACGCGAACCTCCCGGCAGTTCGCCGATGCTTCCTGGACACAAGGTTCCGGAAAATGCAAATTTTCCCGCATGACAATGCATGTTCGCAACTTATGCTTAGGTTCTGTCGCCTCGAATACTTCCACGAGGCTAGACAGGAAAGGCCTCGGGCTCATTGCGTGGTCAACATGCTCAGCATCGGGTTCTGCAGATATAAGGGGTATGTAGTGAATGACTACGCCCTCGCCAGAACCATCGGAGAAATGGTCGCTCCCGAGCTCCTGGATAATATGTTCTCCGGGCGAAATGCATCCAGGTTAGACATTGTGTTGTCTGGACTCGCCTACTTGGGAGTTCCCGAAGCTTTCTTTCGAAGAAATCCAATTCTTATTTGTCACGAGCCCCAGTGGCAGGCGGATGGGGGGGACCTGGGGAAGCCGAGGTGGAGGGGGCCCCGAGGTGGGAGGCGCGCCGTAGAGGGGCCGAGCAGAGGTTCGCCGGCCCCCACCGAGAAGACCCAGTTGTTGAGGCAGATAAGTTTAATTGTTGATCGTAAAGTAATTGAAAAATAGTTCCAAATAAAGTCCTCTCCTACGCAAGATTGTTTTCTTTTCCTCGTTTCTCCCTTTTCCCTAAATAGATGTGAGGTGCCCCCTCACATTCTGGTAGCAGAGCATGGTTATGCGAATCATGTAAACGTTTAAAAGCATTAGAGTCACGTCTAAATAAACTGGACTTGTCGTTTTCTGCGATTGCGACTACCGTACCGCAGAACACAAAACTAATAAACCAACTTACGGACCAAGTTACAACTTTGACCGATAAAATCGACCAACTTTTGACGATTGCGCGAAATCCTACCCCAGCAGAATCCCTGGCCCCAAGGACCATACCACCGACTGAAACAACGCAAGACGAAACCCCAACCCGACCGATAGTACCCATTAAGATCCCTAGGTACCTAGAAGATGAAATTAAAAAAATCCCCACCCTTCGGTCAGACAATTTGTTTTCGATTATAAAATTCCTCGATGAGTTATATCGCATCCATGAAATCGACCGCGAGTTTTTCCCGATATGCTTCCGTAGAATCGCGGCCACACAGAATAGCTCTCTCTTACGCCGTTTTTTGAGCTCGGAGTCAACCCTGTCGTTCGATTACGTTTCAAAAACAATCCTGTCGAGACGTTTAAAGCGGTGTTTAACGCTAGTTGGAAAAAGGATAAATTCTTCGCCCAATGTGTCTGTTTCTCGCCGAAATATGCAATTAACGGGGCGCCGTACGGTCACTTTTTCGTAATTCAATGATAAGTCGAGAAATAATGAACGGAATCTATTCGGACTTTTTTTAAAATAAAGTTTAATTGCTAAGCTACGATTTCCACCTAAAATATCTATAAATAAATAATGCCTAATATTTTTAAAGAAATTAAAAATTAAAAAAAAAATGTTTTTTTTTAAATTTGTTAGGTGGAAAAGATTCGGAATTTAAAAAAAAAGATAAGTTTAAAATTTGGGCCAAATCGATTGAGTGGTTCCTGAGATATAAGTGAATTACGATCAAATGAATCAGCCAATCAGATCGAAGCGGCCATCTTGGGGGGCCGATTTTTAGTGTACGAAAAATACTGTAGATGGCGAGTTACCAGCCTGTAAGTTTCCTTTTCGTTTACTCTGGTGCGCATGCTCCCTACTCCCTACCGAGTACCGACCCGGACCCCTTCCAAGCCTTCTGACTTTGAGTTTTGTTTATTTTTGTATATTCTGTGTTTTTTCTAAGCGTGCCATTTTCTATAAATAATTTTAAATAAATAGTAAAATGGGTAGAGGTGGAAAAAATTGGCCTTCAAGAAGAAAGGTGAACAGATTTCGGGGCAACCAATTCGTGAAAAAGGTAAGTCTTTACTACCGGTACATTTTACGTCTTATCTACTTAGTATTTTGGCTAGAGCTTCCGATATTATTTTTTAAAATTTTCTTCGTGGTTTAAACTTATTATTAGCTACCTCGCTTATCTTCCTCCCATCCAATAATAAGTAATACGAAGTTCGCAAAAATGGTGGAGTAAACCTAAACTAAATATAAAAAATTTCATAAGAAATGAAATATTTTTTTCCTTTTCTTCTTTTGAGAAAGTTCCCTACTATCCCCGGCGAAACCAATTATTTTATCAAATTTTATTCAGTTCCACTGATTTTAATTGTTTTCGGATGATGAGGAGCCTCTCTTTCGTATGCTTTTGTCGAAACAAATAAAAAAAAAAACTTACTTCAAAAATTTTCAAAATATTTAGTGAAAAAGGCCGTTGTAGTCTTCCACAGACCACAAAAGAAAATTTTCAAAAATAATGGTAGCTTTTTTTAAAAAAACCAAAATATATAAAAAGAGACCTTTTGAGAAATAGTCGAGTAAAATTTTAGACTTTTAGGGTCAAATAATTGTTGGAAAGCAGGAATAAATTTTAATCGCTTTATTATGGTTAATTAAGTTTGCACCCAAATCCGACGTGAGCTTTCGGAGGTGGTTAGGGATGGTTAGGGATGGTTAGGGATGGCTTCGGAGGTGGGGGGGGGGGGGGTGTGAAAAAATTACGTAATTTTGGAACTTTTTTTGTTTAAAAAAGTAAATAAATATTCGAAGAAAGCGTTTTTCGAGCATGGTTACGATACACATTAGCCTACCTTTGCTAACCTATAAGAATTGGGCGTAAACTTGGGAAACTTCTATTAGAACCATAGGTATGTTCCAACCGCGGTTTCCAACCAGTAAGCAACTACTTGCGCACGCGCAGTACAGTTTGAGCCAGTTTGAGCGTTCCAACGAACATCAAACTCCAACTCTGACTACGAGTCCGCTGTTCCTTCCCGGTTCCAATTACTTTCCAACTGGTTTGTAACTGATCAGAGCAGTCAGCGTTGGAGAGCGTGTACTGGGAGTTGGGGACATGCGCAGTGCGTTTGAGGGTTTTCCCGCTTTTGTGCCAGGTTAACAGTACACGAAGTCTTCAAAGTTCGACTTGTGCTCATGGACTTGTGCTTTCAGATTCAGATTCAACACTTGTCTATTAAACGGTAAGTTTTATTTATTTCTTTTTGATTCCTTCCTTACTGTTTAAGATTTGTTTTTCTTGTGCCGTAGTACGAATGGAAGAAGACAAAAAATTCTTATGGAGCGTGGGGAACACGAAAAGTTTGTTGGACCTGTACCAGAAGTACAGGTCCAAGGTTGGGAGTTTAGCTATGAAAAACTTCAAAATGCTATGGTGTACGATTGCTAGCGAACTCTCAGAAATCACAGGCGTTAATATTACTCCCAACAATTGTGAGAATAGATGGAGGGTTTTGGAGAGAAATTATAAGAAATTCATCGACAACCGGAACCAGACCGGAGCTGGCTCCAAATTTTTCGAGTACTTGGAGGAGATGGAGAAAATTTTGGGGAAGAAAAAAAACGTGCAGCCCGAAATTTTGCTGCACTCTGAAACGTTTGATTGTCCTGGTATGTGTTATTTAAATAAATTACATCTTAACATATTTATTTTTTTAAGGAATGACCACAAGAGACGACAATCTCGAGAGTGAGAAGGTCGACGACCCTCAACCATCACCTCTATGTAAGACTTAAGTCTAAACGTTATGCACTTACATTTATGCATGTTCTTTTTTAGCTGTGCCATCGACACCAACCAAAAATTAGCTCGAAGGGGGAAGAGTAGAATCCACGAGGCGAGGAAGGAAAAAGCGAAGCAGAACAAAGAAAAAATGGATTTAATGAAAGAAAAACTAGCAGCATACAAGAAAAGGAACGAACTCTTGGAGGAGTACATTAAAGTAGTCAAGTCAAAAAATGATTCAGTTTTGTTGCCCTTGTAAATTTTGTAATCTAGTTTAGATAATCTGCGAATCGTTACCTTTTTTTGAATTGTAATTAAGGCTGTTTTGTTCCTTATTCCTATCTAGTTTAGCTATGCGAATCGTTACCTTTTTTGAATTGTAATTAAGGCTGTTTTGTTCCTTATTCCTATCTAGTTTAGCTATGCGAATCGTTACCTTTTTTGAATTGTAATTAAGGCTGTTTAGTTCCTTATTCCTATCTAGTTTAGCTATTATGCGAATCGTTACCTTTTTTGAATTGTAATTAAGGCTGTTTTGTTCCTTATTCCTATCTAGTTTAGCTATGCGAATCGTTACCTTTTTTTGAATTGTAATTAAGGCTGTTTTGTTCCTTATTCCTATCTAGTTTAGCTATGCGAATCGTTACCTTTTTTGAATTGTAATTAAGGCTGTTTAGTTCCTTATTCCTATCTAGTTTAGCTATTATGCGAATCGTTACCTTTTTTGAATTGTAATTAAGGCTGTTTTATTCTTTATTTCTATCTAGTTTAGCTAATATGCGAATCGTTACCTTTTTTTGAATTGTAACTTAAGGCTGTTTATCTAGTTTACCTTTTAGGTATGCGAATCGTTATATTCGTAGAAATTTAATTAAGGCTGTTTTGTTACTTTTTTTTTAATTGAAATTTTGTATATGAAAAAAAGGAAGAAATTTGCAATCGAGTTCCTTAGATGCAAATTGTTACCTGTGACTTTATCTTTTGTTAATTATTTTGTAATCTATAGTTTTTTTATTAAACTATTCTTTAAATTGAGAAGTTAAAATAGCATCTCTAACCACCTCTCTATTTTCACACAGAGTCCACTTTCCTGCCCTGAAGTGC
This sequence comes from Orius insidiosus, assembly GCA_014119065.1. Taxonomy (NCBI): domain Eukaryota; kingdom Metazoa; phylum Arthropoda; class Insecta; order Hemiptera; family Anthocoridae; genus Orius; species Orius insidiosus. The sequence goes on along the minus strand of JACGAQ010000055.1, from coordinate 368,699 downwards.
CTGCCCTGAGAGGGGGAGTCAGGTTCACCAGAGATGCATGCAAACTGGAGGAAAAACAAGTGGCTTTTTAAGAAATTGAGGATGAAAATTTAAAAAAAAAAATGTTATCTTTTATTTATTTTACAATTCAATTATTTATTAGACTATTCGCAATTAAGTCTCTTATGTTGCCGTTAACGGTGTCTTCTGCACCCTGCTGATCTTGCGGGTCATCTTCTTCGGCTTCCTCCTCTTCACCATTTGCCTCAAAATCATCGTCAAGGCAAATATTGTGTAGTACGCAACACGCCATTATGAAATGACAGATATGTGGAATGGAGCGTAACTTGAGGTGGTAGAGTTGTCTGAATCTTTGTTTTAAGAGGCCAAATGTGCTCGATAATATATCGGTTACGGGCATGAAGGGCGTTGTAGTTCCGTTGGACGTTTGATAGATTCCCTCTGTCTTTGTACGGAGTAAGGAGTTTGTTTGTCAGCGGATACCCACTGTCCCCCAGAATGTAGAACTCGCCACATTTTTCAGGCAATGTTCTGCAAAGTGGCGAGTTCCGGAACACTCTGCTGTCATGGACAGAGCCAGGGTAGCCGACAAAGACATCGACCAGCCTTCTTTTGTGGTCGCATACAGCTTGCATCTGAAATAAAATTACAATAAAATTACCAAAATAGTACATCTACCTGAATGGAAAAGTTCCCTTTACGATCTATGTATGAATCGGGGTCAACTGACGGCCTATCAATGAGAATGTGACAACCGTCAATTGCTCCGATCACTTTTGGAAACCCATTTCCAGCAAAATGCGCCTCGGAGCGCCCCCGTTCAACTTCCGTCAGCCACCTTATTATTTCTGGCGACATAGAACTAAGAAACATTGTCACTCTTCTTATTATTCTGAACAGGGAACTGATGGTGATATCAAATCTATCAGCGACATCCCTGAAGCTGGCAGTTTGATGTCCACAAAAAAATAGAAATATCAAGACCTGGAACACAAACGGAAAAAAATGAATGAGTATAGGTATGAGAAAAAAAATTAGATACACACCTGATGATTGGGACTTAGACGCCCAAATTTGCCGCTACAAGAGTTAAAGTACACACTGCTCTCATACCTTCCAGCAAGCATTTCCACTGTATTTCTTTCTACTCTAAAATGAGATTTGAATTCTTCTTCATTATATTGGACAACGGTGTCGTCTGGAATAAAAATAAATTAGTTTTAACTTTTAAGAGCTTTAGAGCACCGATTGGCTGAAAACATTTTATCTTACACTTTTTTTAACTCACTTACCTAAATAGTTTTCATTCCTCGTTCGAGGATTCCATTCCTCATCAGAAGAGGAGAAGGAGGAGTCGTCTTCGTCCAAAAACATTTGTACTTATCAATACTTATCAAACCAGAGTGAATAAATAAAAAATACGATATGACACAGACACAATCGACGAAGGAGTAAGGACAGCGTGGTTACCTTCCCCATGCGCAGGCACTCTTATACGCTAGCACAGCCTGGTGTAATGTTCATGAAGTAGTAATTGGAAAACCGTTCCTACCACGCACAATCCCAAACCGATTTCTAACTAGTACATTGTCCGCGCATGCGGATTAAATTATCACGTATCAGTTGCCAACTGATCACAAATTGTCGGATGGAACATACCTCATACTAACGCTAACAAATATTCGACCCTAAGGCCTAAACAATGTCTAATTTTTGGCCAGAGGAAAAAAAAAATCAAGAAAATTGAAACAAATATGTTCCTCAAAGGCCGACCAAGACTATGGCCCTTACGCATCGTACCCTGATATGAACGAGGAAGATTTCAATAGGTACTTTCGACAATATTTATACCTGTAGGTAACAAGATTTACTTTTTATTTTTAGATGCAAGGAAACGTTTTTGCGCGATATGTCCAACACGAACATACCGGAGATCGAATGCGCAACAAGAGGTCAAGCAGACGAAGCTGTTTGGTACGCGGAAAGACGCAAACGGCTGACTGCCTCAAACTTTGGTCGGGTGTGCAAGCGCCGACCGACCACTACTTGCAAGAACTTAGTAAGTACTCATTAAAATGTATAGGAATGAACTATATCAATATTTCTATCTTTGCCCGAATTATAGGTGAGGAATTTACTTTATAGTGCTCCAATTGTAACGAAGGCTATCTCATGGGGGAGGTTTTCGGAAGGAAAAGCGATAGAGTTGTTGGAGCAAACAGTATGTGAAACAAACTAAAGTTCTTCGTAAAGGTGTTTTTAATTTTTAGGAGAATACGACTGTTAAAAAATGCGGGTTGTTTGTGGACAGCATTCATCCGTTTCTGGCTGCATCACCAGATGGTGTGATAGATGAAAATTGTATAGTGGAGGTAAATTGGTGAATTTCTCTTCTTTATCGAAAATGCAATTTAGTACCTATACTAATATATTTTCTTCATTCAGGTGAAATGTCCTTTCACTACGAGGTCTATGGACCCGGAAGAAGTCATAAAACAAAAAAAATTCCCGTTTGTAACTATGAACAATAAAAATTACGAAATTGATAAGCGACATAATTTTTATTACCAAGTAATAATAAGTATACATATTATACCTAACTTTATTTACTTTTTTTTAAGGTGCAAGGACAGCTTCACATAACGGGTAGAGAAAAGTGCATTTTTGTTCTCTACTCAAATAATAAAATAATCAAATTCGAAATTTTCAAAGACGATAGCTTTTGGAAGCAAAGCATGGAAAATAAATTAAAAGACTTCTATACTTTGTGCATTCTGCCCGAGCTTGTGGATCCACGATTCACCAGGTTTGTTTCCTGAAATGAAGAATCCTTCATTTATAAAATGTGAATTTTTAGATCGATGCCAATCAGGGAGCCCGATTTCATTTTAGAAGAACAAAAAAAAAATGAAAATAATAAAAAGCGGAAGAGGAAGGTAACGATTATTGATGTTTGTGAATTAAACTATTATATTGGTATTATTGCATTCTTTTTTATGTTTTCAGGAAGAACCAACAAAAGAAACACAAAAAAAAAACTTTTTGAATAAACGAAATAAAAAATCAATCTATGTTTTTAAATTTCCTGAAAATCCGATGAAAATTGCGGCCGTAAGGCGTTCCGACAATATTATAAAATAAAAAATATTGCTTTCCATCGTAACGATTATTACGCCAATGTCTTTGCCGTAAAAAATCAAGAAAAAATGATATATCATATGCCTACTTTCCGTAATCAACAGGGAAACCGAAAAAATAGGCCGAACGAAAATTTACGTACAAAACAAAAAAAAAAATAAATATAAAGAAAATAATAAAAGTCGGCATTCTCTTTGTAAGTGGTAAGGGCAAGGGGCTATGGAAGGGGGAGGGGGTCGCGGCTCACGGAGGGGAGCGCGAGGTCCGAGCCGAAATAAAAATTTACTAAAAGCTAGGGTTCTCACTTCACTTGACCTTGAAAATATAGGGTGGGGATCTCAAACCGATTCTGTGCTGTGCGGGTCTCGGAAATAACAAACTACCAACATCCCTCTCCCCGTTAAAGAAGCTTTTAAATTTCGGAGGCCTCGCTCTGCCTTGCTGGGGTTGGGGTAGTAGGGGATTTGGAACGACTTTTTAACCCCATTAAGGAACAAATAGTCCTCCAACGCCCTAGCTTTGAAAACCGAATGATTATCAGAGGTTACCGTGGTCCAGTAACCGAAATAATTGAAAATCCTATCTCTCAAGCAGGTAATGATCGTGTTTGTGGTTGAGTTACGGATGGGGAAAAGGAAGGTAAATCGGGTGACACGTACCATCCCCGAATGTTCACGTCTGTCGGACCTACACCTGTTGTCCTAAGACTTTCAAGACATATGAACTTAGACTAATACCGCTATCATGTATTCCAGAAAGCGAAGGTCTATTTAATGTAGACAACGTTAGTAGTCGAACGTTAGTTACTCGATTAACCAGACCAGAGTTTCATGCTATTGGTCGAATCGAAGGCATCGCTGATTATGCGATGTCAGACTACATGCACTCTATTCGCGCCTTAATGAGATGCTACACTATAGAGACCCATAGGACAGTGCACACCCCCCAACTGCTATCAGTGCGAGCGATGTTCATGATCATCTTTATTCCGCTCCGTCCTGGGAAAATTTATATTTCTCTACTAAGAGTGTTACGCGATATGGAGCATTTCCACGCTCCCATGGCGCAAAGAGTAAGAGGTCCCGCAGACCTTCCGATTTCTTTAGGTACCTTAAAAGAACGGAAAAGGGATAATAATCTATGCCCCTCCTGGTTTAGGGAAGAGTACCGCCAGAAGAAGCCTTCCTGAGGTTATTTTCGAGACTGGCAAAGAACTGGTTGATCCCCGCGAAGTCATCCAGTATGGATGTATATTCCTAACAAACAGACTTTATGAAACTGTACCTGGTAGGACAATTTACTGCCTTCCTCATCAAGACAAGTTTCTGGGGGTATGATGGTAAGGCATGGATTTCCACTTGATGATGCTGTCCGGGAACTCTTCTATCTCCGATACGCTCTGAAAACTATCTCAGAGAAGTGGTGTACTGTCATGACGGAGCTAGATTCTCAGACAAACGCTGACTGTACGACTGGGTTTAACAAACGTCATGGTCTGTCATCTACGGCTTAAAGCAGGCACCGTCCTCAAGCCCCAAAGAGTGGTGTTTTCACAGGGGCCAGAAAAAAGCCGTATTATGCGCGAAATAGTAGACCGATTGCTACACGATGGAGTCATCCAAAAAGTGTCGGTAGACTTTGCATCCCCAGCGTTCCTGGTGCCTAAGAAAAATACCTCTGCGGACCAGTCCCCCCAGTTCCGGCTGGTCGTAGACTATAGGGCATTGAACAAGAACCTGGAATATACATATTTCCCTATGCCGACAATAGAATCAGCTTTCCTCCATCTAAACAAGGCGGAATTTTTTACGGTCATAGATCTAAACTCCGCCTACAATCAAATCCCGCTGTCCGAGTCTTCTCGGAGCCTAACAGCTTTTTCCACGCCGTTCGGTTGTTTCGAATACACCAGAATCCCTTTCGGGATTTCCCTCGCAGGTAACGTGTTCTCCCAGCTAATGGAAACCGTTTTAGGAGATTTAAACCACAAGTTTGTGTTTTTTTATCTGGACGATATAATTATATACAGCCAAACGTGGAGACATCACGTCGAACATGTCGAAGAGGTTTTAAACCGCCTGCGTAGGGCCGGCCTAACCGCTAATCCGTCTAAAATACAATTAGGTAAGACCAGGATCAAATTCTTAGGCCATATTGTCGAGAAAGGCAAAGTTTCGATTGACACCGATAGAATATCGGCAATTCTCCAAATCCCTCGTCCATCCACCCCTAAAGATGTAGCGTCCTTTCTGGGAAGTATAAATTTTTTCGGTCGCTTCATACCAGATTTCGCGAACATCGCAAAGCCGCTCCACGACCTTAAGAAACGGAATTCCCCGCACGTTTGGTCACCAGAGTGCCAAGAATCGTGGGAAACACTCCGCAAACGGATTACATCCCCTCCGGTTTTAAAAACCCCGGATTTCCAGCAGCGTTTTGCGCTTTTTACCGACGGATCAGCGCTGGGAGTTTCTGCGTGTTTGGCCCAGGAGGAGGATAGCGCGTTTCGACCGATCGCATTCGCTTCAAGGAAACTACGTGGCCCCGAGGGGAATTACAGCGCTTACGAGCTTGAGGCTCTGGCGGTGGTATTCGCGTTGGACAAATTCCACGTCTATCTCGAGTTTAACGAATTCGATCTATACACCGACCACAAGGCGTTGACCTCAGTCATTTCCCTTCAAAATAAAGGTGGACGCCATGCCCGCTTCGCAACTCGACTGATGGCTTACCGCTACCGACCCTTTCATATTAAAGGCCCAGCTAACTCGATCGCGGATTACCTGTCACGCAACCCGCTTGACGGTCCAGACCCTGACATATTCGAGGTCTTCAAGACAAAGCCTAAGCATCTACATTTTTCGCTCATTTGAGAAACGAGGGCCTTACCAGCCGCGGAGCTCTTCACGAAAGGCTTTCCCCCGAGACGTCCAGGTATCAGCTTCTCGCTAGACGAGGCCACAGCTTTGCTCGAGAAAAGTCTAACACAAGGATCCATGTTGCCTAACCCTTCCCGTGGATCCAACTCCCGATCCGGAGTAGCGGACATTTATGCCGACGACACCAGGATTGCATACGAGCATCCGGAGCGCGGAATGCTTCCTGGACACCAGGTTCCGGAAAATGCAAATTTTCCCGCATGACAATGCATGTTCGCAACTTATGCTGAGGTTCTGTCGCCTCGAATACTTCCACGAGGCTAGGCAGGAAAGGCCTCGGGCTCATTGCGTGGTCAACATGCTCAGCATCGGTTCTGCAGATATAAGGGGTATGTAGTGAATGACTACGCCCTCGCCAGAACCATCGGAGAAATGGTCGCTCCCGAGCTCCCGGATAATATGTTCTCCGGGCGAAATGCATCCAGGTTAGACATTGTGTGTCTGGACTCGCCTACTTGGGAGTTCCCGAAGCTTTCTTTCGAAGAAATCCAATTCTTATTCGAGGTCTTCAAGACAAAGCCTAAGCAATCTACATTTTTCGCTCATTTGAGAAACGAGGGCCTTACCAGCCGCGGAGCTCTTTACGAAAGGCTTTCCCCCGAGACGTCCAGGTATCAGCTTCTCGCTAGACGAGGCCACAGCTTTGCTCGAGAAAAGTCTAACACAAGGATCCATGTTGCCTAACCCTTCCCGTGGATCCAACTCCCGATCCGGAGTAGCGGACATTTATGCCGACGACACCAGGATTGCATACGAGCATCCGGACGCGAACCTCCCGGCAGTTCGCCGATGCTTCCTGGAAACAGGTTCCGGAAAATGCAAATTTTCCCGCATGACAATGCATGTTCGCAACTTATGCTTAGGTTCTGTCGCCTCGAATACTTCCACGAGGCTAGACAGGAAAGGCCTCGGCTCATTGCGTGGTCAACATGCTCAGCATCGGGTTCTGCAGATATAAGGGGTATGTAGTGAATGACTAAGCCCTCGCCAGAACTATCGAGAAATGGTCGCTCCCGAGCTCCCGGATAATATGTTCTCCGGGCGAAATGCATCCAGGTTAGACATTGTGTTGTCTGGACTCGCCTACTTGGGAGTTCCCGAAGCTTTCTTTCGAAGAAATCCATTCTTATTCGAGGTCTTCAAGACAAAGCCTAAGCAATCTACATTTTTCGCTCATTTGAGAAACGAGGGCCTTACCAGCCGCGGAGCTCTTTACGAAAGGCTTTCCCCCGAGACGTCCAGGTATCAGCTTCTCGCTAGACGAGGCCACAGCTTTGCTCGAGAAAAGTCTAACACAAGGATCCATGTTGCCTAACCCTTCCCGTGGATCCAACTCCCGATCAGGAGTAGCGGACATTTATGCCGACGACACCAGGATTGCATACGAGCATCCGGACGCTCCGGACGAGAACCTCCCGGCAGTTCGCCGATGCTTCCTGGACACCAGATTCAGGAAAATGCAAATTTTCCCGCATGACAATGCATGTTCGCAACTTATGCTGAGGTTCTGTCGCCTCGAATACTTCCACGAGGCTAGACAGGAAAGGCCTCGGGCTCATTGCGTGGTCAACATGCTCAGCATCGGGTTCTGCAGATATAAGGGTATGTAGTGAATGACTACGCCCTCGCCAGAACCATCGGAGAAATGGTCGCTCCCGAGCTCCCGATAATATTCTCCGGGCGAAATGCATCCAGGTTAGACATTGTGTTGTCTGGACTCGCCTACTTGGGAGTTCCCGAAGCTTTCTTTCGAAGAAATCCAATTCTTATTCGAGGTCTTCAAGACAAAGCCTAAGCAATCTACATTTTTCGCTCATTTGAGAAACGAGGGCCTTACCAGCCGCGGAGCTCTTTACGAAAGGCTTTCCCCCGAGACGTCCAGGTATCCGCTTCTCGCTAGACGAGGCCACAGCTTTGCTCGAGAAAAGTCTAACACAAGGATCCATGTTGCCTAACCCTTCCCGTGGATCCAACTCCCGATCCGGAGTAGCGGACATTTATGCCGACGACACCAGGATTGCATACGAGCATCCGGACGCGAACCTCCCGCAGTTCGCCGATGCTTCCTGGACACAAGGTTCCGGAAAATGCAAATTTTCCCGCATGACAATGCATGTTCGCAACTTATGCTTAGAACACTTCCACGAGGCTAGACAGGAAAGGCCTCGGGCTCATTGCGTGGTCAACATGCTCGCATCGGGTTCTGCAGATATAAGGGGTATGTAGTGAAGGAGTATGTGTCATTCAAATGGAAGAAAATAAATTTTCAGTGGATGAAATGATGATCGGCTACAAAGGTTTAAAGCCGGTAAAAGGAAGCAATATATGAAGAACAAACCCAAAAAATGGGGGATCAAAATGTTTGCCCGAGCCATCAGTGGCTTCAAATATGACTTCCTTTTATATCTGGTAAAGACACTTTCCCGTACGTTGACTTTACGTTTTCTGAAAAGGAAGAGAATTTGGGATTTGGTGGGAAGGTGGTTGTAGCACTGGCCAACTCAATACAAAACAAAGCATGTAAGGTCATTATTTTGACAATTTTTATTCATCGCCTTCTCTAGTTTCATATTTACGAGAGGAAATGGGGATTTTTAGTTCGGGAACATTACGCATAAATAGGGCTCCAGGATGCGAATTCGAAGCAAACAAGAAATGGGAGTTTTGTCAAAAGAGTGACAATGATAACAAAGTTACCATTGTAAGCTGGCAATAAAAAACCTGTCACTTTAGTGAGTTCGTTTATTGGAGCGATGCCGTTAGTCACAATGAAAAGATACGATAAAGACCAAAGAAAAAAATTGAGATCCCTTGCCCGAATATCGTGCATGATTATAACGTTAATATGGGAGGAGTTGACCTGGCCGGAATGTTGACTGCTTTGTATAAAACAAAATACAAATGTCGAAAGTGGTATATGGCCATATTTATCCAATTATTTGACATTTGTATAAATAACTCCTGGCTTCTTTACAGAAGAGATGGAAATTATGGGGAGAAAAAAAGAAATAATTCCATTAAAAATTTTAGATGCGAACTCGCCGACACTCTCATGAAAATCAATAAAGTGACTCCAGTTGGGAGACCCACAAAACAAAAATATGATGCAAAAAAAAAAAACAGAGTGGAGAAAGCCTTTGCCTTCATCTGATGTAAGGTATGACAATCTATCTATCACATTTGCCCGTATTTACGTCTTCAGGCAGATGCAGAGTTTGCGTTTCAGGAAAGACTCGCATTACATGTTCTAAATGCGATTTGAGATTTTGTTTATCGCAGATAGAAACTGTTTCACAGAGTTCCATACCAAATCTTAAAATATAATTTTGTTATCAAGAAAAAAGAGAATACATATATAATTTTTAGTTTATAAGTTCAAGATTATATTAGTTTATACATTTTACTAATATAGGCAACTGTTTTATAACTAGTCGGAATATAGTCATTTTTGTAAAATTTGTGATAATTAATGAAAAAGTTATGTTTAATTTTTCTACTTTTCTACGGTTTTATATTGTTCCTGTAATTACTCCAAACTAAAACTTATTGCTAGTCCCAAATGAATCCTATTCTAAGAAGATATTTTGTGTTTTTGTTTTTTCAATTCAGTTTCCTTTTTTAAATGTTTTTTTTATTACTTGTTGACGTTCAATACATTATTTAAAACCAAAAATGTTTTTATTTTGTCCTGTAATTGGTTTTAAGGGCAATGTCCTCTACCAAGGACATAAAAATGGTGACTAGGATCTCAAAGATGGGGCAAGGTGCACCCACAAGGACATAAAAGGCAACATGAATCCCCTGGACTGGGGCAATGTCCTTCCTCGGGTACGTACCATAAATAAATATTAGAGAGCAAATAAAATAAAAAAAGTGTAAATCCCATAGTTAGGACAAAAATATGTTAGGAAATAGCAAAAAAAAATTTTTTTTTTTAAGTCCGGTTTACACTTGCCTGTTTAAGGGTTAGACGAGGTTGCCAAGAATGAAGAGGTTTTCGGGTGCACACCTTTAGAACGTATTTAATTGCGGAAAAACATCTAAAGGGATCTGCTCAGCTGTTCGATGCTGGTGAGAAAAATATTTACGATGGAGCCAGCTGAAGGCTGCGTTATTTGAAGAATTTGAAGTTACATTATCGCAAGCAGAGATCCAAAAAATATGATGCAAAAAAAAAAAACAGAGTGGAGAAAGCCTTTGCCTTCATCTGATGTAAGTATGACAATCAATCACATTTGCCCGTATTTACGTCTTCAGGCAGATGCAGAGTTTGCGTTTCAGGAAAGACTCGCATTACATGTTCTAAATGCGATTTGAGATTTTGTTTAATCGCAGATAGAAACTGTTTCACAGAGTTCCATACCAAATCTTAAAATAGTATAATTTTGTTATCAAGAAAAAAGAGAGACATATATAATTTTTAGTTTATAAGTTCAAGATTATATTTAGTTTATACATTTTACTAATATATAGGCAACTGTTTTTATAACTAGTCGGAATATAGTCATTTTTGTAAAATTTGTGATAATTAATGAAAAAGTTATGTTTAATTTTTCTACTTTTCTACGGTTTTATATTGTTCCTGTAATTACGTCTCCAAACTAAAACTTATTGCTAGTCCCAAATGAATCCTATTCTAAGAAGATATATTTGTGTTTTTGTTTTTTCAATTCAGTTTCCTTTTTTAAATGTTTTTTTATTACTTGTTGACGTTCAATACATATTTAAAACCAAAAAAGTTTTTTATTTTGTCCTGTAATTGGTTTTAAGGGCAATGTCCTCTACCAAGGACATAAAAATGGTGACTAGGATCTCAAAGATGGGGCAAGGTGCACCCACAAGGACATAAAAATGGCAACATGAATCCCCTGGACTGGGGCAATGTCCTTCCTCGGGTACGTACCATAAATAAATATTAGAGAGCAAATAAAATAAAAAAATGTGTAAATCCCATAGTTAGGACAAAAATATGTTAGGAAATAGCAAAAAAAAATTTTTTTTTAAGTCCGGTTTACACTTGCCTGTTAAGGGTTAGACGAGGTTGCCAAGAATGAAGAGGTTTTCGGGTGCACACCTTTAGAAACGTATTAATTGCGGAAAAAATCTAAAGGGATCTGCTCAGCTGTTCGATGCTGGTGAGAAAAATATTTACGATGGAGCCAGCTGAAGGCTGCGTTATTTGAAGAATTTGAAGTTACATTATCGCAAGCAGAGATCCATAAATTACTAAGCGACAAAAAAATGAAACCAGGTGACGGTGTGTATGAAATTTTTTGTCGATGAAGGAATTGGCGTCAAAAGGAGACATTGACAACCGATCATTAATTTTTACATGAAGGTGATCAGAGTATTTCACTGTTCGTAACTACTTCCGGGGTAAGTCAAGTCATTACTGCTATCGGTACTTCACTGTTTATCTTGTACCATGCAATCAGGTTCAGCGCAAAAGCGATCGTCCGCGCGCGGGCGAACAGCTCGTTCTTCCGCTTGGAGACGGAAGACCAATAACACCCCTTTTGTCACTAGATCCGAGATAAAAGGTAAACGCTTTTCCCCTAGCATGGCATTGGCGACCCTGCTCGACCCTCGATTTAAAGGAGTTCACTTCAGGAACCCCGTGGCTCTAGCGAATGTCATGAAAATAGCGAGTAAGGTACTTGAAAACCGACTGCCATCATCATCATCTGATGATAAAAATCCTGAACAAGAAGCGTTTGATTTTTGGTCTGTGCATAAGCAAAAAGTGCATGGAAAAAGCGGAAAACCAGATCGAACCATGACAAGCTTTTACATTATATTGCGAATCCGATATCCTCGTTAAAAAGTGATCCGTTTAAGGAATGGGACGATACGACGTTTATTTTCCCAACTCTGTATAAAACCGCAAAAATTGTATTAATGATGCCGGCGACCTCTCCGGACGCTCGGATAACGAACAACCGGACAAATGTCCGCAAAAGAGCGCCGAGATGCCGCGCAAAAGGGCTATGAGCCGACACCGATTTTTCTCTATTTTGAAGGCGCTTCATTTTGCAAAAAATCCGGAACCGAACGAACCCTTGCCTCAAGACAATTCAAAAAAGCAGAAATTAAAATCGGTTTCTTTATAGCGGAACATAATTTATCATTCAACCTCGCCGATCACTTGACGGCACCAATTAAAAACGTCGCCTCGGACTCTCAAATACCTCAAAAATTATCTTGCAATCGAACTAAGTGCACTTCGATTATAAACAATGTCATAGGACAACGAAATCTGAACGAATTAGTTGAAATCATGAAGCGCGATTCTTTCAGCCTGCTGATTGATGAATCCACGGACATAAGTAGCGAAAAATCTCTTGCCGTCGTTGTCAGAACATGTGAGAAGTGGGTTGTAGAGATGATTTCGTTTGTCTAATTCCTGTGACCGATGCCACCATGGCTAGTGGAATTTATAAAAGCATTTGTGACTTTTAAATGATATCGATTATAAAAAAAATTTATTGTGGTTTGCTGCTGATAGCGCAGCAACAATCATGGGAAGAAATCATTCGGTCCAGAAACTACTTTCCGAACTTGTCTGTAGCAAAAAAAACTCCTTTCTTAGGAACATCCAATAGTGCATTAGCACCTGGTGTGTGTAGCATTCCGAACTTGTTTGTCATGAAGGGTATCTGCCATTCACTAGCACTATGCTGCTCGCATGCTTGCTCCACTTTGCCAAGTAACCTTGAGCAAATAATATGTGTCTTAACTTATCTTAACTTGTCAAACAAATTATAATAACCATCCAGGATGAATATACAAAATTAAAACAAATAAAAGGCTTCTTAGGATATTATCGGAAAAATTTCACAGACCTCACAAAACCTTTAGCCAGAAGCATAGGCGTACGCAGGGGGGGGGGGCTAGGGGGGCCCGGGCCCCCCCTAAATATAAAAAAAATATTATTTTTTTATTTTATTATGTTTTCCTGTAATTTCCATTTTTCCAAATTAGTGCCTTTTCCTATTATTCCTCGACCAGAGATTAGAATCAAACATCGTCTCCGCGAGTGACGTCACTCTGAATAACCGTTGACGGCCATGGAAAGCCAGGCGCCCATCCCCGTAATGTCTGAGGGCTCTCCGGCGACCGGTAACAGTCAACACTAGATTAGATTTTACTGATTGTAGAAGAGTCTAGAACGTTCTGGCCCTTGTCCACCAGCTCATAAAAGTTTGATCGAGTCGCAGCCTTTTAAGTTTTAATAGACAGTAGTGAATAGACATGGATATTCGTCCGTTTTTCGGCAAATCAAGTAAGTATTTTGCTTTTTTAACCTATACATACTACAATGGGCTACTTAGTACTGTCTATTTTTAATTTATTAAATACCTGCAAAGTTACGATCATTTTTAATTTTAATTTTACTACCCTAGCTGGCAGCACCCCTGCCTGCAATATTTTTACCCCCCCCCCCCCTAAAGGACGACCTGCGTACGCCCTTGGCCAGAAGACAGAAGAACGATGGAAAAATAAACGTGTTTTGCCGGATACAGATGTTAAAAAGGAGATATCGAAAGAAGGAATAAAAAGGAGATATCGAGTTATGTCCCGACTTCACATCTCATACGACATCAGAACTAACGAATGTCATTGTGGTGGTCGTCAAGAAACACAAGCATGTGATGGTGACAAGGTGCTCATTGACCAGATCCTCTCTAATCTTTTATTGCGGGATGCATTCTCATGCGTCAATGGTGAGTTCAGGTATTGCTCATGACATGCCAGTTCGGATTAATCAAGAAGAGTGTATTCGAATGGTTGAACAGGGTAAATACACCGACAATACAGGAAAACTTATCACAGGAGTAGAGGTCAATAGAACGACCAGTTTCGATAGTACTGATGTGGGAAGTGTCGACAAAACGGAAAATGTCTAGGAGCGTCGTTGGTGTATAGAGGCGTGGATTACACGAATGTCGTGAGGATCAACTCATATAAGTTGAAGGTTTCTCAACACCTGGAAATAGTCGATCTCCAGCAGTCGTCCCTCATAACCAAGGAAGGCATCTACTTTAGATATCGAGATGGCTCGGCGTACACTGATGAGTTGGGTCTCGTCATGTGGAAAATCGAAGAACACGACTCTAACTGCGGAAGACACGAGTACGATCAGGTATACTCCGGAGTTGCTAATTTAACATCTTTGGATGGAGGATCGAAAGTGCTGACTGTCGAGTCAGAAGACAAGCGATTCGCAGTAGTACTTAAGAAAGCCTCTATCATATGCGGAATGCATGCCTATGCAACAGAGCATAATGAGCTCTCGGTCATTGTTAATCCTTCAGTTGCTAGCCCGTTTAGGCCAAATACCCTGGATACCGCAGATATAGATATTTATCTGAACACGAACCTAAAGTTCATATGTAGAGCGGAATGTGAAGAACCGGACAACGGACCTCTATAATATATTCTCAACTAGATATTGCAAACTAAATGAGAGAACTTTGTTAATGCTATTATCGAAAGCCAGAACAGCACCAGAGGAGTTTGCGTGGGTGTATACACAAAGACCAGGATATACTGCGATATTAAGGGGAGAAGTCATCCACCTAATTCAGTGTGAAGCCGTGATAACCACTTACAGAACCACCGAAGGTTGTTTCTCGGAACTTGCTGTAACATACAAGAACGCTAGCATGTTTCTGAAGCCGACTACGAGGATTCTCGTAACCATCGGAACCCCAGTTCCTTGCAACCCTCTAACACCTACGATGTTCCAAGTTGGTGAGTCCTGGATCAAAGTAGGCGGAGAGGGTTATGTTCCTAGGCCTCCGAAGAAGTTGAAGTCAGATTTTGACGAGATCTGGTCCTATGGCGAGATCGTATCTGTCAAACATATCGGGTACCTGTCCAAGGAAGAGATCGAAAGTTATCACCGGTCTATAACAACTCCGCTAGAACGTAACGCAATCACTTCTACGTTTGCTGCCAGAGTGGAGTCCAACGGATACGTTGGATCACAAGGGTTGAATTTCGGAGCAGGCTTAGACATGGATTCTATTACGAATAAGATCCAACTCGATATGATGGATCGTATTTACGGGTGGTTTTCGTGGATTATGGCCAGGGTTAACGGAATTATGGGAATCATATTCTTGTTCGATATGGTTTGCTCGATTATAAGATTAGGGATTAATCTGTTCTTCCTTTACATGAAATATGGGTTTTCCAAACAACTCTTGTATGCAGTGACGCCTGCTATCACGAAACATATGTTATACGGGGGTGAAGTCTATATAGCCAGATTCCGTAGGAACATCCGCCTAGCGCTCCTCATGTGGATGTTGACGAAGAAGGAAACCCAGTTGACAATGTAGATGACAAAAACAGCAAAGAAGCCAATTTGTACCCATCTATCCCGGACTCTACAGCTACAGTATCACGTAGGAATTTCTACTGATTACACCAGGCGCTCATGTCCGAATTTATTAGGGGGGCCGTAGGACATTCAGTACAGAAACCACAGGTAGACTTCTCGAACGCTTTTAATAAGGGGACATTGAAGAACATGATAAAAGAGTCAGTATTTAGTGTTTGGCTGTGGTTAGCCGAATGGGGTTCGGTACTCGGTAGCGAGCGGTATATTTGCAATCATGTTTTTGTTTAAACTTTTTAGAGCCGTGGGGGATGCAGTCGTGACAGGAATACACTTGTATGATGTTTTTGGGTTTAGTTGGAAGTTACTTACGTGCGTTTGGCATGTGTTGGCGCAATTTTTAAAATCAAAAACGGGTAATGACGAGCGAATCGTCGTAATAAAATCGGTAAAGGATGAGGAATCTCAGGAGGAGCCTTCAGCTCCCCAGTGGGAAAATTTGTACCCGTTGGAACAATTGGAGAAAGTACCCCAAATGGAGGAAGACGCGAGGGACAAAAAAAAGGTAGTAACAAATAATAAATTCAGTAAAAAAAAAAAAAAAAAAAAAAAAAAAAAAAAAAAAAAAAAAAAAAAAAAAAAAAAAAAAAAAATTAATAGGTTTAAGTTAATTTTTTATTTTAATCTGTTAAAGTTAGGAAATTTTTTTTTCATTGTTCTTATACAAAATAGTTTTTTGGTTAGCTTTTAAGTCATTTGAGAAACGAAATAATTCACTAATTTAGTTAGTTCCATATTTATGATCTTTTATTGTTAATTATTGTAGTTTTAACTTAATATCAGGTGAATCCTTATGGACATCTAGGTTAATGAATTTATTGTATTAACACTAATATTTTATGTATGTATCATGTATGTTAAGTATGACTAGATGTAATTTTGGTAATAAGATATAATAAATAAGATTTCAATTTTATTTTTTAGTTGTTAAGTTGTATGGTTTTAAATTTTTTTATGTTTTTATTGTATGTTTAGAATTAGGTTTTCTTTTACAGACTTAGAGAGTGTGTTACTCTTAGGTCAAAATTTTTTTTTATTATTATTTTATTAAGTAATGATAAGATTTTAACTTTGCGGCTGAATTTAGTGATAGTGTAAGAACCCAATTTTTTTTTTGGTATTAGACAGTTTTTTTTTTAATATTAATATATTCAATATTTTTTTTCATATTACATTCTTTTTTTTTATTTTATTGCATTGTGTGCTGCTATTAGTTAACATATTGGTTTTAATTTTTGTATTGGAAATTAGATTGTAGTCTATATATTGCTTGTTGTTTCACTTGATCATCGGTTTATTGCATATTATTTCATTTTTTTTTATTGCTTGCGTTTTTTTTAACAATATTTTTATATTTTGTATTTTAACAAGTAATTTCTGTCTCTTATGGGTACGCCTTTCTGGTGTTTTGTTGGGTCTGAAGACTGAATTACGGGCATACGATAGTTTTAATAGTTTTTAATATGTTGGTTACACGTTGGGCAGAATGGTCAGATAAGGTTTATGGCTGCCTCCCCCGTCACCGAGGACGGTGATTAATCGAAGCGGGGGTGGAATGTAACATAATAAAAAAAGGCGTTAGTTATACTATCCAAGCAGGACAGGCTCGGTTAACCCTTTAGTTAACCCTTCCTAAAGAAATGTCAAAAACCCCCCCTTAATTAAGAGGGGGACAAAAGCATAAGTGGAAGATAGAGCGAAGATCTCGAGGCCTTTTCCTGCGCTGCGCCTTGAAGTATCTAGAGCCATCCTTGGAGTACACCCTTTTGACCAGGTCAGAGTAAGAAATAATCTAATAAGTCTTTACCTAATAAATCTTAGATGACATTGCCCCTAATTCAATATTTCAGAGATAACTATAACTAGAGGAGATATTAAACAAATAACTCTTTTAATATATTCATTAGTTGATAAATTCATATTTATATATTTATACTGAATAATATATTATAAGCAATGAGAATAAGGTCCTCTTGAACAACATTAAATCCAAAATAAGAGGACGAGCAGCACAAACCATTTTTTCATTGTCTCTTAACACATGGGATGACATCAAGAATGCCCTATACGCTAATTATAGCGACAAAAGAGATCTACCAACACTATTGATCGAGATAGGAAAACAGAGACAATCACACAACGAATCAGTATTCCAGTTCCACACTAGAATGTGTAAATAGACACACTAACCATAGAGAAACAAAAACTCCTTACTGTCATAGACAAATTCTCGAAATATGCCCAGGTATATCCCCTCAAAACAGCCTCGGCTATCGAAGCATCAGCCAAACTATTAAAATTCATAACACATCACGGAAATCCCAAAGAAATAGTAATGGATAACGGCAACGAATTCTCTGCTTCAGTCTTGCCCAAGTTCTTGAACGTATCAATGTCGGTCTAGATATTTTATAATTATATTAAGGAAATTTCCTTATTGGAGTTCATATTATTGTACGGAGTACAACCAAACTCATCCATCACCATGAACGCATTAAGTGCTCTCATCACGGCCTTTAATGACCGTCCCACCATTGTGGCGGCTATTAATAGGTTATTCAATCATTACATGGGAACTCATCTTCCCTTGACATCACTCTTAGAGAATGGAGGGGTCATTTCTGCCGAACATTTCGGTAACTTCCTCGTTCAACTCAGGAATTCTACATCTCTCTCTTGTTATCTGAACCAGAACGCTTGGAACTTGTAGGTGCTCTCCGAGTTACCTCCATAACAAAAGAAATGAACCAATTATCAATCTCTGAACAGTCATCATCGGCTGTCAGACATCAATCTCCATCTCCATCATCAATCCAGAGTACTAAGCGCAGCAGCACTACTCATCTAAGCGCTCCTAATGCTAAACAAATGCGAACATGGGCGGATGCTGTTGGTAGTCGCATTGCTAGTCCATCTACTAGCACGTCTGAATCTGCGAGATCATCCCCATTGGATGAAAAGAGTGCACGTTTGCATCTCTCCACCTTACGCAGATCAGCAATTCATTACTCACGTTGCTCAAATAGATCGGCTGTTTGCCCGTTCTGCACGTGGGTATTTGACCATTTGCGACCCACAAAGTGTCAACATGACAGGAAGGCTCCTTGTCATAGTTGCGGGTGGTTCCCGCATCTGAACAAGCAACATGCGGACGCAATAGCTAAGATACACCCCCGTATCCATCATCAGCTAATTAAGGACTTTCCCACCAATTGGGAAGACTTTATGCGTTTCGCTAGCTCGTGCATAGATGCAGTAGCCAAACTTAAGAAAGCCCAAAAGTCTACGGTAACTCCGAGTGTCGCATAATTATATTAAAAGTTAAACTTGTATAAAGTAATAAAACAGTTTTTAAAAACTTCTTTTCGAATAACTCAAAGTTAATTTACATATTTTTATGTATTTCGCATACAAGACTCCTCAACCCCGATTAGCCATGGGATCAGCTCTTAGCCCTTATACTCGCAGAGCACGGGCCCTACTTGCTGCAGAAAACAATCAAGGACTAAATTACTACTTTGACGTGGCGGACACTATGATCTTTAACAATTTCGCTGGCTGCATAAAGTGTATTCCTTCTTTGTTGGAGCCTGTAATGAATATGCTCTTGTCTACAATTGACCTTAAAGGAGAGAGAGCAAAAAAGTGGAAGGAAGTAACCGATTTTGCTGTGCATAACGCTCCTTATTGTCACTTAGCTGGTCAGACCACATACAAGATAATTGATCGTTTCATGAAGAGCCCTCTGAGCCTCGCCCATTTGGTTTATGGAAGTTAACAAATCCATAGTTGATAAACCTGAAAACGCATATGCAGCATATATTAACCCGCGTCAAATGGTTGTGGCGTCAAGGTTTGGATCTTTGAGACCCTTAGCAAAGGCTTGTTAAGAGTTTGAAACAGCCTCTATAAGAGAAGTCAAAACACAAACACAAAATACCCTCTTTAGTTTGTCGTGATTGTTACAGCGGTTTAAATTGGTTGATCAGCATCATTAGTAAAAAGATGGATAAGGTGTCTATGCAGATCAAAACTTTGACAAAAAAGAGGGAACAACTTTTAGTCGGATTCAAAGAATGTACGACAGCAGCACCTTGGTCCTTGGAGGTAAAGATAAAGAAAAGGTAGCCAGGGACACGGTTATACTAATGTATCCCAAGTTGAAGGAGACGATAGCCGAGATAAAAGACTTGGATATTAGACTAAATGAGTATGCCTTGACGATCGATCCGAATGCTTCACCGACGTTTACACAGTATGAAGACTTGGCGGATCGCATAGAGTTCACGGTGGCCAAGTTTGGTTTAGATTATGAGAAAAGTAAAGTCGTTGATGCGGATTCAATAGAAAAACCTTTACTTCGTTAGTTCTATATAACATTTACGCGCGAAGAGACTACGTCATTCCACAATCAACATTTTAATGAAAGTAAATATTTTTTTATACTTTTTTAACCTATTTATATAAAAACATATTATTAAAACAAGTTTCTTCAACCTATAGGCTCAAAAAACTGCCACAAAATCGATAAAAGTGATTTTCAAAGTAATCACCACACGTGGTCGCTTCTGTCCGTCCAAGACGCCGTTTTTCTCGTTATTTTCTCACCTGTTCGATGCAGCTGTGACTCGCCAAAAATGAAAAATGGAGAGAAAAAGAAAAAAGAAAAAACCGGCCCACCGAAAACTGGAAAAACTGTAAGTCTTTAGAATTTAGTAGACGCTTATAAAAATAACTGTTTCTATCGTTTCAGTCTGTGGGGAAAAAAGGCCCTTCCACAAAGAAGGCTTCCAAAAGTAAATCGTTAAGCTTAGAAGATGCCGTTAAGTCAAAAGGACTGCTAAAGTCATGCCCCGTCTGTGGCCGCATGTTCAAAAAATGCTTGCGCGCCACCTGATCCTCCGCCATAAGGAGCGGCTGACTGCGGCCACAGAGGAGGAAAGCACGATCCAGGCGACGGCCGACCGTGTCAGCCGCAAGATCACTCAAGACACCGGTCGGGGCCTTCGGCGGGTACCCGAAAGTATGGCCGTACACTACTTAGGGGAGGAGTTGTACTCGTTATGTGGAAGAAGAGTCCGAGACCTTCTGCGCGCTGTTGGCGTAGAAGTCATCGGACGAGGCCTTAATGAAATATCGGAGGTCGTTAAGGCAAAATTGACACCGATAACAACGTGAGTATTCCATAAACATGATTCAGTTTGTTATTTTGTTTCCTTTTGTAGGCAAGATATAAATTTATCAAATTTCACGTCAAGGAAAGAAATGACGGCGGCGGAGACGACATCGGAGGCAGCGGAGCAGACGACATCAGGGGCGACTACGAGGAAAGCGACGGCAAGGGACGACACACGTTGTGGTCTCCGAAAAAAGCTAAAGGATGCGGGATTAGATACAATCCACCCGTACACCATGGACGACGATTTCTTAAATTATTTCAAGCTGCAGTTGTCCATGACCACAACCGTGGCGTCCTCGGAAAACCAGCTGAGGAATTTCCTCAGGTTCGAAAAAATTTGTCATTTGTAGTGTATTATATAACGGTGATTTTTTTAAATTTTAGACTGATGAGCTGGTCGCACAGCCAGACCGACGTCTGTCTCCGATCGGACTGGCGTCACGTCGCGGTCAACCACCCGCAATGTCTAGGTACCTCGCAAGGTCCGAGGCATTGGGCGTGGTCCCGTCGACCATAAAGAATTACTGCGCGACCATGCTCAAGATCACGGACTTCATGCATATGCAAGGGCTTGAGGAAAAATGGGAGGAGTCGCTCTTAAACTCAATAAAGGCATCAAGTCTGGCGTGGAAGTACATTCGGAAGGGCAACTCCAGAAAAGTTTCCAATGACAGGAAGGGTTCCTGCCATGGCTGCGGGTGGTTCCCGCATCTTAACAGACAGCACGCGGACGCTATTGTTAGGATACATCCAAATATCCAAATATCCATAATTATGACTGTATTGCTGAACAAATTTTTCAATTTTTTAGTGCACGTTTCAGATAGAACGTTTTTTGCAAGTTTTTAATTCAAGTTGTGACTTTATTGCAGGCAAAAATTTGTCCTATTTATAGAATTGATTCACTTCAGTTTCCTAGGTAATTCCTACTATAATTATGGTTTGTTTTTTCTAATTTCAGATTTCTTATTTACAAAATATGGAGAGAGGAAAACGTTTAGTTCAGATGGCACTGCATCAGAACCGTTCAGACAGGTTACCTTTGTTTTCAATGGATGTTGCTGCAGTACAACCCCAAATACCACCGAGTATAGAATTTGGCAGCGCATTAGAATTTTTAACTGACACTGACAGTATCACTCGTTCGATATTATCGTCTTGGAACAAAGATGAGGATAATAATATTGTGACAGAGGAAAACATGCCCGACATCTTCAGTTCTGATGATACCTTTAACGATCCGGATTATGAAGCGAAAGCCTCAGACTCTGATTCTTCGGAAACTTCCAATGAAGCAGAAGTAGAAGTAGAAATCAAAACCAAGGGAAAGAGACCAAAATTGGATAAAAAGAATGGTTAAAAGTAAAGTCTAAAGTGAGAAGAAACGAAGGAAAAAGCTACGTCGGAATCAACACCAAAAAAATAGTCGACGAAAGAAAAATTAAAACAGGGTGCAATGAAAAATGCAGGATTAAATGCTCGACTAAATTTACTGACGATGAGCGATTGGAAATTTTTTCAACATTTTGGGCCTTAGGCAATTTAACAAGCCAAAGGCAATACATAGTGAGCCATGCCTCTAAAATAAATCCTAAGTATCAATATTGCAAGCCTGCACGTCGACAACTAAACTATTCATTTTATTTTTTAAAAAATGAATCTCAAATCAGAGTGTGTTAAACTTTCTTTATGGCTACACTTGACATAAATTCCAGGACGATAAGGACAGCTTTCGCGAAATACACTGATGGCGTCGTGGAACCTGACGGTCGTGGAAAGCACAACAACCATAAAACAGTATCGCCCGAAATAAAGAAGGACATTATGAATCATATCGACTTAATTCCACGCATCGAGAGTCATTATTTAAGATCCCAAACAACCAGAGAGTTCATAGAAGGTGGAAAAACGGTTGCTGAACTTTATAGAGACTATAAAAAAGATCGGATTGAACAAAATAAAGAATACGGGAATCTCACTTTGTACACGCGCATTTTTAATCAAGAATACAATATATCGTTCTTCGTTCCAAAAAAGGATCAGTGTGAAAGTTGTGCCTCATTCGAGATGAGCAAAAAGCAAGGAGACTTAACTTCCGAACAACAAGAAAACCACGACGCACATTTAAAAGAGAAAAACCTTTCCCGCATAGAAAAAGCTAATGATTCAAAAAGCTCTTTCATAGTGGTTTGCTACGATTTGCAAGCGGTGTTGCCAACACCAAGAGGAGACGTGTCAGTATTTTATTACAAATCGAAATTGTCGACTTACAACCTAACCTTTTTTTATGTTAAAACGAAAGGAGGAGTTTGTAATGTGTGGCACGAAGGAGAAGCGTATCGTGGGGCAAACGAAATAGCCACCTGCGTTCTAAACTACATCCAAGATTTATGTGAAAAACAGCAAAATATCGACCTAATTTTTTACACTGACAATTGCTGTGGGCAACAAAAGAACAAATTTATGGTGCTCGCTCTATCGGTTCCTGACTTTATTGAAAGCCCAAAGGCTAAAAAACGAAAAACGAAAAGACATATTTTCAAACCTCAATTCAATTGGAAAGAGGAACCTTTCAGAGGTGAGGCACATGCAATACAAAGCGACACGTTATCGATGCCTCTCGACATTCTTTCTCCTTTCGAATATTTTAAATCTATTTTCAATGATAAAATACTTCAAGAAATCGTAGAAATGTCGAACCTTTACGCGATTCAAAAAAACCCGGCCTCACCACTCAACCTCACAACTGATGAATTGTCCACGTTCCTTGGAGTCCTCATTTTAATGGGATTAGTGAGGATGCCATCGGTTGAAGATTACTGGAACCTTGACTTAAGATACGATAAAATCGCTTCTCAAATATCGTACAAAAGATTCCAAAAAATTAGAAGCAACATCCACTTTTGCGATAATGCGACGTCCACGACAACCAATGATCCTTACTACAAAGTAAGAAATTTTTTAAATTCGATCCGAGAGAACTTATTGAATATAGAAGAAGAAGAAAAATTTTCCATCGACGACATGATGATACCTTATAAAGGAGTAAAAGCTGGGGAAAAAAAGCAATACATGAAAGGCAAACCAAAAAAATGGGGAATAAAACTTTACGCCAGGGCAGGAGTCAGCGGCATGGTTTATGATTTCCTATTACATATATGCGGGGAAGGACACATTTCCATTCACCAATCATCAGTTTTCATTCAAAGAAGAAGGATTGGGCTTCGGAGGTAAAGTCGTCGTCGCTCCAGCTAGTTCGATCCGCAACAAGCCATGTAAAACACTATACAACCGGGAAGAAAGAACCACAAGTGCAGATTCCTAATCTACCACTTGAAAATGTTCCGAAGCCAAGCACATTTGCAGTACCTGCTAATGTTGCAGAAGGAAATATATTTGATGAGATTCACGCCCTTGTATCTGGCAACTGTAAAACTCCTGTGCCTCAAATCTCGAAACAAGACAGGAATTTTTCTGATAATGAGTTGATGTTAATATTCCAGAAGATCATTCAGAGTGAATGCCAGGAACTTATACAATTGGTCACTCGAAAACCTATGACTGTTATTCAATTTGCAAAGATTAGGGAACAGTATATGAGAATATTTGGTGTTCAAATTACATCAAGTTTGAGGTCTATGACACTATGACTAAAGCTGACCTTGAAGCATTAAGTAAATTATCTAAGTAATTATTTGATGTCACTTCAACGAACTGATCTCTCTAGGATGGAAACTGACATCTTACATTTTGGGGATGTAATGAACCCATATGTCCTCATTCCCATATGTTTTCATTCTTAATAAAATATTTAAACTGACATCTTACATTATTATTTGCAAAATCCGGGATACTCCTTCGGAAAATATTAAGTCCTCAACAACTGATTGAAAGTTTAAGAGAAGTAAAGAATTTGTTCCCCAAATTTCCCTTGATGGAAATAGTTCCCCAAAATAATATTTCGATCCCAAGTTTTAATTTAACTGGGTTAGAATTATGGGGGCACACAACTCATCCGAAAGTATTCTCATCCGAATGTCAACTCATCCGAAAAATAATAAAAATAGAAAAAATATAAACAGACAACTCATCCGAATGTATTCTCATCCGAAAAAGGGGCGTGGCCGTTTCGGATGAGTTGACAGTCGGACGAGAATACTTTCGGATGAGTTGTCTGTTTATATTTTTTTTAAATATTATCCTTTAATAAAATAGAAAACAGTGAATACAACTCATCCGAAAGTATTCTCATCCGAATGTCAACTCATCCGAAAATTAACGTACAAAAATTGCTGCGTCGTAGAAATGAGGCAGCGTTCGACCCCCGCAAGTCACGGTTGGTTTGTTTGTTTATTTTTGCGAGGATCAGCTCGTTTTGTGACACAAGGGGGTTAATTTTATTCCTCTCGCGAGGATGTGCTCGTTTTATGGCAAAAGGGGGTTAATTTTTTTCCTTTCGCGAGGATGTGCTCGTTTTATGACAAAAGGGGGTTAATTTTTTTTTTTTCTCGCGAGGATCAGCTCGTTTTATGACACCAGGGGGTTGATTTTTTTCCTCTCGCGAGGATGTGCTCGTTTTATGGCAAAAGGGGGTTAATTTTTCCTTTCGCGAGGATGTGCTCGTTTTATGACAAAAGGGGGTTAATTTTTTTTTTTTTTCTCGCGAGGATCAGCTCGTTTTATGACACAAGGGGGTTGATTTTTTTTCCTCTCGCGAGGATTTGCTCACCCTGTAGGCTGCCCTGGGATGGATAATAAGCTCGGTACGCCCAAAAAGGAGTTTAAAACTTGCTGGGGTGGAACGCTGCCTCATTTCTACGACGCAGCAATTTTTGTACGTTAGTTTTCGGATGAGTTGACATTCGGATGAGAATACTTTCGGATGAGTTGTATTCACTGTTTTCTATTTTATTAAAGTATTATATTTTTTTAAATATAAACAAACAACTCATCCGAAAGTATTCTCATCCGAATGTCAACTCATCCGAAACGGCCACGCCCCTTTTTCGGATGAGAATACTTTCGGATGAGTTGTCTGTTTATATTTTTTCTATTTCTATTATTTTTCGGATGAGTAGACATTCGGATGAGAATACTTTCGGATGAGTTGTAGGCACCCAGAATTATGGTCAGAACTTAAATACCCTAAAGAAATTAAACTGCAATCCTTAAATGCTCCGGAATTAGAAGTGGCGAGCTATAAATTAGATTGGATAAAACGAAAGGCGGAAGAAATAAAATATCGTAATTTTTACCAAATTTTTTTAGTTCTCACAGTTAATCTTGCGGTGGTGCTGCAAGTTAACTCAGAAAGCTGCATAGAAACCACCAACGAGAAATGCCAAGGTCCTACAGGGAGTGTATCTCTAAGCATATCGGCTTGCGGTGAGGTCTACCATGTGTTTAAAAAAAAACTGTTGAAATCAATTTCCCAATGGTCGGCCATTCGTTTTTGCCATCAGATCGTGAATTCGGACGAATTGGGAAGGAAATAAAAAGTTAGACACCATCATAAGTCCAGAAGATTACATCAATATCTTTAAAAATTATGGATCTACTATTTCGGGAAAAGTTGTGGATTGGAAGGCCGCTTTCCAACCAATCGCGAAACCGCCAAGTCAATGGCACTTCAAATTTTCTGCCGTAAAACGGTTTTTAATGTTTTAAATTCTGCGCTGAAACGAAAAAACCTGCGTGTGGAAACTGCGCGGAGGAGCAAAAACGTCCTAGACTCGTGAATCGGCATGCCGTAGTTCTGCAATATGACAACGCGCGCCCTCACATTAATAAGAATGCTTATAACTGTAGAGCCCGGATTCCCGTGCAATTGCATCTTTTTTTTGCTAACTCGAAACTTGAAAATGACAAGTTATTTATCCGAATTGACAAGAATAGATCATTTTAACAAAGTTTTATGTTGCACGAAATTGCACGTTTTGGGGTTTGCTGCACGAAATTGCACGTTTTATGGGTTACTGCACAAAGTTGCACGTTTTGACATTTTATCCAAAAAATCGGATTTTTTCCCCTATGGATATTAAAAAAAAAATTGAAAGTTGGTCAAAAGGTCAACAAAACTTTTGAAAGAATTCAACGACATCAAGCGAATTGCGATCGAACCATTACGCTATAACTTCGGACACTACCGTCAGGGTGTGCGGTGTGTTTTAATGATAAGTTGATAAACGAACTAAACCTGAAACAACGAAACGAACGGAGGTTTTACATTGTGTTTTCATTTCGTTCGTTTAAAAAGTTTAAACTTTGAATTAACAGTTTACGAGCCTATAATGCCTAAAACAGCAAGTTCACCGACTTCCAAAATAAAGTTTTGGATCAAAGACTATCCTGAGCTGAATACCGACGGAAAAAACATATTCTGCGTCCTTTGTGAAAAAAATATTGGCAGCGAAAGAAAATCACAAGTGGATGCACATGTTAAAACGAGTAAGTTATTCGTGCCTTTACTATTATTTATATATTTTTTTGCTCTTTTTCCGTACCATTATCGTTTCTCGTGGCGGCTAACATCAACTATTGATTCATTGATTGATTATTGTTTTTCGTTTGTTTTCGTTCCCAATAATTCTTGTTTTTATCGTTAGGTACTCACGTTCAGATGAAAGAACGTCAGAAGGTAAAGAAAATGCCTGTTCAGGCAACGCTGAACCAAATATTGGCGTCCTGCCCGTCGATGGATGGACGAGAGGAGTTCATGAGAGAGCTTTGCTACGCTTTTGTTGCAACAGACATACCCTTCAACAAACTGAACTCGACACCGTTAAGAGACTTCTTTAATAAGTACATCAATTACAAAATACCAGATGAAAGTACTTTAAGAAAGAACGGTTCTTATTAAGAGAACTCCCACCCGGCACTGTTATAGGGAAAATAAATCGAATCACGGATCAGCAGGTTTTGAATCGATTGTTTCGATTCTTCAACTTATGTAAACATGAAACCTCCGTTTTTAATACCCTGTTTTTGTTCGTGTTTTTGGTTACAATGTTCAATTGGGAAAATTTATTACAAATTGTTAGTGACGAGGAAAGTGCTTTGACATTTTTACAAGATAGAGGAATAATACCATCTACGATGACATGTAAGAACGGCCACGAAATGGTATTGGAGAAAAAGAAAAGACAACGGTGGAGGTGTCTTGTCAAGTCTTGTCGGCAGGAATATGGAGTTCGTTCAACATCTTGGCTAGCTAAATCTCGTTTGTCTCTCCGTACGATTATTCTATTTATTTATTCATGGTCGAGGAAAAGGACCTCCTGCAAGTTTTGTCAAAAAGAACTGAAAATATCCGTTCCTTCAACTGTTGATTATAATAATTTTATGAGAGAAATTTGTATTTGGAAGTTATGCAAACAAAAGATAAACAAAATCGGAGGGCCTGGAATGACCGTAGAAATTGACGAAACCCTATTTACTCGTAGAAAGTATAATGTTGGGAGAGTTCTTCCACAACAGTGGCTTTTTGGGGGTATTTGTCGCGAGACAAATGAATGTTTCTTGGTCCCTGTCCCCGACAGAAGTGCGGAAACTTTACAAAAAATTATAGTGGAAAGGATTTCACCTAAAACAACCATCATATCTGATTGTTGGAAGTCATATAACAAAATATCAAAACTGGGCTTCCAGCATTTCACCGTAAATCATTCACTACATTTCCTCGACCCCGATACACACGCCAACACCCAGAAAATAGAACGACTTTGGCGCTCCGTAAAGTGGGAAAACATGAGAAGATTCGGAACTCGGAGAGCTTTTCTTTCGTCGTATTTGGCTGAATTTCTTTGGTTTAAATCGCTCAACGGTAAAGATCCATTCACAGCGATCATGGAAGATATCATCGATTTCCAAAATAGTGAATGTTTTCAATAAATAAATTGACTCGGTTTTTGTTGTTCATTTTTTATTGGAATCCCTTACATTTCGAGTTTGATGCACGAGAGGGTTAATTTTTTTAAAAGGAAGGAAAGATAGAATCCTATTCATTTCGAGTTTTATGCACGAGAGGGTTAATTTTTTTAAAAGGAAGAAAAGATAGAATCCTATACATTTCGAGTTTTATGCACGAGAGGGTTAATTTTTTATTTTCGACGAAAGATAGAATCCTATACATTTCGAGATTCACAACCCAAAGGAAGAATGTAAACAAACCATGAACGTAAACAAACTAACCTTCTCTGGCATTAAAATCGAATCGAAAATAATCGAACCTACGATTTCATCATATGATGAGGAAGGTTTCAGGGTGGGAGCATAGAGCTATTAAACTAATGGAGAAGCCCCGAGTTTCAAAGAAACACGTCCGCATTGGATTCAGGGGCGGGGCCTCGCTCCCCCCAGCTCCCTATTCACTAGCTCTACACGCCTGCGCTCTCCGTTCAAGCCTGTCTCGACAAGATTGAAGCTCGGATCTCCCTTCGTTTCGCTAATCGCTTATTTTTACTTATTAAATATAAATAATTGTTATTTGTTTTGTTATAAGTATAACTTATAATGGTGAAAAGCTGTTGTGCGTACGGTTGTACGAACCGACAAAATAAGATTGGGATTTCGTTTCATAGGTAAGTACCTAACTGTTCTTTTCTTCTACGAAATCATTTCTTTTAGTTTTTGTGATCTACCAAATGCCCAAAACCGATAATTTTATATTAATAACCAATAATAATTAGGGAAGAAATGACTGTGATAACAGGTATCTCACGACGAGGCTTTTTAAGCCGAAACGCGTCGTGAGATACCTGTTATCACAGTCATTTCTTCCCTAATTATTATTGGTTATTAATATAAAAGAATCCTGTTGCGGATCATATACGCAAACCCAACACCTTAAAAAAAAAACCGATAATTTTTGTGGTAGTTAGCTACCTTTAGTCCAACGTTAATATTAAAACGTTTGGATAGATTATGCGTCGTAATAATTACAACACGATAACAAATACCTACATTTTTTTAGGTTTCCTAACGAGAAAACAGATCCTGTCAGAAGGAAACAGTGGATTTTGGCTACGAAAAGAGAAAATTTTACACCAGGACCCAGCACTTATATTTGTTCCGTTCATTTTAGACCAGATGATTTCTACCCAGTCTATGCATCTGGTAAAACGTCTTGGAGGGAGAATTCCGTACCGAGTGTGTTCGACTTTCCAAAACACTTACAGAAACCAGTTGTCAAGGTATTTAAAATTTTTTTTTAAATTTCCTGCTGATTCGGAGGAGTTTATGAGACTGTTTTTGATACTCTCATTCCTTTAGTCTCCTTCCATTGCCTTTGGAACATATTTTTGACCCATTTGTTCATTTCACCTTTGATCAGGGCTTTTGCAAGCCCACAGAAAGGGTGGGGGGTTCATTATTTTTGTCATGTCCCTATTTTTATATTTTCCGTTTGATTTTTAGGAAAGAAAAGCGAGAAAACGCCAAAGGGAATCTTCATCTCCTCAACCGGAGCCGGAAGTTCAGCCTCTGCCTTCATTTTCACCTTCAAATGAATTACCAGAGACTCCCAGAAAAGAAAGGCTCCGAAAGCAATTACATCGTTTCTCCAGCAGGTTGACAGTAGCAAGGAAAAAATTAAAATATCTTAAAGCATCACATGCTAGGTTGAAAAAAAGATTAGCTCCTATGAGGTTTATAATTAGGGAATTAAAGCAAAAGAATTTAATAATAGAAGAAAATAAGCATGTTTTTGATTCAATGCCAGATATTACTAAGCAAATTTGCAGTAGGATGAAAAAACAGGGTGCTTATTCTCCTGAATTGAGGGAGTTTGCTTTGACTTTAAATTTTTTCTCTCCGAAAGCTTATACATATGTTCGGAAGATGTTTTGCACTAAATTGCCCCATCCACGGACCATTTCCAAGTGGTATGAAACAATCAATGCAAGCCCGGGGTTCTCAGCCGAAGCCCTTCAGGCCTTAAAACTCAAAGCCTCACTAACCCAGTTTCCCATTTTATGTTCGTTAATAGTCGACGAAATGGCCATTAGAAAATTTGTAGAATGGGATAGAACAAAATTTGTCGGTTACGCTAGTACCATAGGCGAGTCGCAAGAGGATAGTGCGGAGGTTGCTAAAGAAGCATATGTCTTAATGGTAGCATGCCTTAATAGTAGCTGGAAGATTCCGGTGGGGTATTTTTTTATTTCAAGCTTAACTGGTGTGCAAAAGGCAACTATAATTAAAAATTGTTTAACCTGGTTATCAAACAGTGGTGTACAAATAATTTCATTAACATGCGATGGAACAAGATCAAATTTAGTAATGGCACAAAATTTGGGTTGTGATTTAAATGTTTCTAAACTAAAAACTAACTTTCCGCATCCTACCACAGGAAAGCCAGTCTATTTTTATTTAGACCCATGCCATATGCTTAAGCTCGCTCGTAATACATTTGCCACTCATAACTTGCTTGATGACGACAATTTTCTTGTAAGTTGGGAGTATGTTATTAAATTGAATACCTACATTGCAGGAGGAAGAAGGATTACATTTGGCCAACAAAGTGCGAAATGCTCATTTAGATTGGAAAAAAAGGCCAATGAAGGTCAAGCTAGCGGCCCAGGTACTTAGCAATTCGGTAGCCGATGCTCTAACATATTGTGTGGTTAAAAATATTAATGGTTTTCAAAACTCGACTCCAACTGCCAAATTTATTCAAAATTTCAATATATTGTTCGACATACTAAACTCAAGAAATATAAACCAGAAGGGTTCAAAAAAACCTATGTGCAATGCAAATTTTGATGACATCGTTAACTTTTTTACTTATATGAAAAATTACATTCTAAGATTAAAACTTGAAAACAACGTAAAAATTGTTGATTCTAAAAGGCAGACTGGTTTCAT
Organism: Orius insidiosus; assembly: GCA_014119065.1. NCBI lineage: Eukaryota > Metazoa > Arthropoda > Insecta > Hemiptera > Anthocoridae > Orius > Orius insidiosus. Next base: position 337,174 of record JACGAQ010000055.1, on the reverse strand, counting down.
TGGTTTTTTAATTTGCATGGAGAGTGCGAAAAATATGTTTATTGATACAGTAAAAACAAATAATTATTTAGTTTACTTTTCAACTTTTAAAATCAGCCAAGACCACATTGAACTGTTGTTTTCATACATAAGGTCGAAATTTGGGTCTAACAACAACCCGACCTGTAAACAATTCATTGCAGCTTTTAGAAAGATACTTATTCATAAAGAATTACAGGTAGGAAGCACAGGGAATTGTAACCCAGTTGAAGCGTTTAGCATTTTGTCTTGTTCATCCCATAAAGACCCTGTTGAGGGTATTAACAGGTCATCAGTTAATAAAAAGCTGTTCGAAGAATATATGGAGGTAGCAAGTCAAGAAATGTCAATAACAGCGATGCTCTACAAGAGCATGATTATTCACTCTTGTACTCTCTTAGCGGCTCAAGTGCATTAACTTTAGATATTGTAAATTATATTTCAGGATTCGTAGCCAAACAACTTCTAAACAAGATCGTTTGCGAGCCCTGCAGGGGGGCTTTGACGACGAAAGAAAACCTGTCTAAATTAGTTCGCTTAAAAACTAGAGGGGGTCTCACCACAGCTAGTAGAGATGTGATCATATATGTACAAAAACTGAGGAAATCTTAAGGTTTTTTATAAAGGAAAAGGGTTTACATAAACTTACTAATGCCACTTTGGAAAATATGGCTTCCAAGGTATTGGGGTCATTTTTAAACAAACCCATTTTTACATCGTTACTAGATCATTCATTTGAACAGGCGATGGATGAAAACCATATGATTTATCTCATTCGTTCTGTGGCCCTAAGCTATTTAAATATAAGACTTTTTTACGAGGGGAAAAAATTAAACAGCCAAAGCCATCAAAATTATATCCGAAGTTTTTTTACTAAAATGATTTTATTTAAGGGTCAGTAGTACCTCATCTGTTTTACTTCTTTCTGTAAAAAGAACTTTTTTCTTTCTGTAAATAAATATGTAAAATATCTTATAAACAAATTTATAAATAAGTACTAAGATGTGAAATTTCTTTTTTTACCTATTTTTTAGTTATTTTTCCTAAAATTAAAAAAAGTTTGAAATCCCTAATATTTTAATTTTATTTTTACTAAGTTCCTAAAAATTCTAAAGTGAAACAGGGTACGGGAAAAAATTCTTCATTTTTTTAGCTTTCGATCCATATATATTATAGTGGTTTATTATTAATTTGATTAATAAAAATCACGATAAAGAAGGAAAAACGCTAGTTTGCCTTATAAGATCTTCAGTCTTTTGCCGCCAAGGGGCGTGGCCAGCCCACAAATTTTCGTCTTACTTTTTTCAACCCCCCACTCCGACCAGCCCTCTCCAGGTATTTAATAGCTCTATGGGTGGGAGCCAAGTTAATAAGTACCGAAAGAACTATCTTTCAAAAAATTATGATTTAACTATAGAAGCTATTAAAAAAAGTTAGGTGTAAACGGGGACAACGGGCGTCCGGTGCCGTCGCGACAGGGGAATCTGCTGACGGAGCGATTCTCTCGTGGGAAAATCAAGAAAAAAGTGGAGTGTTGTGTACGGCGTGAAAGAGAGTGAACGGGAGGAGTGAGAAGAACCAAAAAACAAAAGGATGTTAGCTTTCTCTGTGTTGCTGTGTGAGTACTGACGCTTTGTAGTTAAGGGGTGTATAAAAATTAATTAATAAGTAATAAGTAATAACCAAATAATATAATAATTTTTTAAATAATTTTACGTCTTATTGTATCGCGGGGGGACTTATCCCACAGGTACCGAATTAGTTAAGAGATTTCTTTTTAATTACCGGTCGGTGATAGAATTTTGGGAGTCATCCCGAGAGGGTTCGCTACCGTTCCTTCAGCATCATGGACCCGGTGGAGGCCGAGGCCCTTAAGGGAAGGATAGAAAGTCTTGAGAGGGAGAAGGAGGCGAGCGACGCCGCCATGGCTGCCATGGAGGCCGCCTTGGAGAGGGAAAGGGAGAAGGCGACCCTGTCGGCGTTAGCCAAACCCCGCAGAAGGGACCTAGGGGTGGTTTCAATGCTTCCGAAGTGGTCCGGGGAGGTCACGGGGCCTTCAGTGGACGATTTCCTAAGGAAAATCAAGGAAGCGGGGAAAGTCGGCTCATGGGAGGAAGACGATTTGGTAGCCATGACCCGACTAAAGCTCACTGGACCTGCGGATTCGTTCGTGAGTGAGGACTTGGAACTCCGCGAGGGGGAGGTGAGCTTTGAAACCCTGGAATCCAAACTCCGGGCTCGTTTCGCGGAAATTCGAGTCCCCGAGTACTACGAAGATCTCTTGCGGAGCGTAACCCGCAAGACCGGGGAACCGCTCCCCGAGTACGCGGATAGGTGTAGGGCCCTAGGGCGTAGGGCTATGCGCCATGGCCTCGAGGCAGAAAAAGAGAACCATTCGAAGTGGCTAAAGTGTGTTGTCTCTCATGTGTTTGCCTGGACCGCGACTGGGAGAGGCGATCTTGTCCAGGGGATGAGGGTCGCAACTGCCATCTACCAAGCATTCCGTGCCTGGCGTCAGGAGAGAAACTCCATCCAGAGTCCTTTGGCCGACCATTTGAAAGAACCGATTTGGGAGGGAACGACGGTCAAGGTAGAGGACATAGTGAGGCTTATGAAAGCTGCTGCCAAGGCCCTAGGGCTCCCAGACGCGAAGCAATCAGGCTGGTTTGGGATAGTTGCACCCATAATCGCATACTCAACTTGCTTCAAGTTGAGGATTGAAGAAATGCGGTTGGGATACAGCAAGATTGAAACCAGCTATGAGGAGGGCCCGGAGCCAGCTGAAGGGCAACGGAGGAGGAAAGTTGTTGGTCTCGAAACGTACGGATTGAGCCCTAGACACGCAGTATTATGCGAGGGGCTCAGGTATCCTCCTGATAAGAGGGCCGCAATAGCGAGGAGCTGAAGGGGTGACGTTAGCGCAGTGGCTGGTCGCACAGCAGGCGGACGAGTGGTGCCAAGGGGTAAAAAGGCGGTCCCAAGGACGGGTGGACGGCCGCGGGTTGGTCTATTGGGTCGTAAAGGGGGAGGACGCGGAGGGTTGGAAGCTGGCGGTGCCAGTGTCACTACGAGAACGGATCATACGGCAACACCATGACACGGCGTGGGTGGGCCATCCGGGAATTCCGAGAACGCTCGCGCTGCTAAAAGAAGGATATTTTTGGCCGGGTTTGGCGAAGGACGTCGCGGCTTATGTGGCGGCGTGTAGAAGTTGCCAAAGACGAAAGACGCCGAAGGCGCTAAAAGCTCCAATCGAGGCCGCCTACGTTCCAACGCGGCCATTCGAGCAAATATCGCTCGATGTTGTCGGACCCCTACCGTGCACGGCGCGAGGGCACCGATATTTGTTGACGATGATCGACAATTATACGCGGTATGCCGAGGCTGTTCCAATGAAGGAGCAGACGGCTGAAGAAACGGCCCGAGCGTTCGCGGAGCTCGTCGTCGCCAGGCACGGAGTGCCCGAACGGCTATTGACGGACCAGGGACGGAATTTCGTTTCGGCGTTGTTCAAAAAGGTGTGCAAAATCCTGGGAATCTGTAAACTCCAGACTACCCCATATCACCCGGAGGGTAACGGAATGGTTGAAAGATTACATCGAACGCTGGTTGACATGATTTCCCATTACGTTCGGAGGGACGGCCGAGACTGGGATCGCTGGGTTCCGTGGGCCTTGGCGGCGTACCGAAGTATTCCCCATGCATCCACGGGGTACTCGCCAAACTATCTCCTCTACGGACGAGAGGTTAGGACCCCGGTGGGGGAAAACGTAAGGCCGCAGCCTGAGGACGATTCTTTTGACGACGTCCAGGCTTGGTCCCTGCGGGAGCGGTTGCAGGAGGCTCGGAGGCTGGCCGAGCAGCGGATGACCAGTGCACAAGAGTCTCGAACGACGTTCGCGAATCGCAACCGTTCGTTACGGGAGTTCGAGGTAGGAGAATGGGTGTACTTACTAACCCCCGCGGTCCCCGCGGGTCACTGTAAGAAGTTTATGCGCCCTTGGACGGGACCCTTCCGGGTGGTGGAACGAATGTCCCCCGTTACGTATAAAGTATTATTGGGAAGGGACCATTCCGTCATAGTACATGTGAACCGTCTAAAGAAGGCGGTTCGCAGCGAAGAGGAGAGTAGTGAGGAGGAAGGCGAGGATGGGGGAGGATTTAGGAGGGAAAACCGCGAGGAAAGTGCGGACGAAGGAAGTGACGGTAGCGAACAGGAGGGCGAGTATACCGTCTACGCGAGGAGGGAGAGGCGAGCGGAGGAGACTGATGATGAGGAGGAGGAAGAGGAGATCGGATACTGGGAGGGGGGGTCTGATTGTGACGAAGTAGACGAAGTGTACGATGGTGAGCGGGGGCAGTGGGAGGATCCGGTCGAAAGGTGTGCACCTCCGTGGATGCGGACGACGGTGCCGTCGGATTTCCCATCGTTAGGAATACGGACGGATGATCTGATAGGTTCCAATAGCGCTAGGACTGATACTGGTGAGTCGGGAGGGAGGCCACTCTCGGTGAGGCTCGACGAATCGATGGAGATCACTCCTCCGGGGGCCCGTGGGCGACCTCCACCCCGGAAAGAGTAGAGGGGAGGGAACGGTTGGGTGAAACAGATTCCACGCCGGAGTATGAGGACCCGAAAGACAGGACGTGGGTTCCGGACGAAAGAGTAGACGTGTCCCCCACAGACAGAACCCTTAGGCGTCGCGTCACGTTTTCCCCTCACCTTGAGGAAATAGGGTTTAGGGATATTGAAGAAGCAGGGGGAGGAACGGCGAAGAGAGCATTGTTAGATAAATTCAACCCTTTTAGATCTAAGTAAAAAAAAAAAAAAAAAAAAAAAAAAAAAAAAAAATAAAAAAAAAAAAAAAAAATAAAAAAATAAAAATAAAATAAAAAAAAATAAAAAAAAAATAAATAAAATAAAAAAATAAAAAAAGAGTCCGGTCAAAGTGTGCGTCGGAAATGTTATAACGAAACCGAAAGTTTTGTTTTTTGTAAAGGTTAGTTTGCAAGGGTGAAATGTTAGTTGTTTGTAAGGGTGACAGGTTAGTTGTAAGGGTGAAATGTTAGTTTGTAAGGGTGAAAGGTTAGTTGTAAGGGGGAAATGTTAGTTTATAAAGGTGAAATATTAGTTTATAAAGGTGAAATGTTTGTTTATAAAGGTGAAAGGTTAGTTGTAAGGGTGAAATGTTAGTTTATAAAGGTGAAATGTTAGTTATAAGGGTGAAATGTTAGTACGTAAGGAATGGCTTGATACGGATGTAAGGGTGGAAGTTTTAGCAAGTAAGGTCGGTGTAGTAGGTAGTTATTAAGGACAATAATTGTAGTAACTAGCGTGTATGATTATTTACTCACACAGGGGCCGCAGCGGCATCAGCATCACCCGAATTTTGGTCGGACGACCGGGGGCTAGTGTGGCTGATCGACGAGACGTGGCGCGTGGTAGTGGAGGTGGACGTTGAGAACCTCAACAGCCGGGTGCGCACGGTGCATAGGGAAGTGACGGACTCGGCAGAGGTGCTAAAGGGGTTACTGGATCGGTATCCTCCCCTACGGGTTTTCGTGGCAGAGTTAGATCAACTTCGGCAACAGACCGGGTCATTAGTCGGGGACCTGGGGGACCTGAAAGAGCGAATGTCGCAAGCGGAGAAGCAAACGAGGCCTCATCAACGCGGGCGGCCGGTTGATCAAGGTCCTCTTCGGGAATCCAGACGATCAGGACCTTGATCAGATCCAGCGCGCCTTGGACACCACCGCTACAAAACTCGGGGAGGTGGTACACGTCGCGGAGGAACAACTCAGCGTGTTCAGGTCGTTAAACTCCGCCGTGGAGGAGAGCATGGAGAAGGTGCTCAACCTGTCCCGCATCACTAAGGCCGCGCTTCTACAGGTCGATCGACGACAAAAGGCCTTAGAAGAATCGATTAGCGGAATAAACGAGCTACTTCTGGTGGCACTAGGACTGATAACCAGAATAAACGTCCTCGGAAGGGCCATCGCCGCTACCGACGATGAGATCCGGCTCCGTAGTAGAGGAGGCGTTCGCCGTCTTGGAAGAGGACGGACGCACCATCGTGCAGGGGACGAAGGAGCGCTAAGCTCGATTGCCTTCACGAACGGGCGAGATACACTACGGTTGCGGTTGGGGGTGGCGGGGTGCTGAGCGCGGTCTTCGCGGCGCTTCTGGGCATCTGGTGGTGCCGACGTCGTGGCCAGGGCCGCGTAGGAAGGGTGGCCCAACCTACCCCCTTAAGACCGCGGCGACGCCCGGACGAGGACGCAGATCTCCCGTTGCAGCTGGACAGCGGGGAACAAAAAGTGACGTACCGTAAAGGTATCGTCACTTCTGGAACGTCGGGAGCAGTGTAAACGGGGACAACGGGCGTCCGGTGCCGTCGCGACAGGGGAATCTGCTGACGGAGCGATTCTCTCGTGGGAAAATCAAGAAAAAGTGGAGTGTTGTGTACGGCGTGAAAGAGAGTGAACGGGAGGAGTGAGAAGAACCAAAAAACAAAAAGGATGTTAGCTTTCTCTGTGTTGCTGTGTGAGTACTGACGCTTTGTAGTTAAGGGGTGTATAAAATTAATTATAAGAAATTAGTGTGTATTAAAATAAAAGGGGTAGTTTGTTGGGTAACGTGTGTTTTCTTGCAAGATTTCCCCAAGCCGTTTACATTAGGTAATTATAATTTGTACATAATGGTTGACGAAACCACAGATTCTAGGGGAAATATGTAAGAATGAAAACATCTGTTTTAATTCTTCCTCATACACAAATATGTTTCGGCTTGTAATGTCATAAATTTTGGTTTCTTGAAAGAGTCATCCCTCACCAATGGAATTGTTTCGAAATCTTGAGCAGGGAATTTTCCTTGTTGAATTTTGATTTTCATTCTTGAATTTTGATTTTGATTCATGAATTTTGATTTTCATTCTTGAATTTTCATTTTGATTCTTGAATTCTGATTTTCATTCTTGAATTTTCATTGTCAATTTCAATTTCAATTTGTGTTGCTTCCAAAGAATTTTTTTTGTGATATTTTGTTCCGACTTACAATGAAAAGATCTTTAAATTTTGGTTTTATAAGAATTAAAGACCTTTTAACATAATTTAGTGTCATGTATTTAACAAGAAACCGAAATTTATGATATTACAAGCCGAAACATATTTGTGTATGAGGAAGAATTAAAACAGATGTTTTCATTCTTACAGCTCTGATCTTGTTGTGGACGTCGTTGCTGAAAAAGATTCGTTTCCACCGGTTTTCTTGGTTGATATAACTGCCGTCGATGAACAGCCGAGGAGCTTAAACGATTGGCTGTCTAATCGTCTTTTGCCTCAACTTGAAAGGTTAGAACCCGGCGTTGATGTTGCAGATTTCCTCCATCATCTTCAACAAGAGGGAATATTCGATCCTTTCTACTCAGAGCCTGAATGCTTCCATGAATCTCTCATCTCTAGGCTCGGTAATGCCCTATTTAGTTTCTTCAACAAAATATTTAACCCTATTCCGTTCGCTGTCGGTCCTTACACGAAATTGATCGCTTCTTCTGAAACTATAAATTATTTTTCTGTTCATCAAAAAGCGGAGCCTTTAGTAGGAGAACAGCTGATTAGGATGGGAACTGCCACAGGTGCCATTGCTCGAGCCCTCCGTTATAAAACCAAAATTTAAAGATCTTTTCATTGTAAGTCGGAACAAAATATAAAAAAAAAAAAATTCTCTGGAAACAACACGAATTGAAATTGAAATTGAAAATGAAAATTCAAGAATGAAAATCAAAATTCAAGCCCAACAACATCGCTCATTTGATGTAGTTTGCTACCGTTGCGGAAAAAGAGGGCACAAGTCGAACGTATGCAGCCAGCCGCCTTTAAGGAAGGAAGGAGACAACAGGAAAACCGATGAGAAAAAAGTCGGTTTCGTCAAGACACCCCGAGGGAGCCTTCGTCACAACGGTGAGTCGTTTCCATTTTATTTTGACTCGGGGTCCGAGTGCTCTCTTATGGCAATTAATTGTGCTGGAAAATTTAATGGGGAAAATTTTTATCGGAATGTCAATTTGAACGGTTTGGGGTCACATGTGGTCACTTGCAAATGGCAAAAATTGGTAAAAGTTGAGATAAATGGCTTTCCCCTCACTATTTTATTTCATATTGTACATGGCGTGGATATTTTTTATTCCTTAATAATTGGGTGTGACGTATTGACGTCCGGTTTTAAGATGTCGATTTTTTCAGAAAAATGCGTTCTTAGCAGGTGCAGGACGGGTGATGCTGGTAGTGGGGGAAGTCCGGGAAATTCCGTCGCCCCTTAGATAAGAAAGACTTGCCACCCCTTGCAGCTGTTTCGCCTGAGTCCAATGTGCGTGTTTCGGCATGTTGTGACTTGTTTTCAAATATTTCCACTGACCTCGAAGACGGGGGAAAAGACGCACTCCTTCAGATTTTGAAAAAACACAAACCCTCTTTTGTCGATGGTATTCCAACCAGACGGGTTACCACGGGGGAATTTAAAATTTCCCTAGTTGACCTCTCCAAAGTGGTCCATCGACGCCCATATAAATTATGTCCCGAGTTAAGGGAGGTGGCGCGGTCCAGAATACGTGAGCTGGAGGAGGCCGGTGTCGTCAGGCCCAGTTCCTCCAGTTACGCTAGCCCAATTTTACTTGTCAAAAAGAAAACCGGAGGTTACCGTATGGCCGTAGATTACCGGATGTTAAATTCAAATACCATCCCTGACCGATTTCCCTTACCCTTGATAGCGGACCAAATTGCGCGTCTCCGTGGGGCTAAGTTTTTTTCAATTTTGGACATGGCGAGTGGGTTTCATCAAATTCCAGTCGAAAAAGAATCCATAGACAAAACCGCGTTTGTCACCCCGGACGGTCAATGGGAGTTTTTGGCCATGCCGTTTGGAGTCAGGAATGGGCCGAGTGTTTTTAGCCGCGCGATCATGAACGCTCTAAAGGAGCTCGCGTTTAATTTTGTCGTCTGCTACATGGACGATGTACTGATAATTGCAGAAACCATTGAACAGGCCCTCAGCCGACTCGATATCGTCCTAGATGTTCTTTCGTCCGCCGGCTTCTCCATGCAATTGGTAACTTGACCATTTTTTTTTTTATTGCACTAAATGAAAGAGGAGAGAATATTAAAAACAATGCCGTTTGAATTTTTTTCCTGCGATAAAAAATGGATTTTTAATGATTTTTGAAAATTGAATTTTTGCCGAATTGATAAGAAAGTTTTTCTGGGGAGTGGGGGTGATGACGTCACCCCTGCCAAATCATAGATGACATGGGAATGTAAAGCCTTCCTTTTGGCGCCCATGGATATTGTTTATACGTTTTATTTATTATTATATTTACGCCATGGTGAGATACAAATATTGCTTTGTTCCGATGTGCCGGAACACCACTATTTCAACTCCGGAGAAGTTGTTTATTACGGTAAGTTGTTATTAAATACCTAATATGTACATTTTGTCCTTGTCAATTTTTCATTTTGTTACTTATAATTTTCTAAGGTTCCACACGATCGTAATACTGCTAAAAAATGGTTCAGTGCTGTAAGACGGGATACTACGTCTCAACCTTTGTCTTACAAATCGGTTTTTTTTTGTTGTGAAGACCATTTTGATGTAAGAAGGCGTGATGTTTTGCAAGAAATGATTTAAATATTACTTACTTACATCAATGTTCTAACATTTTAGTAATAAGTGATATAAGAAGGTATAAAAATAAGTAAGTATACCTAAACTCAAACCTAGGCACTTCTTTTATAACTTCATAAAATTATTACACTTAACTGAACCTAACCTAGTTGTTTAATTTTTCCTTATTTCTTTAAAAAAAAAATGAAAATAAACTTTAAGGAACATCATGACTTTCTTTGAGAAGAACGTAACTATTAAATTTTAATGGATAAATTTTAAAAACAAACTTTCAAACAAAGAAGCACTTACTTTTCTATTTTTGCCCCTTGGCCCCCGGAGTAAACGCAATTTATAAATTCGAAAACGGCGAATTCGGACAAAGACGGCAAATTATCTGAAGACGCAATCACAAATCCTTCGCGTACCATGTTTATTTGAATAAAGAGTCCAAAAAAACTACTAATATTAAGTTTCTTCACTGCTTCAAGCACGGGAGGAACCAAAACCAGTAGAACGCTCGGCAGGGGTGACGTCACGTCCCCCGCACCGCCCATCGGACATTTCTTATCACTAGCCAAATTTCAAAAATTCATTAAAAATCCATTTTTCAACGTAGGAAAAAAATTCAAACGGCATTGTTTCTTATTTTTTCCCCTCTTTAATTTTATATAAAACTTATGGGGAAAATTTTTCTAAGGAAAGTTCCTAATTAGAAAAATGTTCTTTTGTTGTGAATAAAATTCAATATCTCGGGTTTCATGTTCAAAATGGGGAAATCCTCCCAAATTCCTCAAAAGTCGAGGCTTTGACCTTGATGCCGCCACCATCCGATGTACACGCGTTGCGTCAATTTCTGGGTCTAGCTTCTTATTTTAGGCAATTTATCAAGAACTTTTCTTTAATAGCCGCCCCTTTGTTTAAACTGACCCAAAACCCTAAGTCGAGGCATTCGCCGATTTCGTGGACTGAAGAACACGAACGACTTCGCCAAAAGCTTATAGCTATTTTAACTAGCGAGCCGGTTCTGACGATTTTTGACCCTTCTGCCCCTATCGAGTTACACACTGACGCGAGTTCTCACGGTTTTGCCGGAATTTTGTTTAACGTAATTGATTCCAAACCACGGGTTGTGTCATATTTTAGTAAGCGGACGACTGGACCCGAGTCTCGATATCATTCCTACGAATTGGAAACTCTAGCAGTCGTTTACGCTATTAAATTCTTCAATAATTATTTACAAGCACATCATTTTACTGTAGTAACTGATTGCGCGTCTTTACGGGCTACCCAAAGTAAACAGGAATTAATTCCCCGAGTTCAAAGATGGTGGGCGTTTTTGCTTTCCTACGATTTCACGATTAAATATCGTCCTTCAGAAAAAATGCAACACGTCGATTGTCTTAGCCGGAACCCTGTGCCTTCGGGGTAGAGGGGGTGAAAAGTGAAAGTGGCCCAAGTCGGACCGGGGAGCCTCTGGTTAGCGTAGGGGAGGTTGAAGGGGGCGAGTTTCCTCTCCCTTTCGTTGACCCCGTTTCGAGCCAAGACGTAATTTCGGAAGAATCCCCGGCGGACGCCGCGAGTGAAACACCCTGTGAGGTCTGCGATTTTGAATCTAAGACTTTTAGGCCGTTTGGAAAATTACGTACTAAATATTCTCTCCCTGTTTCGCTTACGGAACGTATTGCCGACAAACGTGTCGATTTTACAACTGTTTCTTCGGACTGGCTTTTAGCCGCTCAGCAGGAGGACCCCTTTTTACAAGAAATAGTTGCTAAATTAAATTCAAACTCTATCGCGGACGAAGTCCGTAATACGTATGAAATTCGGTCCGGAATTTTAGGTAGAAATATCCAACGAAATAATCAAACGCATTGGTTACCGATTGTCCCTCGTTCATTACGACGATCCGTCGTTGACAACATTCATAGTTCAATATTTCATTTGGGAGTGGATAAAACGCTAGAAACTTTATATCGATATTACTGGTTCGAAGGAATGTCTAAATACGTGAAAAAGTACATTGAGAATTGCCTAACTTGCAAAACAACCAAATCTGATTCGGGGCCCCGCCAAATTGAGCTTCATCCAATTCCGAAAACAGCTATCCCCTGGCACACCGTGCATATCGATGCGACGGGTAAATTAAGCGGTAAGAATGACGCTAAAGAGTACGTGTTTGTTTTAATTGACGCGTTCACGAAGTACTGTTTACTTCGACATACCAAACGTATTGACGGGGCTAGTGCTGTTCGGTCTCTTCACTCTGCTTTGGATCTTTTCGGGCCTCCCACGAGAATTATTTGTGATCAAGGCAGGTGTTTTGCGTCGAAAGAATTCAAAGACTTTTGTGCGTCGTCTAATATCGAGGTCCACTTTATTGCCACCGGGGCAAGTCGAGCTAATGGCCAGGTAGAGCGTCTAATGAAGACGTTGCGTGACATGTTGGCGGTGGCGGAACAGTCTGACAGATCATGGCAGTCTAGCTTGGGAGATATTCAATTAGCACTTAATTCGACCCCCCATAGGGTGACCAAGGTATCTCCGATGGAGCTTATGTTTGGGAGGGTGAGCAAGCCATTGGCCATGGTATCCGTTCATGATGACTTAATTGATCGTTCACCTATCACTTTGGCCGAAGTAAGAGAGCTCGCGGCCCAGAAAATGGGGAAACAAGCCGATGTTGACAAGACCAGATTTGATCGTGGGAAGGCGAAGATAAAGCCATTCGCAGTGGGTGACCTCGTTCTGATGAAAAACGAGGTGCGAAATCAGACGAAGTTAGACAGTGCATATAAGGGACCGTTTCGGGTTCTCAAATTGCTGCCTAATGATCGCTACGTTTTGCGGTCGTTAGGGCAAGGGCACGGGCGTACTTTTAAATTTTCCCATGATCGCCTCAGGCGAGCTCCGTGTTTGGATGATGGCAGCTCTGCATCTTCAGGATCGGAAGACGACAGAGTTTAACACGGTATGTTTCAAAGGTAATGATTTTTATGCTTTAGTGAGATGGGCGGATTTATTTATGCGCATTGGTTTTTTCCTGTGGCTCTTCCGTGCTGCTTCTATGTCGGCTTAGTATTGTGTCATGGGAGGCGAGGCTTTGCAGACCGCTCTTGTGCTTTTATCGGCCTTGGGTTGAGTGGCGGCCTTGGCTTCGTGGCATAGAGGAACATCATGGGGGCTTTTTTCCTTGCACAGCTGGAGGGGTACTGTGGGGCGGTCGTTTGGCCGACGACTTTGCTTTGCGGGCCCTGATGGCTGTGCTGCGGCCTTTCGTGGAGACGTGGGACTGGGGCCACCGAGCGATCACGATGCGGCCCGGGGGACGCTCTGGGCTTAGCTTTTCGGAGGTTCGGCCACTGGGTGATCTGGATGCGGTCCAGCATGTGGCTGGGCTTAGCTTTTCCGTGCCCGGAGGGGGCTAGGTCTTTACTGACGTTCCTCAGCGTTGTGCCGGCCTGGGCGCTTCACGTTCGTGTCTATGGTGTTAAATTGGTGCGCTTGTGTGAGTTTAAGGCTTGTAGGGCCTTCGTGAGTCAGGTTGTTCTACCTGTGGATTTAAGGCTTGTAGAGCCTTCGTGAGTCAGGTTGTTATACCTGTGGATTTCAGGCTTGTAGAGCCTTCGTGTGTCAGGTTGTCATACCTGTGTATTTTGGGCTTGTAGAGCCTTGGTGCGTCAGGTTGTTATACCTGTGTGTAAGGCTTGTGGTGCCTTGGTGTGTCGGGTTGTTGTGCCCGTGTTTTTCAGGCTTGTTGGGCCTGCGGTGGTTCATTCCTGTGTGTTTGAACTGGCGCTAGTGTTGTTTTTGCGCCTTATTTACGTTTTTTTCTGTCTTTCAGTTGGTGTTGCCGAGGACGGCAACCTCGTCAGGTTGGCCGTGTCGGTATCGGATGAATGAAGGATCAACTGTCGGATGAATGAAGGATCAACACTTAAGAAGAAGACGTTTATTTTATTATTTTGATGTTCACATATTTTGTAATGAATGAAGGATGTGATACATATTTTTGTAATTATTTTAATTATTATAGGGTAAGCTTTAGTAAGCTCATCTTTGAACCAACCCCCGGGCTCGCAATCGTAGAGGAGACGAAGGGGTGTTACCCCTCACCAACCCCCTTCGGAGAGGAGTGGGGTGCGTTTTGAAAAAATAAACACTCTCGAGGACGGAGAAGAATATTCCGTTCTCGAGAGCTCGCGAGTAAACTGTCTTGAATTTTTTTGTCATTTTATACCATCGATATTTTGTTTTTGTAAAGTGCGTCGCCCGGGGGAAGTTCTACCCTTTTGTATAAAATCAAAGCCATTTTGGCGTTTTTGTGCGTGTCTCCGTTTAAAGACTGAATAAACTGTTTTATGCGTTTTTGTGTTTTTTTGTATGAATCATGGAAGACGGAGAATGTACGCCGACATATGAATATGAATATACTATATATATATGAATATGGTCGTACGGAGAGATAGTATCCGTAAGACACATCGGGTATCTATCTAAAGAAGAAATAGAGAATTATCACCGCTCGATTACGACACCTCTCGAGAGAAACGCGATTACTTCCACTTTTGCGGCGCGTGTCGAGTCTAACGGATATGTGGGGACCCAGGGACTGAACTTTGGTGCAGGTCTTGACATGGATTCTATCAAAAATCAAATCCAGATGGACATGATGGACAGAATATATGGGTGGTTCTCTTGGATCATGACCCGAGTCAATGGTATTATGGGCATTATATTCCTATACGACATGGTGTGTTCTTTAGTAAGACTAGGTCTGAACCTGTTTTTCTTGTACCTCAAGTACGGGTTCTCTAAACAGCTGATGTATGCGGTCGCCCCGGCTATAACGAAACATATGCTATATGGAGGGGAAGTGTATGTAGCGCGGTTCCGTAGAAAAAACCCTCCGACTGCACCCCATGTAGACGTTGAGGAAGATGGTACACCATTGAACGACATCAAGAGCAAGGACGAGACCAATGAACCAGTTTATCCTCATGTTCCCCCTCTTGCATCAGCAATAGATAAGAGACCTAGATGAATTATATTTTTCTACTAAAACTGATATACCTATAAAACATTATATATTATATTATGTTATATAATATAATAATATATTATGGTAGCGAAACCGCTACAGCCTCTTGCTTATTTGGTTCATGACAGAAAAACGAAAATACAACATGCTTTGCTCATGCTCTTCATAGAGTAGCGGAAACTATAAGAATCGCTTTCCCACAAGTCGATGAGCTCATTTCAAATGGAAAAAAAAAGCTTTTTTAAAAGCTCCTGCGAGAGTTTTAACATTAAAAAATGCTTTCCCTAATATTAATACCTCTCCGCCCTGCTCCAGTTATCACCAGGTGGGGGACTTGGCTGGAGGCAGTGTAGCTTATTTTTCGGTACGTGACACTGTTTACCTTTTAGTTCTCTCTGAAGATGAATACAGGGTCAGGGACCAGTACCCGCAACAAGCGGATGAGGCTACGCCTGCCAATGGCAATTCCGGTTTTAGGAATCGACGTGTCAGAAAGCAGCGCGCAAGCTATGACTACAATGACTCAAAGGTCAAGAGCTGGGCGGATAAAGTAGAATTTGAAGAACGTCCAGTTCCACCTCGAGGACAGACCACAAGGTCGAAGACTTTCAAGGAGGGGTTGAAACAGAAAAACAAAACCGGGCAGAATAAACCGCTTAAAAAAACGTAGGAGGGAGGTAGTTGTAGCGGCTCGGTCCGCTACCATATGATTATATATTAAGTTCAGTTTAAATAAAAGAATTCATACGAATTATTATTTCATCCGAAATATAATGTCCGCTTCAATTGGTGACCCCTTCGTAAGAACTATATATATATAGCTATTTTAAAACCCTCTTAAGAAATCATAGAGGCATTCAAAACCTCATGAAGCATCCTTTCCGATGCTTCATGAGATGATGCATTAGGAGGTTTATTTTTCGCTCTCTTAAGAAGTCTGGATGTCTCATGAGTTCAGAAAAATATCCGAGTGAAAAACAGGGATATATTTTTTTCTAACTTGAAGAGGGTGGGCTTCGTCTCCCAGACCCCCGTCTTCAATACAATCTCGGCGTCAACCGCTTCCCCCCCCCATTTCGTCTTCTCTCATCCCTCTTGCCTATGCCGCTCGGGTAATTTGCATATCATTAATTTTATTACGATTCATTAAATTTTTTTTTCAACCCTAATGTGTGACATACCGATTTTCTTATTTTTTCGCCCTCTATTAAGTGGTCCTAGTGGTCCAGACCCCCGCCTTCAATACAAACTCGGCGTCAACCCTCCCCCCCCCCATTTCTTCTTCTCTTATCCCTCTTGCCTTTGCCGCTCGGATTATTTGCATATCATTAATTATATTACGATTCATTAAATTTTTTTTCAACCCTAATGTGTGACATACCGATTTTCTTATTTTTTCGTCCTCTATTAAGTGGTCCTAACCTCATTTTTTCCTTAATAAGAGTCTTCAAAACTCTTTGCCATCTCCGAGAGCGCCCCTTCCCCACCGCCCGCAAGAGGCGATCCATCCTTCTCAACCGACAGACGCGGATTCACGTTAATTTGCGTATCAACCAATGACATCTAATTAGCATAATTTTAATTATTCGAATTATTACGACGTGTTACACATCAATTTTCAGGAAATTTGGAGACGAATTTAATCGTGATGACTAAATTTTGATAACTCGTAATTTATTTCTGACAGGGTGGTACCCCCGATAGACGGTTTTAGGAAATGGGTCTTCCTGACCCCTTAACGTTAATTTAACCAGCGATCTTAATCGCTCTTAAGTCTATGGGGCCGTTCGGACATCCGGAAGTACGTCGCTTTTTCTTCCGGAATGCCTTATACTTTATAGCCACAATTTTCATCGGACTTTCAAAATGGCGGCGATCTGTCTGTCTGTAGTATTATGTCATATGTGCTACGGCCGTACAACTAGAAAACAAACTTCCCCTTTACACCAATGACCTACTCTGATAATATTTAATATTAATTTTTGGCCCCTCATAAATTTCCAAAATTTGACCTTGACTATTCAAAAAACCAAATTTAGCCATTTTTGATTCCACCCTTTCCACAGTCTGTTATATTGTAGTGGGTGGGGGGAGGGTCAATATTATTGAAACTACCCCCCCCCCCCTCTATGGTGCTCCTACTTACGGGGGAAAAACAAAAAAAAAAAAACTTTTCAAAATAAATTCAGAAAAATAAATCTGAGAGATTTATCTCAAGGAATTTTCGAACTTCGAAAAAATGGCGGAGTTTAGGATTAGATTTTATTTTTCTTAGCGTCCGGGGGTTAAAAACCGTGACCTCAATTTTCTGAACACGCAGTAACCGACTCCCTATTGGCTAAATAGAAGGGTGGAAGACATTTTTCTTTGACGTCAGCATCCGCTTCCCAGAAAATTTTGTCATTTTGTTTCATTCTTCGCTTCGACTTCAACCTACCTTGTCTCTCGATTAGAATTCATTGTTCCCTAAACCTTATTTTTGTTTTTTGTTTTTTAAAGTTCTTATTGTTATTTTATTTACTTAAAATTAGATTAGTTTATAGCTTTTTTTTTCTAATTTAAATGTAGTTATTGTAGATTAGGTATTTCTTTTTAAGTCTTAGTCTACGTAATTACTAATTAGATTAGATTTTTTGTTATTTTTATTTAAATTTTATAATTTTAAGAACTTTTTGGTAAAAATCAAAGTATGTAAGAGTGTGAAAAAGTGGAGTGAATTTGTTTTATTGCTTGATGGTTACGATGTCTGACGTCAAGGAATTGATTCTACCTTCAGCGCAGTAAGTAACATATTAATTTTTCTTTAAAGGTTTGTTCAAGAATTTTTTAGCACTTTTTTAACTTCCTTAAAGAAGTTATTGTGATAGCCACCATTCCCGATTTTTAGGAAGGGATTTTCCCAACCCCTGAGGGTCAAATCGATAGTTGATCATTACCGATCATGACTTTGTCTGTGGTGCCGGCCGGCCGTCCGTCCGTAGCATTTATTTTGTGTAACACTTCATGGGTACAATTTTCAACCGAATTTCACCAAATTTATACACAATGTTCCTTGTGCCGTAATCTAGATATTCTCGAGAGCGATTTTTGAATTTCGAAAAAATGGCGGAGATATGTCTGTTTGAAATTTGGAAAATCGCGCTGCGGGCGAACCAAGGTTGCGATTTTTACGAAATTTACACCAAATACTCCTTATGTCATTCCAAACATTTTAGCAACCTTGAATTTTTTTGTCTATTTTTATTTTTTTATTAACTTCCTTAAAGAAGTTATTGTGATAGCCTCCATGGGCGGGTGTTGGGAAAGGGATGTTCCCGACCGCGGAGGGTCAAATGGATAATTGATCTTTACCGATCATAACTCTGTCTGTGGTGCCCCCCGTCCGGCCGTCGGTTTTTTTGTGTATACACTGTCCCACTCCTTTATAGATTCTCCTCCTTTATACATTCCCCTCCTTTATAGATCTTTAAGGAAGTTCCCGTCGGGGCCTGATCCCTACAGGTAGGGGAGACCGGGGCACGTTGATACACGGGGTAGGTTGATACAAACAACCCTTACGTCACAGTTTTTGTCTTAGCGAGGAGATGTGAAGCGGATGTCCTTGAAAATAAGGGATTATAATTCCCCCCTTGTTGTGGGGGGTTCGCGACCTCACTTCCGCCCATAGTAACAGTCAATTTGTTTTTTCCTTATCCGAGTAATTTTTTGCGCTCTTGTTTGGGTGAGCTTTTCTTCGACTTACGATCATCAAAACTGTTTTAAATCAACATTTTTGGAACCAGCGGACGATAGGCAAGTAGAATTTTTATTAAAAACTCTTAATTTTGAACATTTTAATATTTT
Organism: Orius insidiosus; assembly: GCA_014119065.1. NCBI lineage: Eukaryota > Metazoa > Arthropoda > Insecta > Hemiptera > Anthocoridae > Orius > Orius insidiosus. The sequence continues at coordinate 318,617 of JACGAQ010000055.1, read as the reverse complement.
TTTTTTTAATAAACCTGCCGGAATCAACACCGGGGCTAGTTGATACGAACCGAGCGGGGCAGGTTAATACGGCATGGTCGCTGTATCAATGTGCCCCGTTGTTGTTTAATTTATGTTTTCTAATCTTCTTATGATGTTCTTTGTATTTTTCCTTCGTTTTTTGATTTTCTTTTAATTTTTAGGATGGTCCGTAACTATATTAGAAAAACAAACAGGGGGACTGCCGATGATAAGCGAGTCGAGGATGCCTATAACGATGTTGTCTCGAAAAAATTAAGTTTCAGGCAAGCAGCAGAAAAGTACGGTATCGACAAGATGTCAATTTATCGGTATAAGAAGAAAGCTGACGTGCAGAAATCCGGCAAACCCAGTGTAGGCTATGCAAAACCTAAATTAGTCCTCACAGACAAACTCGAACTAGAGTTATGCGAATATATTTTAAAATGTGCAAAAATTTATTATGGCTTAACTCCAAAAGACGTTCGATCAATGGCCTACCAATTGGCAAAAGCTAATGACTGCAGAATTCCGGAATGTTGGAAATTGCCGAAAGCCGCCGGTCCAGACTGGTTCACTAGCTTTTTGAAGAGACACCAAAATTTATCCATCAGGTCCCCTGAGGCCTCAAGCTTGAGTCGAGCAACGTCATTCAATAAAACAAATGTTGAACTTTTCTTTGTCAACTTAAAAGAAGTTTTGGATAGATACAAATTTAAAGCGAAGGATATTTGGAACGTCGATGAAACTGGGTGTCAGAATGTCCAGCGTCCGCCAAAAATCGTCGCTCAAAAAGGAGTTCGACAAGTCGCCAAAGCAACATCGGCAGAAAGGGGAACAACAGTTACTATGGCATTAGCTGTAAACGCTCTTGGAAATTCTATTCCACCTATGTTCATATTCCCAAGAGTGTTTTACAAGGACCATTTTGTGAGAGGGGGACCGCCAGGATGCGTAGGAACCGCACATCCTTCAGGGTGGATGACTGCGGATTCTTTTCTACGATTTATGAAGCATTTTCATGAATATTCAAAATCTTCGATTGATTCACCATGTTTGCTTTTGTTAGACAACCATGAGTCACATCTATCAATAGGTGTTCTGAACTTCTGCAAAGATAATGGCATCGTTTTGTTATCTTTTCCGCCACATACCACAGATCGTCTCCAGCCCTTAGACCGCTCAGTTTATGGTCCTTTTAAGAAATATTATTTTTCAAGCGCCGATCAATGGATGACTAATAACCCCGGAAAGACTATCACTATTTACGACATTCCGGCGATCGTCAACACTGCTCTACCGAGAGCCATTACTCCTACAAACATAGTGTCAGGATTCACTGCCACTGGCATCATGCCATTTAATCCGAATATTTTTACAGAAGATGACTTCCAATGCTCGGCAGTGACTGATCGTCCATTGACCGAAGATAACACCCAAAAAAGTCAAGAGACGCCAAAAAAATCAATTCTATCTGTAGGAGACCCGCCATCAACGAGCCATGCAAGCTCCTCGTCTAACATGTGCCCGGTGTTCACTCCTCAACCGTCAACGAGCCAAGAAACTCCCCCGATTCACGTCAGCCCAGAGGATATTCGCCCTTATCCCAAAGCTGGAGCAAGAAAAAACTCTAAAAAAGGCAGGAAAAAACTCAAATCGGCTATCTTAACAGACACACCTGTCAAGCAAAAATTAGAAGAGGAAGCTTTTCTGCGAGAAGAAAAAAAAAATCGAAACAACTTCGAACTAAAAAAAACCTGTTTGGAAAATCGGGATTAGATGCGAAAAAAAACAGCCAAAAAAGCGACTAAAAAAAGAAGCAGGGACGAAAGCGACGATTCCGACAATGAAGACTCCCTTTGCTTAATATGTCTTGAGCCTTTTTCAGCATCGAAGCAAGGGCAAGAATGGATCCAGTGTATTCAATGCAAAAAGTGGGCGCACGTTGAATGTGGGAGTAATGATCCACATTACACGTGCGTTCATTGCGAATCCGACCTTAATTTTGATGATTCAGATTTAGATAATAATGAATAAAATTTCTTTTTTTATTTTTTTTGTGTTTTTTTTCCCTGTATTAACTTGCCCCGTCCTAGTATCAACTTGCCCCGTCGGCGGGGCATGTTGATACACTTTGTGTTTTTTTTTCAACACGAAAATTAAAATATACCGAGACGATTTTTTTAAATTTTTAAATCAGTAATATAAAAGAATCGCTTGAATAACAAGAATAAAATTTTGAAAAAAATTTAGGGTAAAAGGAAGTATTTTTTAAAAATCAAAAACTAAAAATCGTATCGATGTGCCCCGGTCTCCCCTACTTTTTTTGTTATTATACTGTTTTTCCAGGTTCTCACTTTGTTGTACTACCGACTCAGGGGATCTTCTGATTTTGCTGACTTCATTACTTCAAGAGACTGACACTGTAGGAGTTTTCAAAGCACTGATTGGAGGAAGAGAATTTCGGTTAAATGTTATCGCATCGAACGATGATGTTACCACTCTTGAAGCTCTCCAACATAACTTAAAACATAATTTTTTAAGTTGTTTAAAAAGGAAGGAGATAGCCTCACGTATGTGACCATTCTTTATTTCATAAATTTATGTTACTTTTGTATTGTCAGCATCAACAAATGTACCGAAAACGACTGCACAAGCTGTCAACACTTCTAGCGGCCAAACATCTAGTGAAGATATTTTACAGACCGACGCAGGTGAAGCTTCTTATAATTCTTCAGAAAGTATACAGCCTGACACAAGTCAAACTACCAAAAAAAGGTTGAAAAAGCACTATTGCAAATATTGCAATAAGTTGTTAACAAACTTCGGCAGACATCTGAAGCTATACCACGAGAAAGAAGACGAAGTGCAGACCTGGCTAAACGAAAAAAATTTAAAAAACAAAAAACAAATTATCAAGAAAATATATGGAGAGGGTGATAAACTATTTAACTCTTTACACCCTCAATCAAGCCCTCTGAGAATGAGAGTAACATCGAGGAATAAGGACAGCTTAGAATGTCCAAACTGTAAAAATAGGATAGGCTTTCACAATTATTTCCGCCATGTAAGGATCTGCGGCCCACCATCAACACTCCCGGAAGCTCGAAGATTACTTTTCGAGGAAAAAAGAAAAAAATTCGTTCCCCATTCATTTCAGATAATTTAAAGACTATTTTGGCTTCAATAAGAGAGGGCCAGATTAAAGAAACAATAATGAGAGATAAAAACATTTGCAGTTACGGCGAGCGACTCATAGGAAAGTTTTTTCAAGGAAGCCAAAATAAGTTAATTGCGTCAAATATTCGGACAGTGGCCCGAATATTCAGAGAAATGACAAAAATAGTCCTAAAAGATGGCAAAAAAATATATTCCACAGACGAAATCTTTCGGCCTTCCATGTACCAAACGTTCGAAGATGCCATAAAACAAATAGCCGGTCATGGAATGGGAGAAGATGGAGGCTACTTAAAACCGTCTCTCGTACATCAGTACGGGAGAGTGTTTCGCGCCTTCAATAAATCAGCAACTTACAGATGGCAACTAGACGAAAATGAAATTAAGGCCAAACAGTCCATGAAATGGGCAAAGCTGTTTGACCTTAATTTCAATGAAAATCTCTCAAGCCAGGCTAGAAGACAAGCAGATAGGGAAACTCAAGCCAAACGTGCGAAAGTACCACTGCTTGAGGATGTGGTGAAATTGTGTAACTACATCGACTCGGAGGCAGAGTCACAGTCAAAAATCTTAAAAGAAAATAACTCGTCAAAATATATAGAAAAGATCCATAGGAAATTGTCGGAGGTAAATCCATTATCATTATTTTATTTTGCAAGTAAGCTGATGTATGCGGTCGCCCCGGCTATAACGAAACATATGCTATATGGAGGGGAAGTGTATGTAGCGCGGTTCCGTAGAAAAAACCCTCCGACTGCACCCCATGTAGACGTTGAGGAAGATGGTACACCAATGAACCAGTTCATCCTCATGTTCCCCCTTCTTGCATCAGCAATAGATAAGAGACCTTTCTACTAATAATCATGATCCGAAGGAGCGCTTGTCTCGATTGGATGTTTGGGTGCAATTCTTGGTTTAAAAAAAAAAAAAAAAAAAAAAAAAAAAAAAAAAAAAAAAAAAAAAAAAAAAAAAAAAAAAAAAAAAAAAAAAAAACGCTGGGTGGCTACAATCAGTACTAGCTACTAGGAACGCTGAACGCAAGTCGCAACCGAGTACACCGATTAACCGAAGCGAAGTCCGAACCCGTCAGGCGACCGACCACGTCGGTTTTTCAACCGGTTAACGTTAACGAGTGAATCACTCGCCTGGGCAATCAAACGAACAACCGAATAACTCGATTGTTTTCACTCGATTGTTCCCATCCCTAACCCCCGGTCAGGTTTGTCTTGTTCTCTGAATTTTTATGTGCAGGCATTTTTCCTGATTTTTCCATAATTAAGTTCGCGTTTGAATTTTTACTGTGCTTCTTTAGGGTGAATTTTATTCTTTAGGGGTACTCCATACTTATGATTCCATCAATTTGGCTTTGGTATATGCATTTCGCAGGATAGGACGAGTCCTTGAACCTGCAAGGGTATTTTGTGGACTGATGAATATCCCATCACCGCCAACTAAATACAATCATCACCAGAAAGTTGTAACGAAAGCTGCGATGCAAGTTGGGCACGACAGCATGCGCCAAGCAGTTGAAGAGGCTGTCGAAATCAACGACAACTCCCGGGACCTTGTTGTCAGCATTGATGGCACTTGGCAAAAAAGAGGCCATAATAGCCTAAATGGCGTTGTCAGTGCTATCAGTGTTGACAACTGCAAAGTTGCCGATGTGGCAATTTTATCAAAATTTTGCAAATGCCCAGAGAGAGCTAAAAACCTACATGAGGATTCCTGTACTGCCAACTACGTGGGTAGTAGTAACAGTATGGAGACTGCAGGAGCCGAAGAAATTTTTGATCGTTCCCTATCCAAGTACAATGTCAGGTAAAAAAACTTCATGTTAGGTAGCGTAATATTTATACATTTTTCTTTATTTTAGATACACCCATTACCTTGGTGATGGGGATTCTAAGGCCTTCGCCAGTGTAAAGGCCAAAAAGCCTTATGGCGATGATATAGAAATTGAAAAACTCGAGTGTGTAGGCCACGTCCAGAAGAGGATGGGGAGCAGACTGAAAAAGCTCAAGGGAACAGCGGGGAAGCTTTCAGATGGAAAGGCCATCGGGGGAAAATCCCGATTGACCGATTCGGCTATCCTAGAAATACAAAAATACTATGGCTTGGCCATTAGGAGAAATACAAATGATTTGAATAAGATGATAAAAGCAATTTGGGCAGAGTTTTTTCATCTGAACTCCACCGATGAAGATCCCTGTCACCAGCTATGCGGCGAAGATTGGTGCAAATATAAAAAGGCCGAAAAAGAAGGTATTTTTCATAATATTCACGTTATAATTTTTTGTTATATATATTTTTTTTTTATTATAGGAACAACTTATAAACATGGAGATCACTTTCACCTTCCGCGTGCAGTGATGGAGGCAATAAAGCCGATATTTAGAGACCTCACAAAGAAGGAATTGCTGAGAAAATGCCTTCATGGAGGCACTCAAAATACTAATGAAAGTTTGAACAATGCTATATGGTGTCGTGTACCCAAGACAGTATTCGTGGGATTGGACACACTACATTTCGGGGTCTTCGACGCAGTAGCTGCATACAACGATGGGAATATCGCATGCTGCCGGGTGCTTCAAATCCTTGGCTACGAGCCCGGCCGCCTCTGCGTAAAAGCCCTAAGGAGAGCGGACGACATAAGACTCAAAGAAGGAAACAGAATGTTCTTGGAGGCCTCCAAGGAAGCTCGCCAAGAAAAATCCCGAGCAAGGAGGAGGCTTGAGGAAGAATTGGAAGAAGCCGAGGGACCATCCTATGGAGAGGGCGAGTTTTAGTTTTTAAAAATAATAATAAAAGTTTTATATTTATTGAATTTATTATTTTCCTAATACCTTTTCTATTTTTCCCCCCAGTAATATAACGCTTGTCTATATATTATTAATTTCATATTATAAGGAAATGAGGTGAACAGTGTTCAGAAATTCAGATTTTTTTTTCAAAAATTTTTTCGAACACTTCCGATCATCAAAACTTAAAAATACTTATACCGTTGGATGCAGAAAAGGTTAAACTTTAATTAAAAAAAAAAAAAAAAAAAAAAAAAAAAAAAAAAAAAAAAAAAAAAAAAAAAAAAAAAAAAAAAAAAAAAAAAAAAAAAAAAAAAAAAAAAAAAAAAAAAAAAAAAAAAAAACGATTTTTTGTTCAGAAATTCAGATTTTTTTTTTTCAAAAATTTTTTTCCGATCATCAAAACTTAAAAATACTTATACCGTTGGATGCAGAAAAGGTTAAACTTTAATTTTAAAAAACGATTTTTTTTGGGGGGGGGGAAAGGGAAGACTGCCCTTAAGGCTGTTTTTCCATTGAAAAAATTAAAACTTTGTTTTTTTACTTCTGGTTTTTTATTCAATACCCACTCAATCGTTCTGGTTTTTATCTCCTCTAAGGTAGGTACTATGGCTGGATGAGGATTTTTACGTTTAAATTACCTAAACCTTAGGAATAAGCAAAATGCAGAAATTACAATTTTCAGGGTTCATTAATATTCCTAAAATTAGGTACTTAAGTATGTATCCAAGCATCGCTGAATTGGTGTGATAACCTAATATCTCTATGTTTTTTTTAAAATGATAACCTCGTAACTGGTGGATACAAATATTATAAATAGATTTTATGTCATAAAGATCTCAAATTGACGGAAACAACAGCTATAAATAAAATGCTACTTGGATAAAACCGGTGCACAATTTTACCACCCTGCTGCCAGCCCAATACCAACATTGACAGAATGATAAAAGAAGTAAAATCAAAAAATTGAAATAGTTTTGATACTTATTGTGTATCAAATATCAATAGTATACTACTACTATGTAGATATGTTTAGTACAACAATATGGATACACCTTTAACAGAAAAAAAAATCTTGGAAATGATATCTTTGGCTTGAAAATGTTCATGAAGTTATGAAACAGTCTATCTTTTAAGTCTTAATATAAATAAGAACAGTCTGAAAAATTGAAACTTCATAGCAGTCTTGAAAAGGTGGCTTTAACCAAATTTCAAAGTCCTCTGATCTCTTGCAGACTTATACAGTTTGAACTAATGTTGACTAACCTTAAAACTAAGCAGCCTCACGTAGAAGATAGCCAGCTTTGATGAAACAATTTCTGACGAACTCCTTTTCGTTTTCAACAATTTTCGCATGGGCATTAAGTACCCACAGGTGGATGTCGTCTAAAGAAGGAACTTGGATACTTTTCGACTTCCAGCTTGATTTCTTCTGCGAATGGATCCATTGGTTTTCTATCTCGTCCTTAAACTTCTGCGAAATCCCAAACGAAATCGGTTGGAGTTTCGACGTGCATCCCGTTGGAATAAACAAAACATCAAATTTTTCATTATTTTTCAGTTCATCATGCGGCTCATAGATGTCACAAATAAAAACTGAATTATTTTTTAAAAACCTAAAACAAAACAAAAATATTATCTACCAATAAACCTCACATAAGAGCTTACGGTGTGATAAGATGGATCCATTGCTTCATGGTAACCAAATCATTTATTCCATTTTCTTGTACCAAAGTGAAAATTGAAGGTGAGATAAGATTCACAGGGCTCTAGAAAATAATTAGTTTCATATAAATTTAAATTGAAATAGTACTTTTGTGATTAAAGTAGTTGGTAAAAATGTTCCATCGGCTCGACAGCAAATTATTAGAGACGCATGCGAATTGTCAAAACCGGATTTTCTTAGAAGTGTAACCGATTTAGTAGAACCTAAAATTAAAAGAAATAAGATTTCAAATTAATTTAAGCCAATAAAAAGTACCTGATGGATTAAAATTAAGGGGGATTTCATCAAAAGCGAGGAACGAATCAGCAAGAAGCTTTTTGCCAGCTACTATGTTTTGAAAATTTAAATATTTATTTTCCAAAATCGTCGGGAGTTCAATATCTGGGTTGGGAAAACCTTGAAGCGTCTTGACAAATCGCTTTGAAAATCTGACAGCCCAGCTGGACGACGGTTTACGCTGTGTGTCGCTAGTCTGCGCCGCTCGGTTCAGAAGGTCAGCATGAAGCACCGTTTTATTATTTTCAAACTGACCCAAAACCCAAATGAGAAGATCAGTGTCTTGGTTAGACTTTTCATGAGTACATTTCAACAAAGAATAACGTTTTCTCCATCTATAATACCAGCCAGAACTACACGTCATATCTTTGTAACCAGCATCATGGTACATACTTAAGGCCATTTTTCTTATCTAGAATTAAAATAATTAATAAAAGAAAACATAAAACACAAATCTTACTTGTTGGCTACTTGGCTTAGAAGTCAACTTTTGATACCAATCCCAAATTTTTCGATCAATTTTTTCATCAGTCAAATAATGTTTAGCCTCTCTTGTCACATGTTTATCATCTGTAAATTGAAAAAATTAATTATATGACATAAAAATAAATAAATAAAAACCTTTTATGCTTTCCACCCACTCTTTAATTCTTTTTCTGTCGATTTTAAACACAAGAGACACTTTCTTTTTCGAATAGTTGGTACAAAGAAGAGCAATTTCTTTTTTGAACTTTCTAGGATATGAGATTCGGGATTTTTCTTCAGTCTTAAGAAGTCTAAAATTGATAATAAGAATGAAGAAAACGAAAGTTAAGTTGTACCTTACGGAGTATTTCACTAACCAATGGTCAGCTTTTAAAACATTTATGTTTATTTCGTTTAGTTTTTTAGTTAGTTCTTCTCGAGTTACGAGATGGCCACGTGTTCGTTCAGTCTGAAGCCATTTTATGAAGTCGGAATCAACATTTATTTTGCTTTCAGTTGTTTTATTTCTAGGAACGCTCCTTAACCAGTCTGATATTGTACTTTTGTTTACATTAAACTCAGCTACAGCTTCTCGAATAGAATTTTTTAATGCGAACTCAATTACTTTAGTTTTAAACTGAGGTAAATATCTTTCACTGCGTTTCTTTTGAGTACGCTTGGAATCATTTTTTGTTTGGGCGTTTTCTTCCGCTTTAAGGTAAGAGGAGCTGAGCGACGAGTCGTAAAAATCGATATTTTCAAACGGAGTAAATGAAAACTCACCGTCGAATAAATCGACGATTCCATCTTCGCCTGATATAAACGATGGCAGCTCGTCTATCAGATTTTCATTCTCATTGAATAAATTCAGTCTTTCGGGTGTGTTTGTTTCAGTCTTCGGATCGAGCTCTTCTGAACTTTTCCATTTCATGTACCACCTCCTGTACCATCCTTCACTTGCCTAAAAAGCCATCGTTGTAAATATTTTTAATAGGTTTACTAAGTGTGGTCCACAGAAAAGCTTTAAAAAACACTGGATAGAGAGAAAGGGAACCAGGAAAGCAGTTTTACGTTTATGTTAAATTTTTAGTCTTCAAAAATTGGAACATAATTTTAAGAGAAATCTGGACGTCAACACCTCACAAATTTTTAAAAGAATTTTCGAGAGTTCGGGTTTTTGACAGGAAATCTCATTTTTGCAGAAGTTTTCCTCGCCTTTTTACCAGCGAAACCCAACTTCAGCAGGATTTTAGGGAGTTTCCCTTGGTTTTTTTTTGACAGGGGTTTCAAAAACAAGATATCTCCAACATTTTATAACCAGCGAAACCCCACTTTTGCAGGATATTAAGGAGTTTTCCTCGGTTTTTTGTCAGCCCCGATTTCGCAGGAATTTTTCTTGCCTTTTTGACAGAGAGACCCTATTTTTACAGGATCGTCGTGAATTTCCCATTGGTTTTTTGACTTTGGATTAAAAAAAAAGATAGATCAAGAATTTTTTTAACAGCGAAACCACATTTTTACAGGATCGTCATAACTCATAAGTTTCGCCTCGGTTTCAAAAACAAAATAGTTCTAATATTTTTTATTACTAGCGAAACTCCACTTTTGCAGGATCTTAGGGGGTTTTCCTCAGTCTTTTATAAAGAAACCTCATTTTTGCAGGAATTTTCATTGCCTTTTTTACAGAGGGACCCCATTTTTACAGAATTGTCGTGAGTTTCTTGTTGGTTTTTTGACTGGAGTTTCAAAAACAAGATATTCCCAAAAAAAAATTGTTTACCAGCGAAACCCCACTTTTGCAGGATTTTAGGGAGTTTCCCCTTGGTTTTTGGACTCAGGTTTCAAAAAGAAGATACAGTAGAGCGTCGGTTATCCGAAACAATTGGGGCCGAAGGGTGTTCGTATAATCGATTTTTCGGATAATCGAACATCACTGGAAGTACATATGTACATACATAATATGTATGTACGTTTATGTACTTCTTTGTTGAGGGTAGGAAAATGGGTGGGATACAACAAAAAAAAAGCAAAAAAACACTTTTTTGACTAGACCTTTAATAGGTAACCGTAAAGTATAAGTTGTGTGTGTAGAGGGGAAAGAGCGGAGGAACCCCCTTCTCGGTTTTTTTTTGACGTGATTCGGCTTTCGGTTAACCGACGTTTCGGATGACCGACTTTCGGATAATCGACGCTCTACTGTAGTTCTAGCATTTTTTATTACCAGCGAAAACCCACTTTTGCAGGATATTAGGGAGTTTTCCTGGTTTTTTTTGTCAGGAAAACTCATTTTTGCAGGATTTTTTATCGACTTTTTAACAGAGAGACTCCATTTTTACAGTATCGTTGCGAGTTTCTTGTTGGTTTTTTAACTGGGGTTTCAAAACAAGATATTTCCAACAATTTTGTTACCCCAGAAAAAACCCACTTTTGCAGAATTTTAGGGAGTTCACCCTCTGTTTTTTTACTCATGTTTCAAAAACAAAATAGTTCTAACATTTTTTATTACCAGCGGAACCCACTTTTGCAGGATCTTAAGGAGTTTTCCTCATTCTTTTAACATGAAAACTCAATTTTGCAGGAATTTTGTTTTTTGAATGGAGTTTCAAAAACAAGATATTTCTAAAAAAAAATTTACCAGCAAAAGCCCACTTTTGCTGTAATTTTCTCCTTTTTGCCAGAGAGACTCCATATTTACAAGATCGTCGTAGTTTCCCCTCGGTTTTTGGTCTCGGGTTTTTTCGAAAACAAGATAGATCTAGCTTCTATTTTTTTTATTACCAGCAAAACCCCACTATTGCAAAATACATATTAGGAAGTTTTCCTCAGTATTTTGCCAGGAAACCTCATTTTTGCAGGAATTTGCCGTTTTAACAGAGGGACCCCACTTTTACAGGATTGTCGTGAGGTTTCTCGTAGGTTTTTTGACTTGTTTCAAAAACAAGTTATTTCCAAAAAAATTTACCAGCAAAACCCCACTTTTGCAGGATCATAGGGAGTTTTCCTAGTTCTTTTAACAAGAAACCTCATTTATGCAGGAATTTTCATTGCCTTTATGACAGAGAGACCCCATTTATACAGAATTGTCGTGAGTTTCTCGTTGGTTTTTTGAATGGAGTTTCAAGAACAAGATAGTTTCAAACTTTTTTTTTTTTTAACCAGCGGAACCCTAATTTTGCATGATATTAGGGAGTTTTTCTCGGTTTTTCGTCAGGAAACCTCATTTTTGCAGGAAATTTCATCGCCTTTTTAACAGAGAGACCCCATTTTTATAAGATCGTCGAGAGTTTTCCCTCGGTTACAAGAACAAGATAGTTTTAACTTTTTTTTTACCAGCGAAACCCTAATTTTGCAGGATTTATGGGCGTTTTCTTTAGTTTTATGACTGCGGTTTCAAAAACAAAATATATCTAACATTCGTTATTTTTAAATGAGTTTCACCATATCTATTATCAGTGCCTTGAGACAAAAAGAAAAGAATGTAATGTCGCACAGATTTAAGATTTTAAAAAGCGTTTCAAAACATAGCCTGGTAAATTCATCAAAATGGATTAACCGTAGTTCAAAATTTTGTTTAGAATTACTTTAACTTAGGCACAAACTAATAAAAAAATAAATTACCTTGAAGTTCGAAATTCCGGCATTGTGGAAAGCTTGTTTGGCATAATTCTGTACCTCTTTCCTCGAGGCCCGCTTCGCTTTAGACCACAGCCAAACTTCGCGTCCGATCGTTTTGTACAGAGCACATGTCGCGGTTGGTTCCTGGCAGCCATTTTCCTAAAGATAATATTAATTTTAAAAAATAGTTTATAATATTAAAAAGTTAAAGTTTAAAATATTAATTACCTTGTGAACCGTGGAGCTCATGAAATATCACCTTGTTAAGATTTGCAAAAGATTGGCCAAAGGAAAATTGTGCCCATAATCACCGCAGTCGAACGACTGTTCCAACCGAACGCTCGAAGTTGAGTGAGACTGAGTGCGTACTGCGTGTGCGCCTTGCCCATGTGTTAACGGTAAAATGGCGGCCAAAAGACTTTCCCACGCAAATTCAAAAACTACCATTAAAATCTAGGATTTAAAATAACCAATTTAACCTTTAATTAAATACAAAAAATGAAACAAGGGACCAAAAATTAGAGGGAAAGCAAAAAGAAGAAGGCGTATGAGACCACGAGGTCCGATTGAATTCAGAGGTAATGTTCGGCGTAATCGTATTTTATTTTTTAGATGATTATTGTAATCGCTTTTTTATGATTACGATCGCGGTCGAATTTTTTTCTAACATTACAATCGGCCTGTGCATTGTTCTTAGCAAAGTAGGACAAAAAGTAATCGATTACTGATTACCGATATTTAATTGATTACTTTTATGTCTGATTACCATATACGTCTATGGTAATCACACATCGATGTATATACTAAACCGATACATCGATGGGACGTATATAATAGTTGGTGATTACTTGATTATTAAAGTATTAGATTACCTTGCAGATTGCAATATTACAAAAAGTAGTTGATTACTTTCCTCGTGAATCAATAATCCTAAGTGTGGTTACTGATTACTTTTAATCATTAATCAAAAAATAACATTAATGATTACTTGTAATTTAGTAATCACACCATGATTAATGATTAATTGCACAATTAAAATCACAATAACTTCTTTAAGGAAGTTAAAAATGATTACTTAAATAAAAAAGGTAAAACTTTTATGCACGGAAAGAGAAATCATTGAGTAATCCAACAATCTTTGAGCGTTTTAAGCCACGAAAAAAGTAATCAAGGTAATCATTAAGTAATCTATAACTCTGAGACCGTTTTCAGCCAGAAAAAAGTAATCATCAAGTAATCTTTGTGTAATCTTAGAGCGTTTCAGCCAGAAAAAAAGTAATCAAGGTAATCATTGAGTAATCTATCACTCTGGGAGCGTTTTAAGCTAGAAAAAAGTAATCAATGAAATCATTGAGTAATCTATCACTCTGAGAGCGATTTAAGCCAGAAAAAAAGTAATCATCGAGTAATCTTTGTGTAATCTTAGAGCGTTTCAGCCAGAAAAAAAGTAATCAAGGTAATCATTGAGTAATCTATCACTCTGAGAGCGTTTTCAGCCAGAAAAAAAGTAATCATCGAGTAATCTTTGTGTAATCTTAGAGCGTTTCAGCCAGAAAAAAGTAATCAAGGTAATCATTGAGTAATCTATCACTCTGAGAGCGTTTTCAGCCAGAAAAAAAGTAATCATCGAGTAATCTTTGTGTAATCTTGGAGCGTTTCAGCCAGAAAAAAGTAATCAAGGTAATCATTGAGTAATCTATCACTCTGAGAGCGCTTTCAGCCAGAAGAAAGTAATCATTAAGTAATCTATAACTCTGATACCGTTTTCAGCCAGAGAAAAGTAATAATAAAGTAATCTTTAAGTAATCTTAGAGCGTTTTCATCCAGAAAAAAAGTAATCAAGGTAATCATTGAGTACCTAATCTATCACTCTAAGAGCGTTTTAAGCCAGAAAAAAGTAATCAAGGTAATCATTGAGTAATCTATCACTCTGAGAGCGTTTTAAGCCAGAAAAAAGTAATCATCGAGTAATCTTTGTGTAATCTTAGAGCGTTTCAGCCAGAAAAAGTAATCAAGGTAATCATTGAGTAATCTATCACTCTGAGAGCGCTTTCAGCCAGAAGAAAGTAATCATTAAGTAATCTATAACTCTGATACCGTTTTCAGCCAGAAAAAAGTAATAATAAAGTAATCTTTAAGTAATCTTAGAGCGTTTTCAGCCAAAAAAAAGTAATCAACGTAATCATTGAGTACCTAATCTATCACTCTAAGAGCGTTTTAAGCCAGAAAAAAGTAATCAAGGTAATCATTGAGTAATCTATCACTCTGAGAGCGTTTTAAGCCAGAAAAAAGTAATCATCGAGTAATCTTTGTGTAATCTTAGAGCGTTTCAGCCAGAAAAAAGTAATCAAGGTAATCATTGAGTAATCTATCACTCTGAGAGCGCTTTCAGCCAGAAGAAAGTAATCATTAAGTAATCTATAACTCTGATACCGTTTTCAGCCAGAAAAAAGTAATAATAAAGTAATCTTTAAGTAATCTTAGAGCGTTTTCAACCAGAAAAAAAGTAATCAACGTAATCATTGAGTAATCTATCACTCTAAGAGCGTTTTAAGCCAGAAAAAAGTAATCAAGGTAATCAATGAGTAATCTATCACTCTTAGCTCGCTTTCAGCCAGAAAAAAGTAATCATTAAGTAATCTATAACTCTGATACCGTTTTCAGCCAGAAAAAAAGTAATCAAGGTAATCATTGAGTAATCTATCACTCTGAGAGCGTTTTAAGCCAGAAAAAAAGTAATCATCGAGTAATCTTTGTGTAATCTTAGAGCGTTTCAGCCAGAAAAAAAGTAATCAAGGTAATCATTGAGTAATCTATCACTCTGAGAGCGTTTTCAGCCAGAAAAAAAGTAATCATCGAGTAATCTTTGTGTAATCTTAGAGCGTTTCAGCCAGAAAAAAAGTAATCAAGGTAATCATTGAGTAATCTATCACTCTGAGAGCGTTTTCAGCCAGAAAAAAAGTAATCATCGAGTAATCTTTGTGTAATCTTGGAGCGTTTCAGCCAGAAAAAAGTAATCAAGGTAATCATTGAGTAATCTATCACTCTGAGAGCGCTTTCAGCCAGAAGAAAGTAATCATTAAGTAATCTATAACTCTGATACCGTTTTCAGCCAGAGAAAAGTAATAATAAAGTAATCTTTAAGTAATCTTAGAGCGTTTTCATCCAGAAAAAAAGTAATCAAGGTAATCATTGAGTACCTAATCTATCACTCTAAGAGCGTTTTAAGCCAGAAAAAAGTAATCAAGGTAATCATTGAGTAATCTATCACTCTGAGAGCGTTTTAAGCCAGAAAAAAAGTAATCATCGAGTAATCTTTGTGTAATCTTAGAGCGTTTCAGCCAGAAAAAAAGTAATCAAGGTAATCATTGAGTAATCTATCACTCTGAGAGCGCTTTCAGCCAGAAGAAAGTAATCATTAAGTAATCTATAACTCTGATACCGTTTTCAGCCAGAAAAAAGTAATAATAAAGTAATCTTTAAGTAATCTTAGAGCGTTTTCAGCCAGAAAAAAAGTAATCAACGTAATCATTGAGTAATCTATCACTCTGAGAGCGTTTTCAGCCAGAATAAAACTAATCAAGGTAATCATTGAGTAATCTATCACTCTAAGAGCGTTTTAAGCCAGAAAAAAGTAATCAAGGTAATCAATGAGTAATCTATCACTCTTAGCTCGCTTTCAGCCAGAAAAAAGTAATCATTAAGTAATCTATAATTCTGATACCGTTTTCAGCCAGAAAAAAAGTAATCAAGGTAATCATTGAGTAATCTATCACTCTGAGAACGCTTTCAGCCAGAAAAAAAGTAATCATTGAGTAATCTATCACTCTGAGAGCGTTATCAGCCAGAAAAAAGTAATCAACAAGTAATCTTTGAGTAATCTTAGAGCGTTTTTAGCCATGAAAAAGTAATCAAAGTAACCATTGAGTAATCCATCACTCCGAGAGCGTTATCAGCCAGAAAAAAAGTAATCATCAAGTAATCTTTGAGTAATCTTAGAGCGTTTTCAGCCAGAAAAAAGTAATCAAGGTAATCATTGAGTAATCTCTCACTCTGAGAGCGTTTTCAGCCAGAATAAAACTAATGAAGGTAATCATTGAGTAATCTATCACTCTAAGAGCGTTTTAGCCAGAAAAAAGTAATCAAGGTAATCATTGAGTAATCTATCAATCTGAGAGCGTTATCAGCCAGAAAAAAAGTAATCATCAAGTAATCTAACAATCTGAGATAGATTACTCAATGATTACTTTTTACTATGCATTGCTGAACGCCTAGAACTCCTCTTTTTAATATTAAAAAATCATCTTGGAGTAATCAGATAACTTAAGGTAATCATTTATTTTTGTAATCTACTGGGGTGATTATAAATTAATCATAATTACTTGTAATCATGTAGGTGATTACTTTTTTGTAACCGATTACAAAAGTAATCACCCCAGTAGATTACAAAAATAAATGATTACCTTAAGTTATCTGATTACTCCAAGATGATTTTTTAATATTAAAAAGAGGAGTTCTAGGCGTTCAGCAATGCATAGTAAAAAGTAATCATTGAGTAATCTATCTCAGATTGTTAGATTACTTGATGATTACTTTTTACTATGCATTGCTGAACGCCTAGAACTCCTCTTTTTAATATTAAAAATCATCTTGGAGTAATCAGATAACTTAAGGTAATCATTTATTTTTGTAATCTACTGGGGTGATTATAAATTAATCATAATTACTTGTAATCATGTAGGTGATTACTTTTTTGTAACCGATTACAAAAGTAATCACCCCAATTGACTATTTATGAAGTCATTATTTTTTAAAAGTCAGATTACAATAATCAAAATGCAATCGGTTACAAAAAGTAAACGCCCTACGGTTCTTCGCGCATCTCTTTTAAAGTAGTTTGCGTACACCCCACTACTATTTCGTCCATCGATATTTTTAACTAATATTACTAAAAACATATCAAATTTCATATTCTTTTTAGTTTTAAAGATGATTTATATACAATTTATTATTTAAAAATTATATTCGGATGAAATTTTTGATCGCAACTTGATGGTTTTGGGCCCGTTTTGAAGGCCAGGCGCCAGCTGACTACATTGTACGATGTAGGGAATTTTTATACGATGTAAATTTTTTTTTCTTTAACACTAAAAACACCTAAAATATCGAAACCGATCAAAAATCGTTTTATCAACTGAGCGCGATTTAATCGTCCGAACTTAGTATACGAACGGATTTATTTTAAACGTTTTCGTATAAACGGAAAAGCCGGCGAGTGATTCGGGTGTCAAAAAAGTGTTTACAGTGATCGATTTTATCCGATCAAAACGTCCATCCGTCGTGCTTTTGTTTATTTGAATTTGTTGAATTTTGTTTAAAACTACTTCGTTCGTTTGAATTATTAAAGCGGCCCAATCTCATTCCGGCCCTGTCGGTCCTTTATTTAAAAAAAAAGGACATTCGGGAAGTTTTACTCCCCCGGTCCGCCATTTTGTAGTACTTGAAAATTTTATTTATTATGATTTTACCTTTTGTAAAGAATCTAATTATTTAACTGATTGGGTTATTAAATTTTAAATAATCAAGGACCATTTTAATTTTTAAAAAGGTTAGTTTTATTTAAATTTATTCAGTTTCACTTCACGTTTCAAAATCGACCCGTTCTAACCCCTCTACTTAAATTTTCTGTCAACTAATTCTATCGTTTTTAATTATTTTTAATTTATTAATAAATTATTTTTAAAATAAGTTTTTAAAATTTTGGTCAATTTTAGTGTTGCGTCGTTTTTATCGATTTTTATCTTTTTTTTTTTCGTTAGGTCTTTGCGGTGAAATGCTTCTAGATCCGGTGGAATATCTTAAATATAGAAAAGCTGTAAATATTTTATTCTGATTCGTCGATTTGAATTGAAGACGGGGAGAGATGACTATTTCAACTCGTGGACAAACCGTCGAGCCTCCAGACGGAGAAAACAACGTCGTCCCGGTAAGTTTTCGTTGTTTTACGAACGTTTTTCGGGGTTTTTAAGATTGCACGTTTGTGTGCAATGACGGAGGCGTTTACGGGTAGGCGATTGGCTGTCCTATCAATATTTTACCTTCCTTATAATTTAAATGAAGTGGGGGTCCAAAATTTTATTTGCGTATCTTCATTTTGATGAAAATTATTGGGTAGATTTTGAAGTACTTAATTTTTCTATCTTCCTTCTGTAACCCCAACAAGCAGACCTTTTTTACTGTCAAAATGTGTGGAAAACCTCATTTTCAGTATGAACGCCCGCAGAATTTTGATGTGTGGATTAGTTTTATTGGACAATGGTTTTTTGGGGGCATAAAAGTTGTTCAGTCCAAAACTTTAGTCCAAAAATTCTTGTTAATATACCAAGATTTGAGAAAATGAGAAAAGCACAGTTAAAAATCTGAGGGTTACTCCAGCTGATAGTTTAAAAAACTGGTTTCTCTCAAAAATTTGTGAAAAACTTGCAAAAATTCTGAAAATATGGGGTTTTTCTGTCAAAATGCCCAAAAAACCCAAAAGTCCGATAAAAAGGTTCTTTTGTACCTACTA
This sequence comes from Orius insidiosus, assembly GCA_014119065.1. NCBI lineage: Eukaryota > Metazoa > Arthropoda > Insecta > Hemiptera > Anthocoridae > Orius > Orius insidiosus. The sequence goes on along the minus strand of JACGAQ010000055.1, from coordinate 299,995 downwards.
ATACAAGGTTAGCTACCATAAGCTACCAAAAATCATGTGAAAATTGGGTTTCTCCGTCAAAATATGAGGAAAACTCCTATAAATCCTTAAGAATGGGGATTTTCTGACAAAATACGAGGAAAACCCCGTAAAATCCTGAAAAATGGGGATCCTCTGTTTAAATGTGAGGAAAAATATCTAAAATCCTGTATAAATGGGAATTATTTATAATATTAATATCCAAGAGAAACTCCAAAAATTTTGTAAAAAAAGGTTTCTTTTTCAAAAATGCTGTAAAAATGGTGATTATCTGCCAAAATTTAAGAAAAACTGACAAAAATTATTTAAAAATGGGGTTTTCTCTTCCCGAAAACCTGCAAAAACGTTAAAAATAATAGATTTTTTTCTGTCCCAACGAAATCAAAAGATTCTCTCTGTAAATGTCTCGAAATCCTGAAATCTCAAAAATCCTGTAAAAATAGGGCTTCTTTTTCAAAATTCACAAAAATTCCGCAAAAATGGGGATTATCTGTCAAAATCTAGGGAAAACTGACAATAATCCTGTAAAAAAAAAGGGTTTCTTTTTCAAAACTCCCAAAAACGCCATAGAAATGAAGATTTTCCATCAAAATCTAAGGAAAACTTCCAAAAACCCCGTACAAATGGGGATTTTTTAAATCAAAATCTAAGGAAAACTGACAAAAATCCTGTAAAAATTAAGGGTTTCTTTTTCAAAACTCCAAAAACCCCGTAAAAATGGGGATTTTCCATCAAAATCTAAGGAAAACTGACAAAAATCCTGTAAAAATTAAGGGTTTTCTTTTTAAAACTTCCTAAAAAACCTGTAAAAATTGGGATTTTTCATCAAAATCTTAAGAAAACTGACAAAAATCCTGTAAGAAATAAGGGATTTTTCTTCAAAACTACCAAAAACCCTTTCAAAATGGGGGTTTTCCATCAAAATCTTAGGAAACTGACAAAAATCCTGTAAAAATTAAGGGTTTCCTTTTTAAAACTTCCAAAAACCCTGTAAAAATGGGGATTTTTCATTAAAATCTTAGGAAAACTGACAAAAATCCTGTAAAAAATAAGGGGTTTTTCTTCAAAACTCCCAAAAACCCTGTCAAAATGGGGGTTTTCCATCAAAATCTTAGGAAAACTGACAAAAATCCTGTAAAAATTAAGGGTTTCTTTTTCAAAACTTCCAAAAAACCCCGTAAAAATTGGGATTTTCCATCAAAATCTTAGGAAAACTGACAATAATCCTGTAAAAAATAAGGGTTTCTTTTTCAAAACTCCCAAAAACCCCGTAAAAATGGGGATTTTCAATCTAAACCTAAGGAAAACCCAAAAAAATCCTTAAAAAAAAGTTTTCTTTTTTTTTAACTCTCTTAAAAATGGGGATTTTCAATCTTAACCTAAGGAAAACCGACCAAAATCCTGTAAAAAAAGGTTTGTTTTTTTCAAAACTCCCTTAAAAATGGGGATTATTTGTCAAAATCTAACCATCCCTAACCATCCCTAAGGAAAACTGACAAAAATCCTTTAAAAATGGGGTTTCTCTTATCACAATATGTGCAACTCTCAAAACTGCTATAAAAAACTTGGTTCCTCTGTCCAAAAACCAGCAAAATCGTTAAAAATAATAAATTTTTTTCTGTAAAAATTCTTGGAAAACATCCTAAAATTCCTTGAAACTGGGAATGATTAGTCAAAATTCAAGGGTAACTCCCAAGAATCTTGTGAATCTCCCTGCCATTTCTCCTTTCTTAATCAGCCGGTATTTTAGTTTCTTCTTCTTCTTCTTTTAGTTTCGTTGGGATGTGCGACCTTCCCAACGACCACAAATCCCTGCGAAATTAAAAAAAATTCTCCCTGTAAATTTGAGAACCTCTTTATTGCAGTATTTTGAGTAGTACAATAAATTTGATGTCCTGAAAATGTGATAATAAATTTTTAAATAACAATATCTCTTGGGAAATTGATTACTTCTGTTTTTTGGAAATGGGTATGGTCAATTTTGACTTGAGATTTTTCTGATTTTGAGTTGGAGTGGCTTTGTCAGGACGTATTTTTCTTCTGTAGAAGTTCTTTGTTGGCTTTATGTGTGTTAATTGCCTTAATTTTGACTTATTTTGTTTTATTTTTTCTCCTCAAGGTTCAGCCAGTTCAGGCTGTCCAACCTGCCGCAGTAGAGGTACCTGGTGTTCCCGATAACGAAGTAGCTCCTCAGCATTCGTGCAACGATGCCAACTGCACATGTGGCGAACCTGACTTTCCGTTGGACAAGCTCGCCAATTTGGACACGAAGATTTCGAATCCGCGCTGGGTCGTGCCCGTTCTTCCTGAACAGGAGCTCGAATGTCTCATGCAGGCGGCGATCAATTTGTGCAAGACTGGGGACGACGTCCGTTCCGAAGCGTGCCAGCAGTTTTACCGTGAAGGACTTACGATCTCATTTACCAAAATTTTAACCGACGAGGCGGTCAACTCATGGAAATACAACATCCACCAATATATTTACCAGAATTGTCTTAAACTTGTCGAGTTATGTGTTCTGAAGCTTTCGGACGATTCGAGCCCCCTTTTAGATCTTCTCGCCATGGTTTTCAACCCTAACAATCGGTAAGCCTAAAAATAATGTACTCCTTCTTTACTTATTTTTTTTTTCTAGATTTCATGCGTTCAACATATCAAGACCCAGTGAATCGGTTCCGGCAGGCTCGAAAATCCCCGAAGAAGAAATCTACGCTCGCCCTTTTGACTCGAGAACACCTCGCGGTTGGCTAGTGGATCTGATCAACAAATTTGGAAGTTTAGGCGGCTTTCAAAAGCTTGCAGAACGTTTTCAGCCTGGAAATAACGTCCCAGTGCCTGTCTACTATGCTCTGATTCGACCTTTCGGACCATGTTATGAATTATTAACTGTACATACTATAGAAAAATATCTTATGCCATTAGTAGTAAGTACATAAAAATAATTAAAAAAAAATTATAATTCAATTTATTTTAGGAACGAGTGCCTCATTTTTTAGACAACCTAACGGATGAAGAACTGAAAAAAGAAGCCAAAAATGAATCAAAAAATGATGTTATTTCTTCAATAATTAAAGCTGCGAAATGTCTAATTTCGAGGATTAGTGGACAGGAAGAAACGGCAAAACAGTTGGAGATTTTCAGGCTAAAAATGATTTTAAGGTGATTTTTTTAAAATAAAAAAATTGGAGTTTAAAGTTTTTTTTAGATTGTTACAAATTTCATCTTTTAATGGTAAAATGAATGCTTTGAATGAAGTGAACAAGTTGATTGCTGGTGTTTCGTATTACCCTCATCGCCATACATCAACCTCCATGGATGTTGATGGGGAGTGGTTAACCCTGAACGGATGGCCGTATGTATTTTACAATATTTTAAAATGTATTCTATATTTGTTTGTAGAAATGGATAAAAGAGAATGGAGTTTTACAAGTTGTTCTTCGTGATTCCCTTCATCAGCCGCAGTACGTTGAAAAACTGGAAAAGATTCTTCGTTTTGTGATTAAGGAGAGATGCCTTTCGTTAGAAGATCTGGACAGTCTTTGGGCGGCGCAGCAGGGAAAACATGAAGCAATTGTGAAAAACGTGCATGACCTTTTGGCCCGGCTCGCTTGGGATTTCTCGCCTGAACAACTTGACCATCTTTTCGAGTGTTTTCAGTCAAGCTGGACTTCAGCGAATAAAAAACAACGCGAGAAACTCCTCGAGCTTATCCGTCGTCTAGCCGAAGACGACAAAGATGGCGTCATGGCTCACAAAGTTTTAACCCTTTTTTGGAATTTGGCACATTCAGACGACGTCGTCACTGAAATCATGGATCAGGCTTTAAGTGCTCACGTTAAGATATTAGATTACAGTTGTTCTCAGGAAAGAGATGCTCAAAAAACCGAGTGGTTGCATAAATGTGTCGACGAGCTCAAAAATAGCAAAAACTGGGTTTTACCTGCCCTCAAACAAATTAAAGAAATCGCTAGTCTTTACGAATTGCAGCCGAATTCGAAAAATTTAGGTCATCATGTCGCCTACAGGTAAGTTTTTTGCCCCCCAAAAACCATTTCATAATCTTTTTTCAGGCAAGAAGTCATTAATAGGTTACAAATGGAACACGAGCTAGTTATTCTAGTTACAAACAATTTGACAAGTTATATGGAACAAGTTAGGCAGTTAGTTAAAGAAAATCCCAATTTAGAACCTAAAGAATATTTTCCGGATAAGCGATACAATCATTTAGCACAAGTTCAAGAGCGACTGAATTTTCTTCGTTTTCTTCTTAAGGTAAACAAGAAATTTGAAGGATGAGAGCCTCATTTTTTTTTTTTAGGATGGGCAATTATGGCTTTGTGCTGACCAAGCTAAACAGATCTGGCAATGTTTGGCGGAAGGAGCAGTTTTCACTTCAGACCGTGAAGCATGTTTTAAATGGTTTTCGAAACTTTTAGGCGAGGAACCTGACCTGGATCCTTCCGTGAATAAGGACTTTTTTCAAAACAATGTCCTCCTTCTAGACCCTGCCCTTCTTACCGATAGTGGAATGAAGTATGAAAATAAAAATATTAAAAACATCCTTGTTAATATACAATAATTTTAGATGTTTTGAGCGGTTTTTTAAGGCTGTCAATTCAAAAGAAGGAAAACTAAAAATGAAAAAACGTACTTATCAAATGGACGATGTGGATTTAATCGGAAACGAATATATTTGGAGGGTAAGTTTTTATTTTAAAAAACTGGGGGCATTTTTTATAATTAATTTTTATAACTTTTAAGAAGTCATAAAAAATGGTTCCCTTCGAGGTGGCAACACCAAATTTATACAGCTTTTAGAGGGACCTAAAATGTACTTCTCATAATTTTTCCAGATTTTTTGAGGCAGTAGAACATTTTATAAAATTTTTTCTAAATTTTAAGCGTTTTTTGCAAAATGAAAAGTGAGTGGTGAAGTCAAAAAATAAAATAAAATAATAGGAAGAAAAAGGGAAGTGTGTCATAAATTATTCATTTTCCGAGTTTTTTTTTTTCGAAAAATTTTCCGGGGTTTCTTTTTTAAATTTCCGCTTTTTTGTATGAAAAAATTTCTAATTTCTTTTTTTTTTTATTTCTCTAAGTGTAAAGGTAGAAATAATGGGCTCTTTGGCCCGGGGATGTGCCTCTCGTTATGGGTAGAAGTATGAAATTTCTCCCTACTAAAAAAAATTATAATTAAAAAGTGGCAATTTTTTTACACCAAAAATTCGTAGAAATATAAGGAGTCTTGATGAAATGTGGTAAAAATCGGACCAACGATTCGGCCGCAGCTAATTTTTTAAAATTTCAAACAGCCATATCTCCGCCATTTTTTCGAAATTCAAAAATCGCCCTTGTTATATACTTCTTCACCGACTAAAAAGAAATTTGTGTGAAAATTTGGTGAAAATCGGTTGAAAACTGTGGCCGTAAAGTGTTCCAGGAAAAAATGCTACGGACGGCCGGCCGGCACCACAGACAAAGTTGAGGTCGGTAAAGATCAATATTCAATTTGACCCTCTGGGGACTGGAAGACTCTTCCCCAAAAACCCGACGTGGAGGGTATCACAATAACTTCTTTAAGGAAGTTAATTTATAAAATATTTTTCTACCACCTTGAAAAATCTGGAAAAATTATTAGAGGTACATTTTAGGTCCCTCTAAAAGCTGTATAAATTAAGTGTTGCTACACCCAGAAGAGAACCATTTTTTCTGACCTCTCAAAAGTTATAAAAATTAATTTTTCACGCAAAAAAGTTTTGGAAAAATTTCAAAAAAATTTCAAAGATGCTTCTTTTGATGCTAAACAATTTGCCAAAAATTGAGCTCTGTGGGATCATTTGTTCTTGAGATATTGAGGTTTTCCTAAAAAAAGGATAAACCCCTTTTTCTCGAAAAATGTTCATTTTTTTTTATCTGAAATGTCAGTTCTTACTCACACAAAAATCTTCTTGTAATTTTTTTTTCGTCCAAATTTGAGTGCCAAAATGTCCCTCTGTATGTTTTATAATTCTTACAAAATTATAGGTGGTGACATCTTGTGGGGATGAAATGGCTGCTCGGGCCATCCAGCTTTTGAAAGAAGTTATGACGAATCTTGGCCCTAGACTTCAAGCCTCGAGTATTCAGTTTCATCAAAATTACATCAGCGAGTGCCTTGATAGACTCAGAGCGCATTACGATACAGTCATCGCCCTTAGGACAGGCACCCCCGACCTTCCAAGAATCGAATTGGAATGCATTAAAATGTGCCGAGTTTTAAAAGTTCTCCGGGAATACATCAGCGTTTACGACAGCGACTTCAGCTGTGAGCGGAAATGCTTGCCTTTATATCGGTAACAACTGGAATTAAACAAAAAACTTGAGCTTATTATTTTTTTCAGTGCGTCCATGGGAAGGCAGGTTCAGTTAACTGTCAGGTTTACGCAACCTGGACGAATGATGGATGATATCGAGCTTCCTACTCATGCTAACGAAACTGTCGCTGTCGTCAGGAGATACATTTTAAAACATAGCAAAGCAAACTCGACACAACATCTTAAATTAGACTTGTACTTCAACAATGAAATACTAGATCCAAGCGAAGATCACAAACTTCTCTCAGCATTATCTTTTTCTGATAAAATGGTAAATTATTCACTTTAAAAAATATGTTTTGCTGATTTTTTTTAGTTTTTTTCTGGAAAATGGTCTCAAGTGAATGCTAATATTGGAAGTTCTCCGGATTCATCTTCAGATAGTAGTACGAGTTCTCCGCAGCATCCATACGATGGACCTAATGTTGACGCTGAAATCTGTTTACCTGGCGTTGTATGTTGAAGTTTTTTTATCATTTTTTAAATTATTTTCTTTTAGCTTTTGTCACAACAACCTGAAACTACGGCGAGCCTACTTCGAGTTTGCGATTTAGCGACTTCTCTTGGAAACACAGCGTTGGCGGAAGTCGCTTATTCAGTTTTAGACCTTTGCCCTCCGGACGTCCACACATTAAGAAAGCTCGAACATTTATTCTCCGACGACCAGAATAACCAAGAAACGATGGAGTCTATCCTTTACAATTCCCCACCACCTCAAATCCTTTACAATTTACAAGTTTTATACGCTTTACTTATGCCTGCCACTGAACCTTTTAAAAACATGCCTGCTTCTCAAATGCAATTTAATTTCTTCATAAGTCCACATTCATATACACTTTTAGAGGTCCTAAATAAAACTGATTTTATGCCTACAGCGAATATTATTCAAAAAGGTAATTTTTCTGATACTTTAGAAGAAGAAAACTTAATTTTTTCTTTCAGGCAAACGTATTTTACTCTTTTAAAAATATGCAAGCTGGTTCTTCTGGTCATTGGCCACATCGGATATTTAGCTGCTGAAAATCATAGTCAAGGAGTGAACAGTCCTACCAACAACAACGTCTTAAACAAAGCCCTTCTCGACATACCTAGTCCATCCGGTGAATGCGTTTTAAGAAACATAGCTCTGAAAATTGCTCAAACTTATATCGAAAAAGTAACCTTCATATTAAAAAATGCTTTATAAAAATTAAATTTTTAGTTCGGCCTTGACAACAAATGGGTCTCATGGAAACCTTCGCAGAGTATGATTTACACGTTGATGCAGCTAGCAAGAGCATCAGCATGTGCTGATATAACATTAATGTCATCAGAACCCAAAATAACACATAATATTATTTCTAAAGCAATGCCTGACAGTGATGACGTTTTAGGTACCTAAAATTACCCAATTTTATTTTAATAATTTTTTTTTTCAGTATGTAAAGAAGCGTTGGAAGTTATGACAATCTTGATAGTTATTAGCTCATCAACTATTAAATCATTAATGGAGGATGTCAATTGGAAAACGTTTTTGATTGATTTAGTCCTTCTTTGTAGTAATAGGTATTATACAATCTTTTTTGTTTTTTTCTTTTATTTATGTTAATTTTAGGAGTATTCGAAGTGTCGCTGCTGATCAATTTTTGCTCTTGGTCACCTTCGGTCATTCAAATTTACCTCTGCAACTTTCGATATCCCTTCTCTTTAGCGTCCTCCACAGCACAGTTTTAGAACATGCGAAAAACTCCCACGAATATTTTCAAGTAGGGTTTAATTTTTGCTGTGTTTAAACTAATTGTGTTTTAGTTGCTGTGCAATCTTTTAAATTTGGCCTATTTGAGAAACTGCCCTGTGAACAATGTAGAAGAGTTGTTGAAAGAAGAGATAAAATGGTTGAAACATGCTAAAGAATATGTGAAAGAGTCAGGTTTGACGGGAGTTGAAGAAGCCGTACTTGACGGCCATTTGGGTATAGCGAAAGAACTTTTCACGTTTATGTTACCAGAAAAAAAGTTCAATTTTGGCTCTGACGAGACGACCGGGTGTAATTTAATCCAGGTATGTTACAAATCGTTAAAAACAATTTTTTAAAAAAAATTTTAGGAGTTAGTCGAAGATTTTATTTTTCCTGCTTCGAAAATGATGCTCCATCTGAACAAAACTGGAGAACTTATTCAAGACCAGGCAGTCCCTGTATGTAGCACTCCAGTCACGTTAAGCTCGGCTTTTGAACTTCTCGTTGCTCTCTGTGATAATTGTGTACCAAACATGAAGCTTCTTGTCAATATGCTCACCGATATGTTTTATAGTGGTACTTTTTAATGATTGATGTGCAGATATTTTACCATCCATTTTTTAGATAATGATGATTGTTTAGAAGAGTGGGATTATCTACCTCCTATTGGTCCTAGACCCCCTTCGGGTTTCGTTGGCCTTAAAAACGCTGGTGCGACCTGCTATATGAATTCTGTTCTTCAGCAACTCTACATGGTATCAAGCATACGTCAAGGACTTTTGGCCGCCGAAGGTGCCATCGTCGACATAGAAGAATTTTATAAAAGCAATACCGATGTAAGATTTTTGTCAAAAATTCATTTATATATTAAAATTTACAGAATATAATGAGCGTAAGCTGTGAAAATGATGAAAAGCCTTCAATAGAAGAATCAAGAAAAGAATACAACGTAGGAATACTAAGACAAGTTCAAGATATTTTCGGCCATTTAGCATATAGTAAACTTCAATATTATATCCCTAAAGGGCTATGGAAACATTTCAAGTATGCTTGTTAAATATTTTACCTTTTTATGTTTAAATTTTGTTTAGATTACAAGGAGAGCCGGTTAATCTGAGAGAACAACAGGATGCTGTAGAATTTTTTATGAGCTTAGTAGAAAGTATCGATGATGCTCTAAAAGCTCTCGGTCAAGAGCAAATTATGAGTAAAATTTTAGGCGGGTCCTATTCTGACCAAAAAATTTGTAAAGGATGCCCTCATCGGTAATTTTTTCTGGAAAGAATGTTCTTTTTTATTAAATTCTTTATTTAGATATTCAAAAGAGGAGCCTTTTAGTGTGATAAGTGTCGATATTAGGAATCAGTCGACTCTTCAGGATTCACTCGAACAGTATGTGAAAGGAGAACTGTTAGAAGGCGCAGACGCCTACCACTGTGATAAATGCAACAAAAAGGTATGATTTCAAAGGCAATAGCGGGATATGACTCGTATTTTGTCGTTGAAGATGCAGCATGTGCTAACTCGTATTTTGGGCAGATTTTTATTGAGTATGAAGCGAAATCTGCCGTCAGTCAGTTAACTTAGTTCTGTGAAAAACTCATCAGAAAGCAATTAAGCAATTCAACCGCCAAAAATGATGACGTGACATCTGAAATCTGTAGAACACAATTTAGTTTTAACTTCCTTAAAGAAGTTATTGTGATACCCTCGATGTCGGGTTTTTGGGGAAAGGTCTTTCAGACCCCGTAGGGTCAATTCGAATATTGATTTTTACTGATCTCAACTTTGTCTTTGGTGCCGGCCGGCCGTCCGTAGTATTTTTTTCTGGAACACTTTACGAACACAATTTTCAACCGATTTTCACCAAATTTTCTTTAGTCGGTGAAAAAGAAACTAATGAGGGCGATTTTTGAATTTCGAAAAAATGGCGGAGATAATATGTCAGTTTGAAATTTTAAAAAATTCGCTGCGACTGAACCGTTGCTCCGATTTTCACCAAATTTTCACCAATTAATACTTATATTTTTTAAGAATTTTTGGTGTAAAAAAATTGCCACTTTTTAATAATTATTTTTTTTAGTAGGGAGAAATTTCATACTTCTACCCATTGCGAGAGGAACATCCGTAGGCCAAAGAGCCCATTATTACTACCTTGACACCTAAAAACTGTTCGAAAAAAAAAAAAGAACTTACAAAATTTTTCAGAAAAAAAAAGCGCAAATTTAAAAAAGAAAACTCGGAAAATTTTTCGAAAAAACAAAATTCTTGGGAAAAAACAAAAAAAAACTCGGAAAAATTTTTCTATAAAACAAACTTGGAAAATTTTTTGAAAAAAAGAAAAAAACTTCGCCCTCCATTATACTTTCACTCTCTTCTACTTCTCCCTTTGCTATACTTTCGTTCCTTTATACTTCCCCTCCCATATACTTCCCCCTCAGTTGTATGTCCCCTCCGTTATACTTCCCTCTCCTATATTGCTACTTCTCTTAAAGGAAGTTTTCATTGGAAGCTCTTCAAACCAGTACTTTTGTCTCTCCTTAAAAGTTGCCAAAATGCAGATTCATGTTGCATCTTCAACGATTTTTTTGGCTGAAAAAATTCCTGAAGATGCCTCTCTGAATAAGAACTGACATAAATTTCAGATTAAAAAACCGTGAGCCAAAATACCCACATCCCGCTATTTTCCTCCATTTTGTGTCCTACAGAATAGCATTTTAAAAATTTCCATTTTAGGTTGTTACCGTGAAAAGGTTATGCGTCAAAAAGCTTCCTCCTATTTTGACCATACAGTTGAAACGATTTGAATATGACTATGAAAGAGTTTGTGCCATAAAATTTAATGACTATTTTGAATTTCCGAGGATATTAGACATGGAACCTTATACTGGTGAGTATTTAAAAAAAATGTTGCTTTGGATAAATTTTTTTTTAGTTTCGGGTTTGGCGAAAATTGAAGGAGAGGTTGACTGTGATTATAACGAATGTCCTAAGGATATAAGTACTAAGTACCACCTGAGTGGTATTGTCGTCCATAGCGGTCAAGCAAGCGGAGGCCATTATTACTCATATATACTTCACAAGGTCAAAGATGGTCCTTCGAAGTGGTTCAAATTTGACGACGGCGAAGTAACCGAGTGTAAAATGGAAGACGACGAAGAAATAAAACAGCAATGTTTCGGCGGAGATTATATGGGAGAAGTGAGTCAAAAATAGAATTTGTAATTTTATAAAAAAAATTTTAGGTCTTTGATCATATGCTCAAAAGGATGACGTACAGAAGGCAAAAAAGATGGTGGAACGCATACATGTTGTACTACACCAGACAGGACAGCGATGACGAAACTCTAGTCAAATCAATTAATCAACTTTCTCTCTGTAATTATTTTAATGTTTCAATTTCATATTTATTTTTTTATCATAGGTGATAGTAAAAATGGCTTGATGAAAATGCCAGTAGCGATAGAAAAAAGTGTACGACGTCAAAATATTAGTTTTATGCACACTCGAAATCAATTTAGTGCGGAATATTTTCAATTTATGAGACGTTTGGCGACTTGTACTCTCCCTCCGTCGAATAGGCAACATAATGCTGATAAACCTGTAAGTTTTAGGATACTGAAAAAACGCTAATCAATTTTTAGGGACCTGATGCTGAAGAACTTTCTCTTCTGAGTGTCCAAATAGTGAGTCGATTCCTTTTCCATACTGGTTTCCATACGAAAAAATGCCTTCGAGGACAGGCGACCGACTGGTACGACGCTTTATACCACCATTTTAAATCTTTCGCGTCTGTCCGATCTTGGTTTACACACAACATTTTATTTAAACATCCCAACAGGTACTTCTTTATTTTTTTTTTGTTGAAATGACTAAATTTTTTGTAGATTCTGCGAGTACCTTTTAAGCTGCCCTGCCGCTGAAGTGAAAACTGCGTTTATGCGAATAATCGTTTTTTTAGCCCATTTCTCGCTGCACGATGGCCCCTGCCAGCCTCCGATGGTGAACTCGTCAAGTAATCAAAAATTTTATATTTCTTTTATTCTTAAAACCAAAGCCTTGAAGAGCCGTATCAAATCCTTTAAATTCAGGACCTCTGATAATTTATTTAAATTTTCAGTTTCAGAGGTACCAAACGATACTCAAGTTTTCGAACTGGACTATTTGCAAGATATCATCAAGGCTTTTAGCATAGATTTATCATCTTGACCAAGAAGTATAGTAAGTTATTTGCACATTATAAAATATAAAAAAATGTTTTTTACTTTTTTTTACATTAGTTTTTTTACATGCCTCTTTTTTGGGCCTTTTTTTAAAAACGCATTTTTACTGTAATTTATAATGTGTGAATCATAGATTATACTTCTAAGCTTCTTATTTTAAATTTTTTTTTATTTTTCATTTGGTGAAATGGATCAATTTTTCTTTTCAGTGATTCTTTACAACCCAAAGGCGACAATCAGTGACCACCTTTTAGCAGCGATTTTATCGTTGCTGCATAAAGAAGTCGCTGAACATGGACGGAATTTACTTCATTATTTTACACTTTTTCATACGTATGCTACATTAGGGATTCAAGAAAAGAATCAACTCCTTCAGGTCAGTTGATATTCAAAGTTTGAAATCTTAAGGAAATCGAGCAAAATTCTTTATTTTAGTTGAATGTTCCTGCGACTTTTATGATGGTTGTTTTGGATGAAGGACCTGGACCTGCCATCAGATATCAGCTTCCAGAACTTACAAAATTGCACTGCGTAGTTTCTCAGTTGATCAGATGCTGTAATGTTACTCATAAGCAGAAAGCGTTCATTCAGGTTTGATTGTAAATTTTAAAAGAAATTTTTAATGAGGTTTTATAGGGGGAGGCTCCTAAGCCGAATCCGTATGGAGAAGAGGAATGTCTCTGCGATCTTCCACCTCAGGTTGATGAAATTTTATATGGGAAAACGAATTATGTGAAGAAGATAATCGAGGATTGCCAAACGACTGAAGAGGGCGCCAAACTCCTTCAGTACTGCTGCTGGGAAAACTCGACTTTTTCACGTAACGTACTAAGCGAACTCCTTTGGCAAATCGGATTCGCATACTGTCAAGAGCTGAGGCATCATATAGACCTTCTTCTCGCCGTCGTCAAAATGGAAGACTCCTGGCAGCTCCATCGAATCCACAACGCCCTCAGCGGCGTCCCCGAAGAGAGAGAAGGCCTTTTCGACACAATCCAAAGATCGAAAAATCACTACCAAAAAAGAGCATATCAATGTATCAAATGTTTAGTCAGCCTTTTCTCCGAATGTCGTCCGGCTTTAGATGTTCTCCACAGCAGCCCCGACTTTGGACAAAAATTTGGATTAGCCATCGAATGGCTACAAGATGAATTAGATAGAGTAACTAAAACATAATCTTTTTTTAAATTTTATTCATATCATCTTTACAGAGACCATTCGGAACTAATGCTCAGTATAGCTACAACAGTTGGTCTCCTCCAGCACAATCTAATGAATCTGCTAATGGTTTTTACTTAGAAAGGTCCAGCAGCGCCAAAAAAACGCTGCATAGGGCTTTTGAGCTATGCCCGGAAGAGGTAGGTTTTAACTTCATTGTTTACATGATCTAGCTTTTTTTAGGACGCGGAAGGTGATGAGCCATGCGATGATAATAAAGTTCTTAAAGAGCCTATACCTGCGAATGCTATCAGATTCCATTCTAAACACTACGAAGTCGAGGGTTCACCTCCGAAAGATGGAAATCGTTTTCAGAAGCAGTATGAGGTTGAAGGGGGCTCTCCGAAAGAAACGATTCCTGCGAGTGCGATTCGGTTTTATTCGGAACAATTGGTCGAGCATGGAGAGACACCTCCTCGAATTCAAACCCCAACTAAAAGGTTTCTTTTTTCTTTTTAAATAGTATCTATAATGTAATTTCCAGTATACAAATTCATCCTTCGGAAACCACCTGGGATGAAGAAAGGGCGCCTGTCATTACCACTTCGACACCATCTACAGTCACGACCACAGTAACCAATTCTACCAACAACTCGGCTATCACAGCTTGGATATCAGTCACAGAAGAAAACAAATCGTAAATGGTAAACCTGTTTTTAAAAACGCGTTTTTTTGTCTATCCTTCGGACCTGTGTTTTTCGGTGCTTGTATAGAAAATTTATCACAGGTTTTTTTTTTTCTCGACATCGGAGGCTTTCCTAAGGTGCATTTTTTTTTAATCTTGAAGATCCTTTTATTTAGTTTTATTTATTTCTTTTCTTGTTAATTCGGTACCAAAATCTTGGGTATATTTTGTATACTTGTGAAATGTTATAGGACCTGTGATATATTAAAAACTCAGCTTTGGACTAATAAGCTTCTTGTGACACTTAATGAAAGTTACAGTTCCGATATAAATCTCTGAAAATTTTTATATGTATTTCTGCACTGTTGAAACTTTTTTTTTTGTCCTTTCTCTTTTGCAAAACGTTAAAAAAAACTATTTATTGCAATTTTGCTTATTGTAAAGTCAATTTGTATTTGATTCGCAAATGTGAGTGAATATTTGCTACTGAATTACAAATTTAAAATTTTTTTTTAATGGTGAAAAAATTACGATTCGAATAAAATAAAATTTTCAGAAAATGTAAATTTGTTTGCCTACCATGTGAATTATGATTATAAATAAAAAATATATACGATTGAAATATATATTTGGGATTATAATTTTTTTTTGTAACTGAATTTATTTCCCTAAATTATCTCAGGGAGAAATTTTAATTATTTATTACTGCAGTTTATTTGCTTTTTTATAAATTTTTCAAACCCCTCAATCACATTTCTGCCCTGTTTTCATAGCTCCACTTGGTGTATTTGGTTTAATAACAAGAAATTATATTTTTACAAAATTAGGCACTTCGTCAAAAATTAGTTAAATTTTTTTCCTGCAGTTTTTTTGTTCTCTTTTTATCAAGTTTTCAGACCCCCAATCCCATTCCTGCGCTGTTTTCATAGCTCCACTTGGTGTAACGGTAAACGTGATTAGTTAAAAAATTATATTATAACGAAAATTGGCACTTCATCAAAAATTTCCCAAAAGTTTTTTTGCTTTTTTATCAAGTTATCAGACCCCCCCCCCCAATCCCATTCCTGCGCTGTTTTCATAGCTCCACTTGGTGTATTCGGTATATTAACATGATTAGATAAGAAATTATATTTTTACAAAATTTGGCACTTCATCAAAAATTAGTTAAATTATTTATTCCTGCAGTTTTTTTTTTTGCTTTTTTATAAATTTTTCAAACTCCTCAATCCCATTCCTGTCCTGTTTTCATAGCTCCACTTGGTGTATTGGGGATAATGACATGATTAGGTAAGAAATTATATTTTTTCAAAATTTGGCACTTCATTAAAAATTAGTTAAATTATTTATTCCTGCAGTTTATTTGCTTTTTTATAAATTTTTCAAACCCCTCAATCCCATTCCTGCCCTGTTTTCATAGCTCCACTTGGTGTAATGGTAGACATGATTAGGTAAAAAATTATATTATAACGAACATTGGCAATTCATCAAAAATTTCTCAATCCCATTCCTGCCCTGTTTTCATTGCTCCACTTGGTGTAATGGTAGACATGATTAGGTAAAAAATTATATTATAACGAACATTGGCAATTCATCAAAAATTTCTCAATCCCATTCCTGCCCTGTTTTCATTGCTCCACTTGGTGTAATGGTGAACATGATTAGGTAAAAAATTATATTTTATCGAAAATTGGCAATTCATCAAAAATTTCCCAAAAGTTTTTTTTTTTGCTTTTTTATCAAGTTATCAGACGCCCAATCCCATTCCTGCGCTGTTTTCATAGCTCCACTTGGTGTATTACCGATATTAACATGATTAGATAAGAAATTAGATTTTTACAAAATTTGGCACTTCATCAAAAATTAGTTAAATTATTTATTCCTGCAGTTTTTTTGCTTTTTTATAAATTTTTCAAATCCCTCAATCACATTTCTGTCCTGTTTTCATAGCTCCACTTGGTGTATTCAGTTAAACAACAAGAAATTATATTTTTACAAAATTAGGCACTTCTTTTTACAAAAATTAGTTAAATTATTTTTCCTGCAGTTTTTTTGCTTTCCTACAAATTTTTCAAACCCATCAAT
Source organism: Orius insidiosus (assembly GCA_014119065.1). Taxonomy (NCBI): domain Eukaryota; kingdom Metazoa; phylum Arthropoda; class Insecta; order Hemiptera; family Anthocoridae; genus Orius; species Orius insidiosus. The sequence goes on along the minus strand of JACGAQ010000055.1, from coordinate 283,759 downwards.
CCCATTCCTGTCCTGTTTTCATAGCTCCACTTGGTGTATTTGGTTTAAGGAGGTATGATGGTTTTTAAGTGAGTTGCTTTGCAAATTTTTCGTTGTTAACAATGGTTTTCGGTTTTTCCCTTCTATCTCGGAAACCGTCGCTCAAAACGAAAAAATGTCCTAAGTAAAAGTTGTAGGTACTGAAATTTACTACATAAAATATCTTATTAGTTTTTTCCGTCAGAGCAATACTTCAGGAGCTATGGAAGTATTTAAGTTGGCTGCTTTGCAAATTTTTCGTTGTTAACAACGGTTTTCGGTTTTTCCCTTCTATCTCGGAGACCGTCGCTCAAAATGAAAAAATGTCATAAGTAAAAGTCGTAGCTACGGAAAATTCTTACAAAAAAAGACCTCATTGGTTTTTTTGTCAGAGCAATACTTAAGGAGATATGAGGGTTCTTAAGTGAGTTGCTTTGCAAATTTTTCGTTGTGAGCAACGGTTTTCGGTTTCTCCCTTCTATCTCGGAAACCGTCGCTCAAAACGAAAAAATGTCCTAAGTAAAAGTTGTAGGTACAAAGATTTCCTACAAAAATTTCTTTATTCATTATTTGCGTAAGAGCAATATTTAAGGAGTTATGAGGTTAAAACTAATAATCCTACAGAGCCTGTCTGAAAACTTAAAACCTTCATATCTCCTAAAATATTGCTCTGACGGAAAAAACCAATAAGATATTTTATGTAGTAAATTTCCGTAGCTACAACTTTTACTTTGGACATTTTTTCGTTTTGAGCGACGGTTTCCAAGATAGAAGGAAAAAACCGAAAACCGTTGCTCACAACGAAAAATGTACAAAGCAACCAACTTAAAACCCTCATATCCCCTAAATAACAAGAAATTATATTTTTACAAAATTAGGCACTTCGTCAAAAATTAGTTAAATTATTTTTTCCTGCAGTTTTTTTTGTTCTTTTTATCAAGTTTTCAGACCCCCAATCCCATTCCTGCCCTGTTTTCATAGCTCCACTTGGTGTATTCGGTATAAAAACATGTTTAGGTAAGAAATTATATTTGACGGATTTACAAAATTTGGCACTTCATCAAAAATTAGGCTTATACAACAATAGGAATTAAAGAAATCATTTTTCAATTTTAATCTCTCTTTCATCATTTTTTTCATTTTCTTTAGCGTTTCATTCTTCAGCGAGATTTCTTTGACGTGTCTGATGATTTCGTTTTGAGAATCTTGTGAGTCTTCCGATTGAGAATCTGAAATGGCTGGTATAAGAAGTTTGATTTTAATCTGATACTTACATTCGCTGCTACTATCTGATTCATCTGAAGCGGTTTGTGTACATTCTTTAATAAGATCTTTCGATTTTTCGAAGGCCACCTTCCATCTTTCAGCCGCTGAAAAATGCATGAGATTTTTAAAGAATAAAGGTTTTAAGTACCAGCAGCGTTTTGAAATTTGATGGCGAGGACTTCCGTGTGGGGTTCGCCGTCGGAGACGTCGGCTTGAGTTGTCCAAACCCAAGCACGATCGCTGCCACAGTTTGGCTTCAACTCCATATCTTTGGTCACTGAAAATAAGGTTCTAATGACTGTCGGAAAGATCATCTTCACAGACCATAATGATTTGCGCAGAGTTTATAAGTCTTTTCCCTTCTCATCAAAATACGGACGGTGTGGGTCTTTTCGTTATGAAGCAACTTGACATCCCCAGTCCCACGTTCTTTCCATTCCTGTTCTTCGCTGTCATGTCTAAACAACTTCGCACGCCTGAAACATCCATTACTAATCAACCGCCACACAAATCGTAAATCATCACTCTTTAATCAATGTAGTCTCGTCTTCTTCGAAAGTATTGACGACAATTTCTGGAAGATAAATAATCGGCTCAAAATGAGGGTCGTGAAGCTCATGATCGCCATCCTGCAGAAGGATAAGATTTTCTTTTATAATTTTTAGAATAACTTACGTCTCCATTAGAAGTGTTCAGATTATTCATTATGAATACTGGGTAAACAGATACGCAGATATTCGGCTAACAACGGAAATCCCTTGTTATCCTCAGATTGGCGGTTGGTTGTTTGCATGTAGGTTACATGTAGATTCTGTTTGGATGTCTATGACGTCGTCGTTAAATGACGTAAGAATTTCTGGAAACTGGTAAAAAAGTTTGTTAATCCTAAAACAACGATATATTTCCCTAATTTTAGTATTTTTGGTAGTTTTCTAATTTTCTTTTGAATGATAAGTCCTATTTCAAGGTTTTTCTTCGGGTTTTTGACAACGAAACCCAATTTTTACAGGATTTTAGGTTAGTTTTGCTAGGTTTTTTGATCGGTAAACCCTATTCTTGCAAGATTTTTCGTGGTTTTTCTAAACTTTAACCCAAAAATACCACTTTTAAATGGATTTCAGGATTTACCTTATGTAAAAAAAAAAAAAGTTTTTACAGAATATCCGGTAGTTTTTCTCGGTTTTTGACAGAGAAATTCCATTTTTAGAATTTTAACTTCCTTAAAGAAGTTATTGTGATACCCTCCACGTCGGGTTTTTGGGGAGGGGTCTTCCTGACCCCGGAGGGTAAATTCGAACCCCACAAAAAACACCCCGTGTAAAAAACACCCCGCCTCGCAAAAATCCTTTTACATCAGCCGGAAAAAGTTGTGATATCAACTTCCCCGCCCTCAAATGAGCGAGAAGAGTCGATACGCCCGAGTGGTAGGTACGATGATGTGAGAAGCATGATGCCCGTGCTCCCGTTTTCAATGCTCCCCTTGGCGGCATCGCGAAATGCTTTGTATCAGTGATTGCCGTTATTTATCAAGCCCTGGAACGTCCTGGAACGCTTAAGAATTACTGTGTTATCACTGAGTTCCTAACTAATCACTAGTATACACCCCATACACATACATACACATACCCCCCCCCGTACTCACACATGACACTACGCCTTCATCTACGTATGTCTGAGTGTTTGAATCATAACGATTTTTCCCGAAGAACGCACAGCACGTCTTAACTACGTCCCTGTAAACAAACATTTCGCGATGCCGCCAAGGGGAGCATTGAAAACGGGAGCACGGGCATCATGCTTCTCACATCATCGTACCTACCACTCGGGCGTATCGACTCTTCTCGCTCATTTGAGGGCGGGGAAGTTGATATCACAACTTTTTCCGGCTGATGTAAAAGGATTTTTGCGAGGCGGGGTGTTTTTTACACGGGGTGTTTTTTGTGGGGATATCATATCTTTTTGTAGTTTAAATTCAAATGAATCGTAATAGGCTTTCTTTTTTCGTCAGTTCTTTCGTTCTTTTTAGGGTCGAATTTACCTTAAGGGGTCAGGAAGACCCATTTCCGAAATCCGACCTCTGGTGTAAATCGGATGTACAGAAGGCGCCTCAGACTAACTGACGATCGAAAAATGATCACTGGTCAAATTGACCCCAAGGGGTCTGGATGACCCATTTCCGAAATCCGTCCTCATTACTATACTCGTCCTCATTGCTAAACTCAGAAGGAAGCTCTGTGCACAATTTCAAGTCGATTGGTCTTGTCTCCAGGCTGTGTACCCGTTAAAGTGGCTAAAATTACCCTAAAATTTCAGTTTTTTGTTCCTAACTTTTTTTAAGTTAAGATTTCGGGGTAAATCTTTCAAAAGGCACTGGCTCAAGTTGAAAGGAAGCTCTGTGCAAAATTTCAAGTCAATCGGTGCGCTAGGAGAGGCTGTAGCCTTGTCTAGCTGAATAAGAAGAAGAAGAAGAAGAAGAAGAAGAAGAAGAAGAACACGGTAAAGGCGAAAAACCGGGTTTTCAGACTTTTATATCTCGGCTCCCTGTGGACCGATCGACTTGAAATTTTCAGCGTTTACTCATATCATATCAAAGTAAATCTGTAGCAAATTTCAAGTCGATCGGTCCACAGGGAGCCGAGATCCAGATACCTGAAAAACGCAAATCGTGACGTCCAGTAAACATACACTTGGTAGGTACCGTTTTCTGACGTCTTCGGACTGGGTGTTGCTTGGCGGGGCGGAACGCTACCGCGTTCCTAGATTTGGATCTACACCGGTCTCAACATTGTCTGTGGTTCCGGCCGGCCGGCCGTAGCATTTTTTTTCCCGGAACACTTTACGGCCACAGTTTTCATCCGATTTTCACCAAATTTTCACGCAAATTTTCTTTAGTCGGTGAACAAGAAACAAACGAGGGCGATTTTTGAATTTCGAAAAAATGGCGGAGATATGTCTGTTTGAAATTTTAAAAAATTCGCTGCGGCCGAACCGTTAATCCGATTTTCACCAAATTTTCACCAATTACTCCTTATATTTTTTAAGAATTTTTGGTGCAAAAAATGGCCACTTTTTAATTACTATTTTTATTAGTAGGGAGAAATTTCGTACTTCTACCCTTTACGAGAGGCACATCCCTAGGCCAAAGAGCCCATTATTTCTACCTCGACACTTAAAAAATTTTTCGAAAAAAGAACTTAAAAATTTTTCAAAAAAATAAAAAAAAAAGAAAAAAAGAAAAAAAAAAAAACCCGGAAAATTTTTCGAAAAAAAAATTTTTTTTTACAAAAAAAACTTAAAAAATTTTTCGAAAAAAAGAACTTAGAAAATTTTTCGAAAAAAAAAAAATGGAAAAAAAAGGAAAACCCGGAAAATTTTTCGAAAAAAACTTTGAAAATTTTTTGAAAAAAAAAAATTTTTTTTTCGGACAAAAAAAACTTAGAACATTTTTCAAAAAAAAGAACTTAAAAAATTTTTCGAAAAAAAAAAAAAGCCCGAAAAATTTTTCGAAAAAACTAACTTGGAAAATTCTCCTTTATACTTTCCCTCCCACTACATCCCCTTCCTTTATACTTTCGTTTCCTTATACTTCCCCCTCCATTATACTTCACCCTCTGTTATACTTTCCCCTTCCTTATACTTTCCCCTTCCTTATACTTTCCCCTCCGTTATACTTCCCCCTCCGTTATACTTCCCCCTCCGTTATACTTCCCCTCCCATATTATACTTCTACTCCGTTATACTTCCCCTCCCACATACTTCCTACTCCGTTATACTTCTCCTCCCATATACTTCCCCCTCCTATATAGATACTTCTCTTTAAGGAAGTTCCCGTCGGGGCCAGCTCCAGACTAGTACTTTTTATTGCGTCTGTATTCCGCAAGGTTATTGGTTTTACTATCAAACAATTAACCAATAATGGAGGAAGAAATGACTGTGATTAGCCATTTTAAAGGCGTTCAAACTGTACAAGGAAAATGGCGTCCGCCGCATTTTGACCGATAAAAGGGTTCCGCCTGCTAAATAATTGGGGAATCCTTCAAGTATGCTCAAAGGAGATTTGCACTTCGCTAGTCGAAACCTACAAAATGGCTGTCGTTTTTTTTTCTCCGAAAAAATGTTTTAGTCAAAAAGTAAACTTTTTCAGAAAAACTGCTCCCAAGGCCGCATAGATATTCCCAAAATAACGAGAGCAAGCTTTTGTAAAAAAATTTTCCAACGATTTTTAGTGCTCAAATAAAGGAAAGTAACTTTAGGAATACTTCCCTTTCTGCATATAACTTGGTTGAATTTTGATGTCGGATCCCCTTTAAAATTTCGTTTTAATGGATGTCAAAAGTTTTCAAAATAATTAAGTTTTTACAAGTCATATTTTAGAGAAACATTCGTTAAAATTTTTATAATCATAAGGCAAGTGTTAAAAAAAAATGTCCCGACACAATGGAGTTAGTTGCGATTCTTGTCTGAATAGCAATTTTAAAGGAAAACGCTATAAATGTCTTATATGCTTCGATTATGATTTATGCTCGACATGCCATGAAGAAGGATGCGTGACGGAAAGGCATACGACCGAGCATCCGATGCAGTGTATTTTAACGAAGCACGATTACGAGTTGTATTTTGGCGGGGATACAGTCACTCCCGAAGTGACACAGTGCTATACGTGTCCGTACTGCGGAAAACTGGGATTCACCGAGGCCCTTTTGATCTCTCACGTTAATTCGGTCCATTCGCAGACGTCATGCGAGGTCGTCTGCCCGATTTGCGCTGCGGGGCCGATCAATAGGCCCAACGTCGTACGGGAAGACCTCATAAGCCATTTCAATCTTCAACACAGGAATTCCGTCCCGATGACTTCTATATTCGACGATTTGCCACAGAGACACGCGATTCGGCGTATCGTACCTGCGACTCGTTCTATATCGAATAGAGGGCGCAGGGCGAACATTAACTTCGGAACAGCGGGGACGATAGCCGCTTTGAACCCCTCGCGCGATTCGTCCGATCCCATCGCCGAGTTTCTCACGCACCTTTCAGTCGTGACAAGATCTCAGACGTCCACCGGAAGAGAAAGACAAGAATACCCTGCCAGAGCCAGACATCTGGAATCTGCCCTTTTCAAAAAAGCTCCCGGAACTTCCATACTTAAAAACGTCGAACAAAAATCGACGAATCAAACCCCAATTTCGCAGCATCCGTCTCAATTGGTCTTGCCCACCATTCTAAAAGAGACACCCTCCGAAGAAACCCTTGAAACTCTGGACGAAGAACGATCGGGGAAAAGTTTTTATATGACGCAACTACTGACGTCTTCCTTAAAAAAACATGAATAAAGATTAGTCGAATAAAAAGGGATGCTTAAAAATGACTTCATCATCCGGTATATCCTCTAATCTTGTCTTTTTTGTTGAAAAACATGCGTAATAAAATTTTATTGTTTAAAAAATAGAGATGGCCGCTTTAGGACTATTTTCGTTGTGGGCAAGCGGTGATGAATAAACAAGAGGGTGCTCCGTTTCAACTCCCTCTCCCCTTTCCAATCATCCACCGTGAACGACAAGCACTACCTCGTATGAAACTTGTTGTTTTCGTCCCGTCATTTTTATACCGCCCACGCAACTTTCGGTCCCTCTTTCGTAGGTGTTAAACGCCGATTAATTTCCGTATCGTGTCCGACGTCATTTACTACATAAGTTTAAATCCTCCGGACGGTTAAGATCTTAAGAGGAGTTTTAATGAAGCAAGAAAAGTCATAAATATCTTTTATGGGCATTGGAGAATTTTTTCGCAGTTAAAACTAAAATAAAACGCAAACTTAAGTTTTCAACATAAAGTTGGTTACTTCACACCTTCCATTTTAAATAGGAAGGTAAAAAAAAAAAATTAAACCTTTGAAAAATTGAAAACACTTTTGTTTTTCATTATTAAAGTTCAAGGCTGTAAAGAATGTCATCTAGAATTCATAAATTTAATTGAAAAGTAGTTTTTTTTAAAAAAGAAAACTCTGCAATAAAATGAAATTTAAAAATGAGCCCTATGTATTTCTTCATTTTCAATCTGGTATCCCCGGAATTCTTCATTATTATTTTAAAGTCCTCCATTAGTGGGGATCTCAAAATGTGGAAAATTTAGATAAAAACTCATTCAAAACTACTGGTTCTTCAAAAAACGAGATACAGTAACCTCCATTTTACAGAACTATTGCCATTCTTTTTTATTTTTTATTTATTTTTTTCCCCCTCCAGTTTTTGACAAACTCCATTTTACATGATGAATAAGGGGGTTTACATTTAACTTTTTTTTTCTAGGACTAAATCGTCGCGTTAGTTCTAACACCGGATAAGTCATTTTTCCTAGATTTTCAGGAGAGCAAAAATACGGATTAATTTCTCATTGAAATCAATGCATCACCTGTTGGCTAAATCGTGAACTACGCGTTTTCTGTTGGCAATAAGGTTAAACTACCAACGGAATTCGATTCTCCACAAAATTTACCATAAGAAACAATGCCAAACTCAAAATTGATAAAAAATGAGATAGCCGGTGTTAGAACTAACGCGACGAAATGCTTTGCCGTAAAGTTGCTGGTCCGCTTTAGTGGGGACACCCTGTATATTATTTAAGAAATTTCAATAGATACGTCGTAATTCTTTTAGAAAGATATGGCGGAAAATGGCCCGGGCGCTCAGGAATACTAAGCCCGCAAGACCGATAGGTCTTTCTGGAAACATCGCCTCCAAACGCCTTTCAGATATCCATAAGCTTCCTATTGAGAAAAAAAAATTTGGTGAAAATCGGATTAACGGTTCGGCCGCAGCAATTTTTTTAAAATTTCAAACAGACATATCTCTGCCATTTTTTCGAAATTCAAAAATCGCCCTCGTTACATTCTTCTTCACCGGCTAAAGAAATTTTGGTGAAAATTTGGTGAAAATCGGATGAAAATTGTGGCCGTAAAGTGTTCCGGAAAAAAATGCTACGGACGGCGTAACGGCCGGACGGCACCACAGACAAAGTTGAGATCGGTAAAGATCAATATTCGATTTTACCCTCCGGGGTCTGGAAGACCCTTCCCCAAAAACCCGACGTCGAGGGTATCGCAATAACTTTTTTAAGGAAGTTATCATTAGGTACCAAATAATTTGGTTAACGAGTTTTTTCTGTGATTATTATTTTATAAGTATAATAAATATTATTATTCTTTTAAATAATTATAAGCAATTAAATAATTATATATATTATAAAAGTATAATTATGTAAATACTTATAATATATTATAAAATTATAATTATGTAAATAATTATTCTAAGTATAATAATAATGTATAAATAATTATTATAGAAATAATTTCTCGCCTTTAATTCAACTTCTTTAATTAAAAGAGCATTTTAAAATATTACGAAGATATAACTAAAAGTACGGCCAAAACAAAACTTTAGACGGACATAATATCTCCTCCGTTTTTAAAAATGTCGAAAAAAATTCGAAATTTAAAAAATTTACATAAATTATTCAATTAATTTCAGCTAAAATGACTACAAAAAAAAATGTTCGCGCCTCAGGAATGTTAAAGATAGTTGATCAACTCTATGAGTTCTGGAAGATCCGGACCTGGAGGGTAATACAATGACTTTCCTTTCTAGGAAGTTTTCTTGAAACTATGGAAGATTCCACATAAAACAGATTACCTGCCAATAATTCAAACATAAATACCATAAAAGAAGATTACTCACGCTTCGTTTATTAAGTAAATATGAGACGAGTTGGCAAATAAATCATTAAAGAATTAAATGACTAGTAAAAAAAATTAAAAATAGAAACATATGCCACTAATTTGACCGTAAATATCATTGAAGTCGACCAAAAAATTATTTTTTTCATTTTTATCTTTTGTGTTATCAATAATCATGATTAATCACTTTTTCGTTAAACGTTTGAATTTACAATTCGTAGCATATGTTCCCGACGTCGATATTGTCATACGTACATGACTAAAAGGGCAATAAAATGTTATTACGCGAAATGATATGGAGAATCCGCGGTGGATAAGGGGAAGAAGGAAGGCGGGGGGGTCGGACGCATGTGCGTACAAAGGTATAAATATCTCCCCGTCTCCGAGCTGGCTCCCACTTACTTCTCCTCGGCCTAACCGACCGCCTCGCTCAACCGATTTTGGGCCATCTGTGAGTACCAAAAAAACCAAAATTTAAATTTTAACAAAAACATCATCGAAATAATTTATTTTTATAAATAATATGCAACTAAATTTTTTTTTTCTGTTAGTCCAGGAATTCAAAATAAACAGTAATAAAAATACCTGAAACAACAGAAATTCCTCACGTTCCAAAAATTTTCGGGCAAAAATAAACCCCATATCCGGAGATCTTTCTATTAAGCGGTATTTTTGGTATGAAATATAAATTAGCGAGGAACTTTTCTTTCATCTTAAGAACAGGATAAAGGTCCTTCCATACGTTGTAGGCGAAAAGAGGGAAATTTTTGTTAAATTCTGAATTTTGACATGATTTAGTCTTTTTCTAGATAATTTTAAACCTTCGATAAAACGTGCTTGATTTCTCGAAAAATCCCTCAAACTCAATAAAAAATGTTAATTATCGGTTTTTCAGCTAGAAAAACATGAAAACTACGTTATAAACGCAGTTTTATGGATAAGCGAACCCTTTGAAAGAAAAAATTACGAGAGAAATAAATTTATTTAAAGTAGACATTGTGGATGAAATTATTCTCAGTTTTAGATCGAGATATTCAAAAATGACTTTTCAGGTCAAAAAGACGCCATTTTTTAGGATATTTTTCTGGAAAATTTTTCTCTAATTTTTTTTGCTTCTAAAAAAAGACAAACCTATCGAATTCTTAACTTTTCGTTCAAAATTCGTTGATTTTCGAAATTTTTGAAAAATATTTTATTCCCAAATTTTGTGAATTTTGTTTATTTTTTGTGATGTAATTTTTCACTTCATCGTACAGAAGGTACTGTGATACCCTGGAAAAGGGTCTTCCGGACTCCATAGAAGAAAACTGATTAGTGATCTTTACCGATGAGTTGTCTGTGGTACCGGCCGTCCGTCCCCTTTTTCCCGAGATTTAAAGAATTTTCCTTTCATAGTTAACTTGAAAATAGATCTTTTAGAATTTTGCGAAAATGGCGGAGATCTGTCTGTGTAAAGTTTTGGTTAACGCAAAATATACATAATAGGAAGAAATCTGGGGTGTTTTCGCCCGTTTCGTGTGTCCTGGCTGGGCGAAGTCTTTTATTTTCTCTACCTTGTTACAAAAAATTTTATTTTCTATATTAGAAATGAAAAAAACCATAATTTTCGATAGTAGGGACGAAAAACTATTAAATTACGCTACCTTGAGGAAGTACCCGTCGGTGTTAGGCTAGTAAAAACTATAAACTATAAATCAAAAGCCAGCAAATGAGAAAAATAAAAAGTTAATAAAAACGCTTTTTACGAGGTACCAACAGGTCTATCCGCTGATTCTAAATATAGAATTTCATCTTCTAATTAAAGAAATGTGATTGAAAAAAAATGAATGAACGCGTTTTATCCACGCGATCCATTTAGTCAGAAATTCATGCAATGTTTTTTTAACATCAAAATTCTTAGGAAACTTATTTATACACGATTTACTTAAAAGACTTACAAAGTTTTGTTTTGTAAAAAAATTATTTTATTTATTTTACTTTAAAAAATACCTTTATACAGTGGATCACAAAAAGAATAATGAAATTATCTGAAGATCCAAAAATAATCAGTTTTTAACAATTATTTTGACCGAGAAAATATTTTTAACTTCCTTAAAGAAGTTATTGTTTTACTCTTTTTTGGTGGATTTTGGGGGAAGAGACTCCCAGATTTCGTTGGGTCAAATGCAGAAGGGCATCCCTACTGCAGAAAATAATTACTTTTCCTTTCTTTATTATTAAGTAAGATCCTTACGTGGCTTGCCTCAGACATTAAAAAACTTAAAATTAAAAAACTTAAATGTTTAAACATATTTCAAAGTTATCTAGAAAATTTGTTGAAATGCACGAATTTCATGAATTGTCAGGATTCAAAGTTTAAAGAGGGGGATTTATGGTGTCCCAGAGGACAGACTCCAAATTCGCTCGTTACTAAAATTAATTCCTTAACGAGATAAACCGAACTTTAGTCACCCTTTTTTCCCCTCAAACTTCTTTATTTATTTTGACTAATCGATAAAATTGATGCGCATAATAATAAATTTATGGTCGCAGGGATTAATCAACGATAATGGGCCAAAGTAGTAAAATAAACACATAAAAAATCCACTTAATTGACTTCATAAAGCGGAAACATTTTGAATTATTACATAATTACAATAAATTGATTTTTTTTAATCATCAAAATTGACAGAAAATTTGATAATTTGACGCTCATCTTATAAATCGCGAGTTTTTTTTCCCCAAGGAAAAAACCGTAAATTTTAAAAATTCGTGCAACACGCTAATTTGATGTTTATCATCCGTATATCTTAAGTTAATTAAAAATCTGGACAAATAATGTGCGATAAAAATAAATTGACCTTGACTTAACTTTTAAGTTGAATTAAGAAATAAAAATGACGTTTTAATTTATAAATTTTCTTAAAGTTTTCGTTAAAATATTAATAGCTGTTAAATATTTCGTATTTACGGTTTTACTGGGGTTTTAATTAAAATTTTAATGCAATTATCTCCTTTTTAAAGACTTTTTTTTTCCTCCCGCTTTTCTTTCATTTCCTTTTGAAATCGCAGTGACAGTTTATCGCGGATGTTTTTTTGATGTTAGACGGGAGGGAAAGGGTTTTACAAACAATAAAAAGTTTAAAATCGATCTTTTTAAGAAAGATAAGAGTTTTTTTCCACCCCACGAGACCTTCCGTATGCCATTGTTTGCATACATAATAAATCAATGAAAATGAAGCCCACGCGTTTTGCGAAAAGGTGAACGCGAATCTTTTTTTCCCTCTTGAAAACTATGGGGATTTAAAAAAAAAGTGATTTTCAGACCGTAAATGAAGGTGAAGTTTATGTGATTTATATATGCGTTAGGTGAAAAGTTAATATACTTGGTAATAAAATGAAATGATTTGTGTTTGTTTTTAATGTTTTATGATGTTTTTAGACGCTAAAAGGCTTTTTGAGTTTTTAAAATCCATTGGTGAATCAGAGTGGAGGGGGATTTTTTTAGACCAGATAATCGAGGAAAACGACCCAAATGGACGCCATGGCAATATGGCGAGAGCCCCCGTCTTGGCCCCCCCCGTGACGAAATGAGGGGCTAAACTCTGCCAGTACACCCTGAAATTTAGGGGCAATTTCATTTTTCCGACGCCATTTTAGGTCTTTAAAAAAAACCATTTACATCAATCGAGATTCACAATAAGATATGAAAAGCCAGTTTTCAATATCGCCCCGTATACTCGCCTCAAACAATATAGAACGGGATATTTGCCCACGCAATTTTATTGCCATTTACAAAAAAAAAATCTATTTTTATAACTTAATAAAAGCCAGAACGATTTTTTTTTAAACTCTCCAATCGGGGAATTAAAAAAAAAGGTTTCCTTTCAAAGGAACAAATTAGACGCCCAGAGAAAGAAATAAACATTTTTTTTTGTTGAAGGGAAAAAAGGATTTAAAAAATGCTAATTTAACTCTGAGATTGCTAAACAAAAAAAAACACATTTTGACACACGTTAGGGAAACCTTTCTTCTCAATTTAAATTGAAATTATCTCAAAAATGTAGAATCTTCTTTTTACCGTATTTGAATAATAATTAAAATCGTCTAGTTCGACAGTAACTGATTTTAATCGATAGGTACCTCGGATTTCATTAATCTTTGTCCTCCCTCGGGGTGGAGCTTTGGGACTTTTCATGCTTTATTAATCATTTTGTCCTTGAAGCGAAATAAGAAACAGTTTTTTTTATTTCTTTCAAAGATTTTAATATTTGCTTCTTGTAAATAGTGGAAAAGGATTTTGCGGTCCTTTTTACCAAACTGTGGGTTTCAGGATGTTCCTTTGATGTTTTTCAACATTTCTAAAATTAAATAAACCTTTATAAAGATATAAAAATTAATTTAAATAAAATACTTGACGATTTAACTCCCGGAAAAAACTAAGCTGTTAATATTTTAGCCCTTATCGGTTCTGACGGAATTTAAATTTTGACGTTTCCAGAAAACGTCAATCTTGAAAACTTTCCGATTGTCAAAGTTCGTAAAGTACGTGACTGGTCCGAAACTCGGTTGAACTCCATCTTGAAATAAAATATTTCAAAAAGGGGGGGGGTCTACTATATTAATTATTCCTGTTTTCCGTGGGAAGTGATCATTAAAGGAAAGGGAGTGCACTTAAGCTTCTTGTCTCTAAGTAAACCTCTTCATCAAAACTATAATAAACCCTTCGTTAAAACTCAAAAGAATCGTATTCTTGGATTATTTCACAAGAAGATTGTTTCGAAATTCTATTTTTCTTAATTTAATGAATTTTTATTAGATCCTGATTTTTCGGATGAATTTAATGATATTAGTTGGGCGTATTCGGATTAATTCATAAGAATTTGTTAAACAATTTATGTTATTGTTTATAATTTATTTACCCCATTTAAAAAGTAGGTATGAATTTTAGAAAATGGCCGGGCGCGCTTGGGCGTATTCGGATTAATTCATAAGAATTTGTTAAACAATTTATGTTATTGTTAATATAATTTATTTACCCCATTTAAAAAGTAGGTATGAATTTTTAGAAAATGGCCCGGGCGCGCTGCAATACTAAACCCGCAAGACCGTTAGGTCTTTCTGGTAACATCGACTCTAACGCCTTTCAGATTTCAGACGCCTCATGTTGAGGTAAACAGAAAAAACTAGGTAGAGAGAAGTACTGGTTTGAAGAGCTTCCAACGAACTTCCTTAAAGAGAAGTAAAAATATAGGAGGGGAAAGTATAAAGGAGGGGGAGGTATAACGGAGGGGAAGTATAACCGTTAGGTCTTTCTGGAAACATCGACTCCAACCGCCTTTCAGATTTCAGACGCTTCCTATTGGGGCAAACAGATACCTAAAACTAGGTAGAGAAGTACTGGTTTGATGAGCTTCCAACGAAAACTTCCTTAAAGAGAAGTAAAAATATAGGAGGGGGAAGTATAAAGGAGGGGAAGTATAACCGTTAGGTCTTTCTGGAAACATCGACTCCAACCGCCTTTCAGATTTCAGACGCTTCCTATTGGGGCAAACAGAAAAAACTAGATAGAAAAGTACTGGTTGAAGAGCTTCCAACGAAACTTCCTTAAAGAGAAGTAAAAATATAGGAGGGGGAAGTATAAAGTAGGGGGAGGTATAACGGAGGGGAAGTATAACCGTTAGATCTTTCTGGAAACATCGACTCCAACCGCCTTTCAGATTTCAGACGCTTCCTATTGAGGCAAACAGAAAAAAACTAGATAGAAAAGTACTGGTTTGAAGAGCTTCCAACGAAAAAACCCGCAAGACCGTTAGGTCTTTCTGGAAACATCGACTCAACGCCTTTCAGATTTCAGACGCTTCCTGTTGAGGTAAACAGAAAAAACAGATAGAAAAGTACTGGTTTGAAGAGCTTCCAACGAAAACTTCCTTAAAAGAAGTAAAAATATAGGAGGGGAAGTATAAAGGAGGGGGAGGTATAACGGAGGGGAACCCGCAAGACCGTTAGGTCTTTCTGGAAACATCGACTCAACGCCTTTCAGATTTCAGACGCTTCCTGTTGAGGTAAACAGAAAAAACAGATAGAAAAGTACTGGTTTGAAGAGCTTCCAACGAAAACTTCCTTAAAAGAAGTAAAAATATAGGAGGGGAAGTATAAAGGAGGGGGAGGTATAACGGAGGGGAAGTATAACCGTTAGGTCTTCTGGAAGCATCGACTCCAACCGCCTTTCAGATTTCAGACGCTTCCTTTGAGGCAAACAGAAAAAACAAGATAGAAAAGTACTGGTTGAAGAGCTCCAACGAAAACTTCCTTAAAGAGAAGTAAAAATATAGGAGGGGGAAGTATAAAGGAGGGGGGGGAGGTATAACGGAGGGAAGTATAACGGAGGGGAAGTATAAAGGAGGGAAGTATAACGGAGTTTAATATTTGCTTCTTGTAAAAGTAGAAAAGATTTTGCAGGGAGTCTTTTTTACCAACTGTAAAGTTTCAGATTCCTATTATGTTTTTCAACACGAAATTCATGTCATAAAAATTTATGAGTTTACACGTCATCAATTTATTTTTTTATGAAAATGTCATTAGGTAAATTTTTTTTATGATTTATAACAAAATGAATATCTGGAAAATGATTTTAGGTGAGCAGGTGAAATTATTGAAAAAAAAAATTAAAAATTTAGATGAATTTCCTATAATTCATAAATTATACATAAGTACGAATGCCCAGAAAAGCGATTTCATTATACATCGACAGTTTTTTGTATAAAAATTCCTGGAAATTTTGTTTGAAGTTAAATTCCAATAAATATTCTTCCACATAATCGAAGGCTATCGACAAAGTTGAATTGTTTGAGTTTAGAACTAATCGAATCATCTTTTATGTCGAAATCACTTATGTTTCAATCAAGTTTGAATCCTGATAATTTTGCTGGGTGACAGCGAAAGAAGGGAGGTATGAAGGGGGTGTAAACATGGTCCCCGCGGAGTAAAGTTAGACGAAGGATGATTAGTATTTAAGTGAATATTGCCAAGTAATTTCACCCGTCGCCCGCTTTATCAATCGCTAAACTATATGCAGTTTGAATTTATATGCAAAACGTTCCATTTCCCGAGGGGCTTCGGGATTGAAGGACGCCGAAACGTGGGCGACATCCCGGCGCCCTACCTTATAAAGCGATTTTTTTTTTCGCCGGCCAAAAAGTGATGAAGCACTTTTTAATCGAAATCGGACGATTTTCCAGTTGTGGCCCTTTTTATACTTACCTCATGTAATTCTGAGCGGTTCTTTTTCTCTCGAGTCATGACACGTGATCAATTGTATCAGAAATAAGGTTTGGCTCGGAAAAATTGCTTTTAAGTATAAAAGTATCATTTTTTTATATAAAGGTTTATTTCCACTTGAACTAAGTTGGACTTGATTGAATGGCTATTCAAAACTACTTTTTTTCTTTCTTCAAAACTTCTAGAAGACCTTTTTTTAGCGACTTTCAGCGAAAGAAGAAAAAAAATCAAGACTTTGAGGGGTGAACTTGAACTTTGATTTCAAAATTTTTTTTCGTTTAAAAGAGCTACTTTGATGACGTCATCAGAGTCCCTTATCTCACAACTCCTTTTTCCGAAAACATAATTAATTCTAATCCCTTCCCTTTTTTTCAATCATCCTCTTTTCAATGATTTCTGTGATCAGTTTTTAAAAATTTTTTTACCAAACCGAAGTAATTATTTATAAGATAGTTTTTTTTTGTATTTTTTCCCCTTGTGTGGATACCATAAATTCAGTTTTATTAACCTCAGAGCAATATAAAAGAAGCAATTTTTTCCCGTAGGTAAATATTGCTCCGAGAAAAAAAATGAAGAAAATTAAACATTTGGAAGAAAACTAAATTTATTTTCAATTTTAAATGTTATTTCATTGTTCACGAAAATAACATTCAGCCGTAAACTTCATGTCGTAAAAGACCCCATTCCCTTTAAATAGGTTTCTCGCAAGAAAATAATAAAGCCACTGATTTTTAGGCTGAATGTCCCACCTGACGGTAGATTCAATATAAAAGACGATCATTGTTAAATATTAATTGAAATTTCATTTACTTTTGCTTTAATTTAAACAATATAATTGATAAATATTACTAGGCCTCGGAACCCATCATATATTAACTTCCTTAAAGAAGTTATTATGATACCCTCGACGTCGGGTTTTTGGGGAAGGGTCTTCCAGACCCCGTAGGGTCAAAACGAATATTGATCTTTACCGATCTCAACTTTGTCTGTGGTTCCGGCCGGCCGTAGCATTTTTTTTCCGGAACACTTTACCGATTTTCTCCAAATTTTCTTTAGTCGGTGAAGAAGAAACTAACGAGGGCGATTTTTGAATTTCGTAAAAATGGCGGAGATATGTCTGTTTGAATTTTTAAAAAATTCGCTGCGTCCGAACCGCTGGTTCGATTTTCACCAAATTTTCACCAATTTGCTCCTTATATTTTTTAAGAATTTTTGGCGTAAAAAAAAATTGGTGTTTGTTTTATTAATTATCATTTTAGTAGGGATAAATTCCATACTTCCACCCCTAACGAGAGAGACCTCTCTTGGGCAAAAATGCCATTATTTCTACCTTGATACTTTAAAAAATTTTCGGGAAAAAAGCGCAAATTGAAAAAAAGAAACTTAAGAAAAAAAAATCGAAAAATTTTTTGAAAAAAAAAACTTCGACATTTTTGGGAAAAAAACTCGGAAAATTTTTCAAAAAAAAAAAAACAACAACAACAAAAATTCCCCCTACGTTATACTTCCCCTCCCTTATACTTCCCCCTCCCTTATACTTCCCCTCCCTTATATTTCCCCTCCGTTTTTTTTCGGTGATTATAAAAAATAAGATTTTAACGTGCGCAATCATATTGAATTTTGTGACTTTACTTTTCGAAAGAGAAGTATTATTTTTCACCTCATCTTGTCGAGGTACGTCAAAGGTTTATGAAGTAAAAAATTATCTCTTTTGTAAGTTGATTGGCTTTTTTTGATTAAACATGCCGTTTTAAAAATTGAAAATTTTCCTTTTTTTCCCGGTAATTGCTCTTGAAAGGGAAGATTATTCCGATTCATTAGCGGGCCTTTAAATCGTCTTTTCTCTGTACTTCAAACCTGAAAAGAGTCGACAAATCGTAAAGTCGTTCACCTGAAAAAAAAAATTTCTTGTTTAGACTGTTCATTTAAAAATTAAAGTTAATTAAAGATTTTCAAAATTTCTGGGTTGTTATTTATATTGACATTGATCTGGGTGGAACACGTGTTATGTTTTTCACCTTTCGCAACGAGGTGAAAACTGTTATAACGTCTATAAATAGCGAAATTCAAATTTACGCCTGGCCCGGAATAACCGGTGGGAAGAAAATTATTATAACTCGACTCCTCTTCAGCATTCATAAGCATAATCCTCTCTAACGCCTGCGGTTTTAAGAAAGTCCCTCTAATCCTACAGGTTAAAACAAAAATAATTTCATCATCAAAATAGCTGATTGTTTAATTTTTAGAAATCCTCTAAAAAGGATTAACTATTCACACTAATTTTATAGAACGCTTTAGCTAAGAGAACTTATCGAATTATAAAGGTTCACTGAATCTCATAATGAAATAGGCCTGTTTGTTTTGGTCACGAGGAAAATCAACAACTTAAGGTTTACACTTCGTTGAATCCTTTGCCCTTTTAAAAAGGAATTTTTCTTTCAGATCTATTTTAACCTGATCAAAGAGAAATTACTGTGACATCCGATTTTCACCCATTAAAGAGGGGAAGTATAAGGAAGGGGGAAGTATAAGGGAGGGGGAAGTATAAGGGAGGGGGTATAAGGGGGGGAAGTACAAGGTAGGGAAGGGAATCCAGCTCCCAACATCCACGTACTTCATCTTGAAGGAGGTGAGAAGAGTGGAGGCATTAAAACCGTTAATTTACTATTTATTTCTAAATAATATAAATATTATACTTCCTTATACTTCCCCCTCCCTTATACTTCCCCTCCTTCTCCTACCTTATACTTGTATACTTTCCTCCATTATACTTTCCCTGCTTTTTTTTTCGGCTTTTTTTCATTATCCATGAGGTGTTTTTGGCTTTTTCCCATTAGCCATGAATTTAATGAATTTAGTATTTGAAATTTAATATAATATTAAAGCCAAAAAAGCCAAAAAATAAATAAAAAAACACCTCATGGCTAATGAAAAAATGCCAAAAAAGCCAAAAAAAAATAAATAAAAAACACCTCATGGCTAAAAAAAAGCAAAAAAAAAAAAAAAAAAAAAAAAAGCAAAAAAAAAAAAAAAAAAAAAAAAAAAAAGCAGGGAAAGTATAATGGAGGAATGTATAAAGTATAAGGTAGGAGAAGTATAAAGGAGGGGAAGTATAAGGTACGATAAGTATAGGGAGGGGGAAGTATAAGGTACGATAAGTATAAGGGAGGGGGAAGTATAAGGTACGATAAGTATAAGGGAGGGGGAAGTATAAGGGAGGGGAAGTACAAGGGAGGGAAAGTACAATGGAGGAAAGTATAAGGTAGGAGAAGTACAATGGAGGAAGTATAAGGTAGGAGAAGTACAAAGGAGGAAAGTATAAGGTAGGAGAAGTACAATGGAGGAAAGTATAAGGTAGGAGAAGTACAATGGAGGAAAGTATAAGGGAGGGGGAAGTATAAAGAGGGGGAAGTATAAAGGAGGGAAAGTATAGTTGGGACGAAAATTACATTGCGCTACTTGGAAGAAGTTCTCGTCGGGGCCTGTTCTTTCTCCGCTTGAGGAGATAAATCAAGAAAATGAATATGGGTTGTTAACATTTCATGAATACTGAATTCAAGGGAGTTTAATATCGAGTTAGTGTCAATTAGTTCTCTATGATTTACATGTAGATGGATTCTAAACCTCAGCAAAGCGACAAATGGTTTTATTCAATAGGCTGAAACTTTGAAGCATTTTGTATTTTGGGAAAAAATTCTTCAGATTTTTAAATCAAAAAGATGATTTTCTCACTTTAAGGCAAAAAAAAGTGATATCATAATTGCCTTTTAGTTTGGCCCCTGACCCCCGCAGATCTAAAAACCAAACGCCCCTTTTCACAGGATTTTTGAGTTTCAAGATTTCAACTGAATTTTTACGGCGGTTTTTTGTCCTTTTCTGATTTTTTTATTTGGCGATTTCTTTGGTTTTTTGACCAAAAAACTTTAAACTTTTTGGCTTTTTACTGAATTCTCTGGCATTTTCTTCTGAACTCAAATAATATCCAGTTTTGCATATTAAAAAAACTATTAAAATATGAGGCGCTCCGGGTACGAAGGGCGAACTCGACAAAACGTAGTTTCGAGATATTCGCATTTTAAAGTTTCGGTTTTTACGTATTTAAAGGGGAAAAAATGGCGAACTCAACATAAAAATTATATGGGTGTATTCACCAATCTAGAATCTAAAAATGAATCATAACTGGAGGACCCTTCCCCAAAAACCCGACGTCGAGGGCATCACAATAACTTCTTTAAGGAAGTTAAAAAAATTTGTCCGATGTCGAGTTCGCCCTTCGTACCCGGAGCGCCTCATATTTGGTGGTTGTCTTCCTTTTTTAAAACCAAAAATTTATTGAAATTCTCTTGCACCATAGATTTTGTCATTTTGATCGTTTCCTTCCAATTTTTTATTATATTTTGATACATAGGTTTTGACAAGAATAAATGCTACCAGAAAGGTGGGAGTGAGATAAATCTCCAGGGACTGTCTGAATAATCTTTTTTGACACTTGGGGTTTTTATAAAACACACGTGTATACTTTGGGCTATAAAGTGAAATTTTCTGGCCTCCCGTGATAAAAGAATATCGAAACACCCATAGTCAAACATTCTTTTGAGTTATGCATCATAAAAAACAACGAACGTCATAACTCGGTTTATGACGTCATATAAACAAGATTGAAATGTGTGGTTTTTTCTTAAAAGGGTAATAAAAGTTTTTAATTAATAGCGTAAAATTTTGTTTCAGATCCGCACCCATTGCTGCTGGATAACAAATAGGTGAGCTTTATTTTTTAAATTAAAAACTCTGGAGCCACCCCCGAAGGGAACTTCCAAGAAGTAGGGCAACTTGGTACTTTTTTAATAGAAAATAATTTTCATGTGTTTGAAATTTTAAGAAAGTAATTTCGCCCAGCAAGGCCATAGGGAACGGGCGTGAGCTGTCAAAATTTCTACTTAGGTATTATTTAAGACATCCGGCAAAACAAGGCGACCTCATGATCGCCAAAGATAGTTTTTCCTCTTCGGGGTCTACAAGACCCTTTTTAAAAAAACTTCTCTTTGAGGAAGTTAAACTGCCTTTGGAAGGTTTTTTTTTCGGAAACTTGAGATGAATTGAGGCGCTCCGAATACGAAGGGCGAACTCGACATCGGACAAATTTTTTTTTTCATTTTCAGATTCTAGACCTTTTGAAGAATACACCCATGTAATTTTTATATTGAGTTTCCCCTTTTTTCCCCTTTAAAATACGTAAAAACCGATATGCGGCAAAGCTCTACTCTCAACCTTTTTATTTAATTTTTTTTTCTTTTCGAGATTTGGTGATTTTTAAAAAACCCTTTTCTCTATGATTCTATGATGATTCTATGATGATTCTAAAATCTCGCCACGAAAATTCCAGAGAGTGACTTTTCTGTCGAGTTCGCCCTTAACAGAAAACTTTAAAATGCGAATATCTCGAAACTACGTTTTGTCGAGTTCGCCCTTCGTATTCGGAGCGCCTCAATTCCTCGGCAAGAAGACTCAAAAAACCGTCCTTCGATGTTATAACAATAACGTGTCTTTGAGAAAGTTAAAAACTGTCAATAAAATCCTGAATTTTTCCCCCACTTAAATTAAACAGGAATTTTTTTATTTAGAGCACCGCCAAATTTTTTTCCCCTGTAAACACCCTTTTTCTCTCTTTTTAACAGTTCTAAGAACAATAAGCGACGAGACAAATCGTTCACTTTGGCATTTTCAATAGAAACTTTTTTTTAATTACACCACTCAAGAAAACCCCCCTTTTTTTTACTCATAAATTTCCCATTTCTCTAATTGAAAACGGACATTTTATACGATTAAAAAAGTATTTTAAATAAAAATTTACATTTTTAATCTAACATCGTAAAAACTAAGGGATATTGGCGTTTGAGGTACCGACAAAGTTGTTTCATATTTAATGCCCTTTCCTTTTACCTCGGAATGACTGTTTACACGCAATAATGTTTATCGTAAAAAATTGATATTAAACAGCCTTTACCGTTTAGCTTTGTAACTTCAAAAATTACTTTGCGGGCTTGTCTGTCTGAAGGGCTGATTAAACCGTAGACCTACGTTTTTAAAATTAAAGCACTGACAAGAATAGTTTGATCTAAGAGGTTAGTTTTTTTTAAAAGTTTTTTTAAACATATTGTCTAAGTACCTAAACTATAAAGAAACAACCTAAAGTACTAATTGAAAGAGCTTCCAACTTAAACTTCATTAAACTGTTACTTCTCACCGTATAGGAGGGGGAAGTATAACGGAGGGGACGTACTACGGAGGGGGAAGTATAACGGAGGGTGAAGTTTTTTTGAGTTTTCTGTTTTTTCTAAAAATTTTTCGAGTTTTTTTTTTCAGACAAATTTTCTGAGTTTTATTTATTTATTTATTTATTTATTTAACTTTCCGAGTTTTTTTTGGAAAATTTCCGGGTTTTCTTTTTTAAATTTGCGCTTTTTTTCTGAAAAAATTTCTAAGTTATTTTTTTTCGAGTGTCAAGGTAGAAATAATGGTCTCTTTCGCCTACGGATGTTCCTCTCGTAAAGGGTAGAAGTATGAAATTTCTCCCTACTAAAAAAAAAAAAAAATAATCAAAAAGTGACAATTTTTTACACCCAAAAATCGTAAAAATATAAGGAGTCTGGTGAAAATTTGGTGAAAATCGGACCAACGGTTCGGGCGCAGCGAATTTTTTAAAATTTCAAACAGACATATCTCCGCCATTTTTTCGAAATTCAAAAATCGCTCTCGTTACATTCTTTTTCACTGGCTAAAGAAATTTGTGTGAAAATTTGGTGAAAATGGATGAAAACTGTGGCCGTAAAGTGTTCCGGAAAAAATGCTACGGCCGGCACCTCAGACAAAGTTAAGATCGGTAAAGATCAATAATCAGTCTTCCTCTATGGGGTCTGGATGACCCTTTTCCAGAGACTATGCCATGGAGGGTATCACAATAACTTCTTTTTAAGATTTTACTTTACTTTTTAAGATTTAAAACAATCCGTTTTTTTCTCTTTAAAGACGTCTCTTTTGCGAAAAAATTATGTAAGACTTGATTTAAAAAATTTATCAAAAAACAGCCAATGGGAAGTATTTTTTTTAAAGAAAATCAAAGATTTTTTTATTATTTTATAAAGTATAAAGTTTCTAATCAAACACGTTTTATTTCCCGACTCGAATTTACGTCGGCGCTGCCACCTGTTGCATGAGAAAAACCCTCTTCATCTTCAGGATTTCCCTCGAGAAATCTATGGATTATCTTCTTTGAGAAATCACTGTTTTAATTAAAACGAATACAACTGGATTTAAAAAAGAATTGGAGCTGACGGGAACTTCCTTATAGAGAAGAAAATAATGTAGGAGGGTTTTAAGAAGTATTTGGTAAATATTTGGTGAAAATTACAACGGCCGCAGTGTTGTTGCGATGTAGGTCATTTGGAACACGGGCGAGGACGTTTTCAGGGATGAACATGGCTAACTGACAATTTGGATAATCGCCTGAATAATCTATGAATTCAAATGTCAGAATTTACATTATGCATTTCCGCATCCCTGAGAGCAGAATTGCATATACAGGAAACTTCTTGGGATTCTACAATTTCCAATTATTAGGTTCCATCTTTGATTTTAAAAATGTCAAAATTATTATTCTCGGCCCGCCGTGAGAGTGAGAATTCGGCCCACGTTCGCTTGAGACGTGTAATAACCAAACTTTGCCAAGACTTCGAGTTAATAAACCGCAGTCCTACAAAAGGGTGTCGATAAACAATAAATCTATGAAATCCGAAGGCGTGGAAAACGCGCTTTTCAAAATTTATTTTTCCCACACAGACAGAAATCCCCGGGATTTTCATTAATTCGCTTTCAATTCGGGAGGGAGAAGGGACTCGTTAAATTATTCCGGTTTGACAAACTTGGTCCGCGAAAAACTCGATTAGCCCCGCTTGTATTAAATTCAGATTTTTATTTGTTAAATATTTTACTTTATTTTTTCGCTGAATTTCAATTTTTCGCCTCATCAAATGGACTTCATTGGCAAAACAAAATTTATAAAAAAAAAACTGACCACAAAAATATTTAACATAGTTTTTCTCCGCTGAAAAAAAGTGTATTAAAGGCCCTTTGTTTGCTTGCTCCCCAATTATTTAGGGCTTAAACTCGGCGACTACCGAGAACGAAGGATTAGAATAAAAAGTAGTTTATTGGCTGTAAAAAATATTTGTGAGATCAAAATGGGCATTAATTGACGGAAACTCCCACCCGTAAACAAGGTAAAATATGGGATGAAGATAATAAGATTTATAACGCCATGCAGTGAAAATCCCTAAGGCCTAAACATAATTGTACAGCTTCTTTCAAAAAATAAGTTTTAATTTAAATTTTTAACTTCTTTAAAGAAGTTATTGTGATACCCTCCACGTCGGGTTTTTGGGGAAGGGTCTCCCAGACCCTTCAAAAATCGCCCTCGTTAGTTTCTTGTTCACCGACTAGAGAAAATTTGGTGAAAATATGGTAAAAATCGGTTGAAACTGTTGAAAAATATTGAAAATGTCGAATTGAGCCAACGGAGATTGATCTTTACCGATCTGAACTTTGCCCGTTGCTCCGGCCGGCCGTCCGTCCGTAGCATTTTTTTCCGGAACACTTTACGGCCATAGTTTTCAACCGATTTTCACCAAATTTTCTTTAGTCGGTGAACAAGAATGGGGCGATTTTTAAAAAATGGCGGAGATACATATGTCTGTTTGAAATTTTAAAAAATTCGCTGCGGCGGAACCGTTGGTCCGGTTATCACCAAATTTTCACCAATCACTCCTTATATTTTTTACGACTTTTTGGTGTAAAAAAAATTGCCACTTTTTAATTATTATTTTTTTTTTAGTAGGGAGAAATTTCATAATTCTACCCATTACGAGAGGCACATCCCTAGGCCAAAGAGCCCATTATTTCTACCACACTTGGAAAATTTTCGAAAAAAATAACTCGGAAAATTATTCGAAAAAAAAAAAAAAACTTGGAAAATAAAATAACTCGGAAAATTTTTCGAAAAAAAAACTTTTTCGTAAAAAAAAACTCGGAAAACTTTTCGAAAAAACAAAAAAACAAGGAAAATTGAAGAAAAATTGGAAAAATTTTCGAAAAAAAAAACTTCCCCCTCCTTTATACTTCCCCCTCATTTATACTTTCCCTCCCTTATACATCCCCCTTCGTTATACTTTTGTTCCCTTATACTTCCCCTGACTTATACTTCCCCCTCCGTAATACTTCCCCCTCCGTCGCACGTCCCCTCCGTTATACTTCCCCCTCCTATATTGATAATTCTCTTTAAGGAAGTTTTCGTTGTTGTTTTTGTTCTTCAAACCAGTACTGTTTAATCGATTGACTTAAGATTAGGGTGAAATCGTTTCTATTTTTAAAATTATAGCATAATTTTTTATTACGATGATTATAATTTTAATCATATTAGTTCATGATTTTCCTGAAAAGCTTATTTTTTAAATGATTTTTCAAATGCCCCACTCAAATATTGACTATATAATAAAAAAGAAAATGTTTTTATTCAATAATTAATTAATTTTTTTTCTCTCTGAAATTTCAATATCAAAAACTTCTTTTCAAATATAATTCAAGAAGCTTAAAAATAAATAGAAGGCTCAATTTTCCATCATTAGGGAGAGATTTTAAAACTTTCAATTAAGGTTAGAGATAAAAAAAATGAAAGGTATTGTAATTAAGAAAATAACTGATATTGGGTTTAACAATAAAACTGAATTAATAAATGGTAAAGTTGGATCTTTGAGTAAAAAGTTGGCCTACTTAAGAAGGGAGTCGTTTTGGAGTCCGGAGAGTCAATAAAAGATTGTTTGATCCCTCCGCTCCCGGTGTTTGGACAAAATTGACCCAAGGTGCTGCGCAAATTGAGAAAATTTTCGGGAAAAGTTGGCTGACCTGTTAGAAAGACTTGAAGTAGTCCGATTTGTGAAGTCATCCACTTGAAAATCGAAAATTCATTTCGTTTATTTATTTTTTTTTATTTTATCGTTTGAAAAGTAACCACACCTGCAACTGGGAAATTGGATTCAAATGTTTTATTGCTTCGCGTTCAATTAAAAACACTTTTCGCCCTCCCGCTTGAAAAGTAAAAAGATTTTTTTTATTATCATGACGTATTGATCGACATTTTGATGACGTCGAGGTTAAAAGAGACATGAAATAAATGGGCAAGGATCTTCTTCGTGTATAACCAGTAATCATTTCGTTTGACCACTCGTGTCAGCAGAGATCCAACCCCAAGAAATTGGTTACGACCCCATTTTCACCCACAAGAAAAAATCTTTATAACTTGTAGGTCTTCCTTTTCACTTTTTCTCAGGAGGAAAAAGAGTTTTAAAGCAACTTAAACACTTTCTTAAACGCCAATGTCAGTTACGATTTGTGGAAAACTGGAAAACCGTCGGTGGTTTGTCGGCGGTTCGTTACTGCTAGAACGGTTTCTGCGGAAGACCATTAATAGTTTAGCAATCACTGGTTTATTTGGGACGCTTCTCTCTAATCCTATTTCTACTCCTCGGGCTTTTAAAGAGAGGAAAAGAGGAGGGAACAAAAGAAACCCCTTAGAGTTTGAAGGTTGATTAATTTCGGAAGAAAACCCAGAATCTTTGAATAGCTTCAATCTTTAAATCGACAGCTTCATCACAAAAAAAAAATTATAAAAATTTCCGGGTTAATTATAGTTTAGAGATTATAATATTCAATTTTCCAAATTATGGGAATCCATTAACTAACTGGTTTAAATTATCAGTAGGCGATATCCAAACTTAATCCTTAAGCACCTCATATGAACGAAATCTAATTATGGATTAAGTTGAAGAGGAAATTTGGCTAACCTGTAAAATTACGTCATGATCAACAGAAAAGTAACCTTTTAATGAACGGTCGATTAGAAGGGAACTTTCTCAAAGTAACCTAATACTTTTTCATCCCTAAAATCGAAAACATTTTTTAAGTAGAAAGGTAGACAAAATGAATATCTTCGCCCCGCCAGGCCAAACGGACTGGGCGAAAACAACCCGAATTCCCCCTATTATGTTTTTCGAAAAAAAGAAAGAAAAAAAAATCCAATAAATTTTATTAAATATGTGGAGTATTTGGTGAAAATTTGGTGAAGATCCGGCCATAGCGCATTAAACAAAAAAAAACTTTAGACAGCCATATCTCCGTCATTTTTGCGAAATTTGAAAAAAAAATCTCAAAATTAATTTAAGTACGAAAGGAAGATTCTGCAAAAATTTGTTGAAAATTGGAAGAAAATTGCGGATGTATATATGAGGCGCTCCGGGTACGAAGGGCGAACTCAACATCGGACAATTTTTTTTTTCTTTTTCAGATTCTAGACCTCTTGGTGAATACACCCATATAATTTTTATGTTGAGTTCGCCCTTTTTTCCCCTTTAAATACGTAAAAACCGATATGCGGCAAAGCTCTAACTGCGATATCCGAGCGGGTACGAAGGGCGAACTCCACATTCTAGTCCACAACCCCCACTCCTTTTCCCATTCCAGGGCATGGCTTTTCTGTTGAGTTCGCCCGTATCATAAAACTTTAAAATTCGAATATCTCCAAACTACGTTTTGTTGAGTTCGCCCTTCGTACCCGGAGCGCCTCATATGTAAATCCGTCTAGGAGTTATGATTTCTTTGTTCACTAGACCACGCCCCCCCCCCCCCCTAAATCTCAATTTTCCTGTACATTTTCAATTTAGGACTCTGCGTCAAATTTTACCTTAAATAATCTTCCTCAAACATTTTCACCAAATTAGAGAATTTTTTTCATACTTGCGGAGCCTTTCAATTGGAAAGGGATATAGAGGAACTGTGAAAGCCCAATTATTTTAAAAAATCATAACTCCTCGAGGGATCGAGGTAGGGCTCCCGGATAGTTCAGGCTTTATTAGAGTTTCAGGGAATCGTAATTTGCCTTTCCCGTACACGACTCACAACATGGGAAAGGTCTTCTCGTACAGGCTTTATAACCCAGTTCTTGGGAGTCGTTCCGACTCAGATAGTTCACAATGTTCTCACTAGAGCAAATTCATGAATCGAAACATGGTTTTTCTGATTAACTATAACAGCACATAGAAATTACCTACCCCCAAAACCTTCCCGCCAATTTTCTTTTAGTGTGGGTATAAAGTTTCCTTGGTATTTTTTTAAATTGTGACTTCCAAAATCCTCCAAAAAGTACGGAATCAATTTCCTTCTTCGATTTTGGCCAATCTGTTGAGAAACTAGTTGATTTCCGAACCCGAAACTTAACGAGATAACAAAATAACCTTCGTAAAATATAACCTTACGTTTACTCGGAGTCGGGAAGTGAGTCGTTCAGGTATACGACTCAGCTTAGTCGTTCCCTGAAACTCTCTATTCAACGTATGCCGTTGAACTTAATTTTTTCCATACGCTAAACTGGGGTGTAGACACAAGCTAATCGTAGAATTACCCTTTACGTCTTTGTCAAACTAACCCGACATAGTGAAAAGCCTAAGGCTTAAGTGGTAAACACCCACCTGGAAAGTTTATATTTAAGTAAATACTATGTAAATCCACGGTTAATTCTAGAGGTAGTGCGGCTACATAAAAGGGGCTACCAAGTTAGAAAGCTCTTATTGTACTTAGTTGGTAAACAGCGGAAACGTCAAAGATATTGTTGACTGAGTGTATAAGAAACTTTAGAGGTCGTCTGAAAGGCTCGGAAATTTCCGATGTTTTCTTCTCACTTACCCCCTTCACTATAATCGTATTAAAAACCATTTTCGAATCTCTTACATTGCAGATTAAATAATTATTAATTAATTACTTTTTAAGTAACAAGACTTTCAAACTTATTCGATACCTAATTTAAATTTTCGTCAATTAAAGTTGACTAGGTTAATCATAATCACAAAAATAAAAATAATAATAAAAAAATAAAAATATGAATACGTTCGTACCTTTGTGCTCGACAGTGGTTATGAATATCGAAAAATTCTTCAGATACATTGAAAACCTGAAGCCATAATCAACTCTTTTATTCATAATTTCGAGCCATCTAATTTTTTTTTATCCTTTAATCATTTTTTTATATTTTGTGAAGGGACTTGAAAATGAATTTTCAATGGACAAAAGGGAAACTTGGAAGAGGGATTTTAATTTCGAACCTTCTGGCTTAATTTCGTGGCGAGATGTTAAAAAGAGCTGATTTTTCTCTCGAAAGGGGAAAAAAAATAATTTTAACGCTAAGTTGTAGCGAACCGTAAGGAAGTCTTTAGTCTATGTTTACCTGTCATCCGCCTAGTAAACAAGGCGTCGTTTGACAAACCATCCCTTCGAAATCCTCTTACCTTCTCGCACCCAAGAGCCATTTCTCACCGGACATTTCAAGCCTTGACTCACAATTTGATTCTAAACGATCATGACTAAAGGGAACGATTTTCACGCCTGAATATACAACTTTCAAAGGAGACCTAAACTTCTCAAACCCACTGAACTTATCATATATACATATGAGGCGCTCCGGGTACGAAGGGCGAACTCAACATCGGACAATTTTTTTTTTTCATTTTCAGATTCTAGATCCCTTGGTGAATACACCCATATAATTTTTATGTTGAGTTCGCCCTTTTTTTCCCTTTAAATACGTAAAAACCGATATGCGGCAAAGCTCTAACTGCGATATCCGAGCGAGTACGAAGGGCGAACTCCACATCCTAGTCCACAACCCCCACTCCTTTTCCCATTCCTGGGCATGACTTTTCTGTTGAGTTCGCCCGTAACATAAAACTTTAAAATGCGAATATCTCGAAACTACGTTTTGTTGAGTTCGCCCTTCGTACCCGGAGCGCCTCATATATATTTCCGGGGGTGAAAATTTCATTGTGTAGAAAAAGCCATTTCACATTGAGGGTATCACAATAACTTCTCTTTTCGGAAGTTAAACTGTCAATTCATTTTAATGGTCTGATAATTTGAGGAATCCAAAAGCACCCTCAATCTCGAAAGCTCTTCACAAAAAAATATTTTCCCTCACACTATTTCGTCCAGTATTCAATATTTTAGTCGAAAATCACTTTATTGATGTTTGCCTGTCAAAACCAGGAGATAAACATGTAAACATTCATCCCCACACATTTCATGAGGTGTACTAAGTCACTACTACTAAAGTGTGACGTTTATAACATTCAAAATTATCGATTATCAAAAATTGATAAATTTTTCCTTTAAAAATACGATTTTAGAAAGGGTATAAATTTTTATGACATTTACCACGCTTTCTCTCTTTTTTTTTCTCTCGCTCTTTTTAAGCGCAAGAAACAAATCCTACTCGAAAAGCTTTTATTCTACTTTGTAAGCCTTTTTTAGCTTTTTTCCCCGCTAACACATCTCCCGTTGAGTGTTATCGCCGACCCTCGCTTCTTGAAAATTAAGTTATGCTGTTGCCTCTGCTTTGCAATTATTTCTTCAGAAAGTTAGATGAGGTTTTCAAGTGATAATCGCCTAATCCTACTCAGGTGTATTAGTTATTACTGTTTACTTTAAGACTTCGGGCTTTTTGAAGTCAACCAATTTTCTGCATTGTAATGCTGAATTCATCCGAAGAATAAAATTTGGTTTAGTGGCAGGAGGAGGTCGGTTTTTACGATCGTGTAGGCCGCCGGGTGTCGTTTTCATGATTCATTCATCCCTAATCGGATGAATTTCCACGTTGATATGAGAAAGCCACTCACTGAGATTACAAGTATTTTATTAAAAAGATAACAAACTTTGGATGGGAAAAGTATTAGTCTGGGGCTGGCCCTGGTTTTTCATCCTCAATATCGAGAACATTTTTTCAGCATGAAGGTAGACAAAATGAAAGCCTTCGCCCAGCCAGGCCCTTTTTCAGGCGAGCCCTTTTTGAGAAAATAATTTACCGAGGTTGTCTGTTGTACCGGCCGTCCGTCCGTCGCCATTTTTTTCCCGGAATACTTCACGGCCACAGTTTTCAACCGATTTTCACCAATTTTTCACACAAATTTCATTAGCCGGTGAAGAAGAATGTAACGATTAGCGATTTTTGAATTTCGAAAAAATGGCGATGATATGATTGTTTGAAATTTTAAAAAATTCGCCGCGGCCGAACCGTTGGTCCGATTTTCACCAATTACTCCTTAAATCTTTAAAGAATTTTCGGTGTAAAAAATTGCCACTTTTTAATTATTATTTTTTTTTTAGAAGGGAGAAATTTCATTCTTCTACCCATTACGAGAGGCACACCCGTAGGCCAAAGAGCCCATTATTTCTACCTCGACACTTGGAAAAAAAATTTTTAGAAAAAAAACTCAGAAAATTTTCAGAAAAAACTAGGAAAATTTTTCAAAAAACAAACTTGGAAAATTTTTCGAAAAAAGAAAACTTGGAAAATTTTTGTGAAAAAAAATACAAAAAAATTTTTCCCTCCCTTATCCTTCCCATCCCTTGTACGGGAAGTTTTCTTATCCAGTTTTCCAAGTCTTCTTCCTTATACTTCCCCTTCCTTATACTTCTCTTCCCTTATACTTCCTCCTCCATTATACTTTCGTTCCCCTATACTTCCCACTCCGTTATACCTTCCCCCCCCCCCATATACTTCAAAATAAAAAAATAAAAAAATCGGAAAATTTTCCAAAAAAAAAACTTAAAAAATTTCTTGAAAAATCTTATAAATTTTTTTCGAAAAAACAAACTTGGAAAATTTTTCGAAAAAAAGAAAACTTCCCCCTCCCTTATACTTCCCCCTTCTTTATACTTTCCCTCCCTTCGTTATACTTCCCCTTCCTATATTGTTACTTCTCTTTAAGGAAATTTTCGTTGGAAGCTCTTCTAACAAGTACTTTTGTGATTTCATCGACATTTTAACACGAGTAACTTATGAGCAGTCACTTAAGCGATTTAACCGTTGTTTAATTCATTCAAATGTAAACGAGTCGCTTGTATTAAAGGGGATGCTCCACTCACTTTTTGTGAACAAAGATCCCATCGTTGAAAAACAAAATTGAGTTTAATTATTCAAAAGTGTTTATATATTAGACTGTAGCGTTAATTTAATTAACGTCTTATTGGAAAAAAAAAAGGTAGTTTCTAATTACGGCGAGGTGGAAAATTAGTACGTGGGAGGCCGTCGTGCAACAGGTATTCTCCCGTCTTTTCGAACTTGCGTGATTAATCATCAAATTGGATCTTTTAAGAGGTAAGCCTTTTGTAAAACGGAAACGCGATTCGATCATAAATTTTTGGGCGGAATAAAACGGAGGGAAAAAAATTCTTCGTGGGTCGGTGGTCAAAGCCATTTACTCACTCTACCTTCCTCAAAGAGAAGTTATTGCTTTCGTGATCTCAAACTGAAGATATTCTGTTTCCCGTCATATAGATATGTAGAAACTTATGACCTTATTTTTGATTCTGCTAATACTGCTGCCCTATTTATTATTTTTATTTTTATCTGCCATCAGTACGATGGCCTGCCGTCTTCATGGCACTACGGCAAAAGCCTCCACCTGTGCACCTTCCTATAATTTTTTAGACCAATATATTCACACACATAATTTAAAACTTTACCAATAATTTTATTGGTGAGGAAAAGTCGGTTAAAACTTCCTGGCTTGACGACATGAAGAAAATGAAGGAAATGATATATCGCGATCGGTCAGCTACGTATACAACACCTCAATAATCCATCTTTCTCCGCTGCTTCAAAGTACATGATTTATGACCTTCAATTATTTTATACGCCATTTTTTTAAAACCCTGTAAAATTTGACTTTTTCATCTGTTGCCGAAGAAGCCTTTTTTACCTTCTTAAAATAACGTTGAATGTCAAAGGATTTTTTTGTTCCGCGTTATTGAAAGTCATCGAACCTTGGGAATTCTGAAAGGAAAAAAGAAACATAAACAAACCCGACCCCCATCTCGAGAACGAAATTACGCCCTTCGAACTTTTCGAAGGAAACCCCAATTTTTTTCCAAACTAATTACAAATTTCTATTAATTGAAATAAATTAAAACTTTTATTAAGTTTAAACTTCAACATAAACGGTCTACCGAGTTTTAGGTCAATTTAGAATTTTAACTCAAAATATTTTGATGGTTTTATCTTACGCCAGAATGAATCATATCTTTTAAGAATTAATTAACTTCCTTAAAGATGTAATTTTTAATTTTTGAAAAAATGGCGGAGATTCTCTATTTGAAATTTTTAAAACTGTCCGATTTTAAGCAAATTTTCACCAAGTACTCCTTACATTATTTAAGAATTTTCGGAGGGAAAAGAAAAGAGAAAATTTTAATGTTTTATGTAGTAGGGAGAAATATGATTTATTTACCAGGGCCGAAATCGACATCCCTCTGGTAGACGGCTAATTATTTCTACCTCCATATTTGGACAAATAAAACATATAAAAATTAAAATGCAAAATAAAATGAAAAAATAACAAACTTGAAATTATACTTCCCCTCCTTTATACTTCCCCTCTTTAATACTTCCTCCTCCTTTATACTTCCCCTCTTTAATACTACTTTATACTTCCTCCTCCGTTATAGCTTCCCTCCCTTATACTTCCCCTCTATAATACTTCCCCCTCCGTTATACTTCCCCTCCCTTATACTTCACCTCTTTAATACTTCCCCCTCTTATGTTGTTCCTTCTCTTTGAGCAAGTTTTCCTTGGAAGCTCTTCAAACTAGTACTTTTTATTGAAGCCCTAAAAAAAAAAAAATTTCTCGATAACAAGTTTGCGAAGCCACTTTTTAATGGAGATTCGACATCAGGAATAGAAATTTTCTCGTTACGAAATTTCGCTTAAAATGCGTTCAACAAACTATAGGATCGACAAAATAAAATGAAAAAATAACAAACTTAAAATTATACCTCCCCTCCCTTATACTTCCCCCTCCGTTATACTTCCCCTTTTTAATACTTCCCCCTCCATTATACTTCCCCCTCCGTTATAATTCACCTCTTTAATACTTGCCCCTTCTATTTTATTCCTTCTCTTTGAGGATTCCTTGGAAGCTCTTCAAACTAGTACTTTTATTGAAGCCCTAAAAACGAAAAAAAAAATTTCTCGATAACAAGTTTTCGAAGCCACGTTTTAAGGGAGATTCGACAACACGAAAAGAAATTTTCTATTTACGAAATTTCGCTTAAAATGAGTTCAACAAACGATAGGATCGATAATGGCAGCGAATTGTATTTATTAGAGTCGGTCCCCTTATAGAGTGATTGTGTTCAATTTGTATCACCAACTGGCCCTCGGGGAGTTAGCTAATAGCCCTTTCCAGCCGCTCTTTCCTCTTTTAATTTTAATTTGTCATTTTCAACAGCTATTACCTTTAATTCTGAAGTTTCTAGAAAAAAATTAATTCTTCAAAATTTCTAAGAAAAAACAAATTTTATTTTCTAAATTGAGTACTAAAGGGCATAATTAATTTATGTTTTAAAATTAACTTAGCTCCATAAAGTAGAATTAAAAGAGGAGGGGGCATTAAACGGTTGTTGGGCTTCTAGGAAGCTGTTAATTACTTCGACTCTCTCACAGTTTTGTATATCAGTCGGCCCCGTAAGTTCAGAGGAAAACTCCCAACACCCATAAAAACGAGGTTTTGTCACATTTTCAAGCGTAGGTCGTTAAGAAAGAGAAGGCGGTCAAGGAAGGGATCCACTTTTTTTTTCGCTTCCCTCAATTTCATGATTACAAATTCAAAAATTTCAAAGCTTTGTATTTCTCATATGTGACTTCTTGATTACTGAGAATATTTTAAAATTCATGAGGAATCAAAATTACCTTATTCATGTTTCGAATGCTGCATAAAATATTCGATCTATATAAACCTATTCCTTCTCCTCTAGTTAATGAACAATGAAGAATGAATATTCGATAATCCGGTAAAGCCATTTATCAGAAGATTGA
The DNA here is from genome assembly GCA_014119065.1 of Orius insidiosus. Lineage (NCBI taxonomy): Eukaryota > Metazoa > Arthropoda > Insecta > Hemiptera > Anthocoridae > Orius > Orius insidiosus. The sequence continues at coordinate 248,519 of JACGAQ010000055.1, read as the reverse complement.
GAAGATAATATTGCTCCTGCATGTCTGTTCACATTATATAAGGGTTAACTCATTAATCAAGGATTAGACGGGTCCTTTATATATAAAAGAAAGGATTTTTTTCTTCAATCTGTCCTCAACCAAAAAGGTTATTGTGGCAAGTTAAGGGGTTCAAAATATTAAAATGGTCTCATTGCTCTTTTTTTGGCTTCATGAAACGAGTGTATACGTGTCGACATAATGCATTTGACCATAATATGGCGAGTTACTGTTCACCATAAAAAAATCTGCAACTCATCATAAAGAAAATAGTCGAAAACGTTCATCATAATGCATTTGAACACATCTCACCATAATGAAGAGATTTAACTCTTGTCGACATAAAATTTGTATCATAAAACGAGTGCCAGAGGAAAAAAGTTAACCCCCTGTGTCATAAAACGAGATGATTCCATTGGCTGCCTGCATGCTTTTCCTAGTTTATGGTGAGATGCTTTATGTTGAATTGCATTTGTGAGCTGTCAAGTTTTAAGCTTTGTGTCGTTTCGCCATTATCGCGTTTTAAACGGCGAAAGTAGGCTTGCTCTTTCGCTATCCCGAGTTTATGGTGAGATGTATTATGCCCAAACGACGGAAACAGTTTTATGGTGAAACAGCAAGTTTAAAAAGAGACTTTTGTGGTGGGAAGTGTTATGGTGACTTGCACTTTTTTATGTCGAGTTGCATTTATTAAAAAAGTCATTTATGGCGAAACCGTTTATGTTGAAATGCTTTGAACATGACTTTTAGGAGTTTTCCTATAAAAATTAGCCACTCATCCAAATTCTAAAGGCGTTCGCCACATTTTGGCTGGGGTCCGCTTGCTTAATTTCTTTGATGATGAACTTCAACATAAAGCATCTCACGATAAACTAGGAAAAGCAATCAGGTAGCCAATGGGATCAGCTCGTTTTATGACACAAGGGGGTTGAATTTTTTTCCTCTCGCGAGGATGTGCTCGTTTTATTAAACAAAGTTTATGTCGAAACGACAAGTGTTAAATCTCTTCTTTATGGTGAGACGTATTATGTTCAAATGCATTATGATGAACGTTTTCGACTAATTTCTTTAAAATAGGGGTTTTACTCTCCTAATTTTTAATCCACCGCTGGTTGTCTATCAAGCAAACGTCTCAAACGACTTTATTGAGGCTATAAGGGACGAATTGCCCAAATGCTTAGGGTAGTTTAGATTGAAGTGAGTGAAAATAAAGAGGGACAAGGGAAAAGGAATGAGAAAAGCATTGCAATTTCTTGGACCATGTAACACTAGCCGCGCAGACGTTAAGCATAGTAATTGCTCCTTCATAAAACTCGATGTTATCCGGGGTAGAAATGTTTAAAAACGGCCATTTGCTTACAACGCTTATGATTATACAAATGACCCGTTTAATTCCCTTTTTATTTTTACGTTTGAAATTTAAAAAAACAAGTTATTAGAAGGAGAAGATATTTTAAAAACAATGGCTAATCCCGACTTTCTACGGGGGAAAAAATTCTGGTTTTTGATTACAAGAATCCCAATTATAATTCCGCATCGACGGTTTGTTTACTCACGTGAAAAGCTCTTTTGATTCTCGACTCCCTTTAACTTCCCACGGAATACTTATCTCGGATTCTGTATAAATAATCAAAAAATATATCTTTTTTTCAATATTTAATAATAAATTTTGGATGTGGGAAATTCTTGTATCCGGTCCGACGGCTGATTCGATTAAGTGTCACTTGACACTAAAGCAATCGCTCCTGTATCAAAGCCTCCATAAGTGTCAAGATTTTTGTCAATTGGGATCTTTTAAAATGGCGTTTCTTTCGTGACTGAAATAACCTAAAAGGCTTTTCTAAAATTGAGGCGCTCCGGATACGAAGGGCGAACTCGACAATTTTAAAGTTTCGGTTTTTACGTATTTGAAGGGGAAAAATGTCGAACTCAACGTAAAAATTATATGGGTGTATTCACCAAGAGGTCTAGAATCTGAAAATGAAAAAAAAAAAACTGACGTCGAGGGTATCACAATAACTTCTTTAAGGAAGTTAAAAAATTTGTCCGATGTCGAGTTCGCCCTTCGTATCCTGAGCGCCTCAATTGTTCCTTTAAGCTTTTATAATTCATAAAAGAGTCATTGGTTCCCCCCCCCCAATTTTCAACCGATTTTCACCAAGTTTTTACGCAATCTTACTGAAAAGTTGGACAAAAAATTGCCGGGAGCGATTTTTGAATTTCGAAAAAATGACGGAGATATGTTTTTTTGAAATTTTAAAAACTGCGCTGCGATTATTGGTCCTATTTTCACCCAATACTTCTTATATTTTTCAAGAATTTTCCTGTTAAAAATGATTTTTTTTGGACTATTATAGTAGGGAATAAATGTGAGACTATGGCCACAGGTAAAAGTGGTATCCCACGGCAGACGGTCCATTATTTCTACCTCTCGTCAGAGACATCTCCAGACTTTTATAAGTGCTGGGTGAAAAGTGACGGAATGAAAAGGAAACGAGTGTTATTTAATTGGACTTTGACGATGAAGCCTCCCCGGCCGCACTCATTACTGTTTGGATTGATTGGAGTTTGGATAGAAACTTATAATTACTCCGACTGATGATTCCTCTAAAAGCCACACAATTCCAACAGTTTAGAAATGACGAACCTTCCCATTTACTCTTATCTCCTTATGAGTGAACGAATTCAAAATTAATTGCTTTTTTACCTTCAAAAAAAAATTTTTTTTTTCAAATTGGGATGCCTAAGATCAGAGCTGTCCTATCTTGAGGCAGACCAAATTAAAGTACTTGTTTGAAGAGCTTCCAACTAAAACTTCCTTGAAGAGAAGTAAAATATAGGAGGGGAAGTATAAAAGAGGGGGAAGTATAAGGGAGGGGGAAGTTTTTTTTTTTTTTTCGAAAAAATTTTCAAGTTTGTATTCGGATTGACCCTCCGGGGTCTGGAAGACCCTTCCCCAAAAACCAGACCTGGAGGGTATCACAATAACTTCTTTAAGGAAGTTAAAACATCTTACCTCCTACTTAGAAATATTTTTAAACAAAATTTATGATCAAAAGCACAAAAATTAACATTCGGGGCATGAAATCAGCATTAAATACAACAGCGACATAATTCATGGCTTCTTGCCCACCTCAGTTAATTATTTTTCATCCCTGAATTTTCGTAAAAAAAAGTTTTTTTTTTTGTCTTTTGTAAAATGCAAAAAAAAATCTGGTGAAAAAAAAAAAGAGGAAAAACCCACTTTGTGTCTTACTTGTCAAACGTGGGCTTTTCACGTTTTATTCCCCCATCGCACGTCGAGTGTTTATAAAAATAAAAAAAAAATGAACCTAAACTCTCCCGACTAAACTGTTGTGTCAGACAATTTTTAATTAAATTTTCATTTTGTAAATATCGGCAAAACTTCTGGAAACCATTAATCCTTTATCGAAGAAACCCACGCCATCTATCGAGTTTTTATTCGCCTTAAATTTTTGAATGTTTTTGACACGTTTCGCTAATAGAAGAATTTAATGTCAAAAGTTCGAAAATTAAAGCTCATTGGTCGCGATTCCAATTAAGCTCCCCTGTCAGAGACAAAACCTTTATTCGCCTCCAGTTTAAAATAGACATTTATGGTTAGTTCGGTTGTTTTATATTAAAAATTCAATTTTACCGCATTTTTCCATTAAAATTGATCCCTCTTGAATCTTCTTTTTTTATGTTCTTTCACTTTACTTTATGAAAACTTCCTTTTTTTGTATTATTTATCTTCCTCTTTTAAACTGCAATCTCAAGTAGTAGACGTGAATTTACAAGGCTTAACTCCCATAAAAATTTAATTCCCATCTCCATACGAAAACTATATTTCAAAAGATAAGACACAAAATTTTTCAAAGGATTTGTTTACCGCTGAAATCAAGGGTTCTTTTTGTTAATTTTCAACCGATTTTCAACTAGTATTTTAATTTAAATTATCAGCGTTATCCGCTATAAATAAATCACCATTTATTTCAAATATTTTAATTACGTTTAATCTCTCTAAGGTATTAATGGATTTTCATTTTAATATCTTTTGATATATATAATAAAAATTAATATGTTTGACTAAGTGTGAACATTCTTCACAACCCAGTTCACCCGTGGACATATTTTTTGGCAAAAATTTTATTTTTAATATCAGAAAATTTTTCGGCTGATCAAAGGCAGATCAACTTGAATTGATATTGACACTTTGAAGAAAAAGAAAAAAGGAAAAATATGAAAAAACCTTCACATCACTCTATTCTTTTTAGGAGTACTGGGACTCCATTTTTTGTTAGGCATTCATGTGCAATCTGATACTTTAATGATTAATATGATAGACTTTAAAGTTTGAAACCCCAGCATAACTCAAGGGGAACCGCAAATGAACAAATTCTCATGAAATAGCTTTAACACTTGAATAAATAGTTAGAATAGCATTAAAATTATTTAAATCAGGGATTTCTAAACTTTTTGCGGTCAAAATGTGCGTTTCCTTATTCACTTTAAACGCTTTTCGAATTTAATTTTAAGAGGAAAAAAAAAACCTAGGAAAAAACGTGAAAATTCCGTAAAAAAGAAGGTTTCTGATGGCAACTTACAGACCCGTCTAAAAGTATTAGTTTGAAGAGCTTCCAACGAAAACCTTAAAGAGAAATAAAAATATAGGAGGGGAAGTATAAGGGAGGGGAAGTACAAAGGAGGGGGAAGTATAGAGGAGGGGAAGTAAAAGGAGGGGAACTATAACAGAGAGGGAAGTATAAAGGAGGGGACCAAAAATTTTCTAAGTACTCTTTTTTAAATTTATTTCTTTTTATTTTTTCAAAAAGGGAAGTACAAAGGAGGGGAAGTATAACGGAGAGGGAAGTTTAAGGGAGGGGAAGTATAAAGGAGGGGGAAGTAAAAAGAGGGGAACTATAAGGGAGGGGACGAAAATTTTTCAAAGTAGGTACATACTATTTTTTAAATTTATTTTTTTTTTCGAAAATTTTTTTAAGGATCGAGGTAGAGATAATGGGATTTTTGCCCAAGGAAGGTCCCTCTCGTAGCGCGTGGAAGTATGAAATTTCTTCCTACTAAAATGATAATTAGTGTTAAAAAAATGATAATTTTTTACACCAAATATTCGTAAATATAAGGAGTATTGGTAAAAATTTTGGTAAAAATCGGCGGCAGCGAATTTTTTAAAACTTCAAACAGACTCTCCGCCATTTTTTCGAAATTCAAAAATCCTTAGTTTTTTGTTCAACGACTAAAGAGGTGAAAATCTGTTGAAAACTGTGGCTGTAAAGTGCTCCGGAAAAAATGCTACGGCCGGCCGGCACCACAGACAAAGTTGAGATCGGTAAAGATTCGATCCGACCTCCCTGGGTCTGGAAGACCCTTCCCCAAAACCCGTCGTCGAGGGTACCACAATAAACTTCTTATTAAGTTGCGGGAAATGAGTGTCTATTTTTTGAAGGCCATTATAAAATTAGGAGAACAAAATATTTATTTTAATTATTTCTACTTACTTAAATAATAAAGACTCTAGGATTGAGGGAGAGAAAAAGAGACAAAGAAAACCTTTTAAGAGGGAGACTTTCGGATTTAGACAAAACGTTTCCATTTTATCTCCGGGTCTTATAACACAGATGAGACAAAATGTTATATTTTATTTATCAAATGACCCAAAAGCCGTTTAACAATGTGTTATCCGTTTAAATATGGTGCTGATAGCTTAAAAACCTGATAAAACTGATGTTTTTACACCAAAAATTCGAAAAAAAACTACACAGAATTCGGTTTTTATAAGTTTTTATAAGTTAAACCCCCGAACGCCGGAAAAAAAAACGTTTTTTTATGCCAGAAAAAACTTGTCTAACGGAGTATTTATCTCCTAATATATTTACTTTTCTAGAAGATGGATACCCGCGGGACATTTGGCCGTCCCCATCATGATCGTGGGGACAACAAGCGGGACTGTCCCGCGCTAAGGCAAAATAATCGACTTTAATAAAAACTTCCGTTTGTTTTATAACCTAATGAGATTGCGAAATGTTATTGTGTCAAGAAAGCCGTATTTCGACTATCAACGTATTGTTGTTATCGATAACAATAGGGTAGTTCTATTTGTTTTCCAGTCAAAGAAACAAACAAACGCCCCCGCCATTCATTATTACTTTATTATATAAACGTTTGGAACAAAACCTCTTTTCTAGTAAAAATCAATTAGGTTAATTTGACTTCCTCAAAGAGAATTGTGACACCCTCACAGAAGCCCTAAGCGATCTTAACCATGAGTCTCTGGTGCCGGCCGTCCGTCCCATTTTTCCGGAAAAACGACTTTTCCCAGAAAACCTTTCTAAACTTTTTTTTTGCATAAATGAAGAAAAGGAGGTTTCTCAAAATGGCGGGGAAAATTAGAGGTGGCGAAAACATTTTAACACAATAAAGAACAATGTATTTAAATTCCAACTGGACAAAATTACCCAAGTTTTCTTCCCGACTTATTTTATATAGAAGAAAAACGACTTTAAAAACTTTTCTCTTTGAATATAAACTTTTCTCTTTTCAGAATAAACATGCGATATTCTTGACTTGAGGAGACGTGAAAATATGAAATTTATTAATTTTGGAAACTCTTGTGGAGGCAATGTGTCTGAAATTCCTAAGATTATTTACCTCCTCTGAACTAAATACCTTTGAAAATATGTGGATGTCTTACTGAACTAACAGAAGGATGATGCGAATTCTCACGCGTCTTTTATGTCAGATGAATGATCCTCAGAAATCTCCCGGAAGTCCTTATGAAAAGAGTGATACACCCTGGATAAAAGATCCTTTCTTTCGTCCGGAAATAATATAACTTCTTCTTCAAATCCGTGGACATTTTTCGAAAATTAACATTTTGATTGACCGGTAAATACCCAATTTTTTTTTCCATCAGCTCTTTCAATGTCAGAATGAATGAAAAGGGGGGAAGCGAAAACTTTGTATTCTCCCTTCCTTTATACCCAACTTTAAAACGAGTTTACCGAAAATTGCTTGTTTAACTTCATTAGAATTCGTCACCTCCACTTCCCTAACATTTAGTTTAGCTACGATTTAATTTAAATGAATGGATTTTATTTACTTAGAACCTTTCAAAATTAGCTTACAATTTTTTAAACAATAAAGTTTAACACTTGTGGGTTCGTGTAGAGAAACAAACAAGCAGTTAAGCTCACAGAAAAAATTTGAGAGAGCAATAAACGGAAAATAGTTCACCTGATGAGGCTTATTAAACCGAAACCGGTCGTAAAATATTCCTGTTTATTGTTTTTCTCATCCTCCGATGTTTTTATGAAGAAAAATTTTTAAATCGAGATTTTATCGGTTTTTTGGCCTAGAACTCCTAGAGATCACCTTTCTACTGGATTTCCGGACGTTTTTTTATCGGCTTACCTTCAAAGAAACAGGATTTTTCGCCGTATCAATCAGTTAATTGTCCAAGAAACCAAATTTTTACGTTTTCTGCAGAAATACCCTTTTTTCTAAGTCACATATAGCCATCAAAAATACAAAAGAATACATCAGAGAGAATCAATAATCAGGATTATTTCACGACCGGTTCCGGATTAATAAGCCTCATCAGGTGAACAATTTTCCGTTTATTGCTCACTCAAATTTTTCTGTTAACATAACTGCACGCGACTGCGGAGAATAAACTCGTTCCTACAGTAACCAGCCACCTTCCAGTTTTGAAGAATATTTTGGTACTCTTTTTAACTTCCTTAAAGAAGTTATTGTGATATCCTTGACGTCGGGTTTTTGGGGAGGGGTCTTCCAGACCCCAGAGGGTCAAATCGAATATTGATCTTTACCGATCTCAACTTTGTCTGTGGTGCCGGCCGTCCGTCGGTAGCATTTATTTCTGGAACACTTTACAGCCACTATTTTCAACCGATTTTCCCCAGATTTTCAGCAAATTTTCTTTTGTCGGTGAACATAATTCCAAAAAATGGCGAAGATATGACAGACAAATTTTAAAAAATTCGCTGCGGCTGAACCGTTCGTCCGATTTTCACCAAATTTTCACCAATTACCCCTTATATTTTTTAAGAATTTTTGGTGAAAAAATTATCATTTTTTTAACATTAATTATCATTTTAGTAGGGAGAAATTTCACTTTTCCACCCGCTATCAGAGGGTCAGAGGGACCTGCCTTGGGCAAAAATCCCATTATTTCTACCTTGATACTTAAAAAAATTTTCGAAAAAAAAGAACTTGAAAATTTTTTAGAAAAAAAGCGCAAATTAAAAAAAAAACTCGGAAAATTTTTCGAAAAAAATAAATACTTACCCCTCCGTTATTCTTCCCCTCCCTTATACTTCCCCTTCCTTTATACTTCCCCCTCCTATATTGTTACTTCTCTTTAAGGAAGTTTTCATTAGAAGCTCTTCAAACTAGTACTTATAGTTCTGCCAATGCCCTTATGATTGATGTAAAACCATCCTTGCCTAAGATCGGAAAAGGGATGTACACTGCATCCATTTGGTTAAGGAAAGGAGAGTTTTAAACAGAGTTGGAAGTACTTAAGTACATTCGTACATAAGTACTTGCTTCAAGTACTTCTAAGTTTTTAGAAAATATCACTTAAGAAGCATCAATAAATGAAAGATGAAGTTGATTGAGAGTTTTTTAACGTTTAAGTACAACTAAAGTAATTGTCAAGTACAATTACAAGTACTAGTACTTGTAATTATTTTATTTTAGAACAATTACAACTACTTGTACTTGTATTCGTCAGTTCTCTACCAACCTCAAGTACTTGGGCTTGTACTTGTCTTTCTCAACTTGTAAGTACATTTACTTGTAATTGGTACTTGTACTTTAAGTGCAACAAGTACAGTTCGGGGAAAAATAACATAAAATAAATAACTTAAGGGACAACACAAGACAACCCCTTGGGCCCCTTGGGCCACCAAGGGGTGATATGTCATAGCACCATATTTACTAAGTACAAGTACTAAGTACAATTAAGTACTTGTTTTTTGTTTTAGATTTCAAGTACAATTACAAGTAATTGTACTTTTCTTATAACTATCAGAACAAGTACAAGTACATGGACTTGGATGTGCTTGTGCAAGTACAAGTACATGGACTACTTTTAAAAAAAATATGGCAAGTACAAGTACAAGAACTGTACTTGTACTTGCCATATTTTTTTAATTACTTTACTTGTACTTTGTACTTTGTACTGGAAGTACGATTTTGCCAACTCTGGTTTTAAAGAATGTTTAAAAATAAGGGCCTTAAAATCAAAAAAATAAGCATAATGGATTTTTTAATGAAATTTTATTCTAGAAAAGTATAAAAATGTTTTCATGGATTTTTTTCAATAGCTGCCGTGATGATAGACAGGTTCGTGGTGGGCATGTCCGATCTTTTTGACTTCCGCTTGAAATCCGTTGTGTTTGTCAGCGGTGTAATGGACTTCCCGGGTCGTCCCGTCGGCTTCTTTCAACGTATAGTATCCTTTGACGACGTCACCGTGACGGGATTCGTGTTGGCTTTTTATATCTCCGGTATGAGGGTCGTGAACTTTATATTCGAAACTGTACGGTTTCGGCTCCTAAAAAGCAAAACAATTTATTATTTCAAAATTTAAATTCTATCTTACGTGATATTCCTCTTCGTAATGTCCGATGTAGCCGGCTGAAGCGGCCACCACTAGAGAGACGAGTCCAAAAGCACGATTGACTAAAACAATAAAAATATTTATCTCTGCACAATAATGAGCTTTTGTTAATCGGATAAAATGATGAAATATTGGAGTGATATTCGATTATAAAGCTCATGAAAATAGGGTATTAGGCTTTTAGAGCCCAATTTTCAATGTTAGCTATTTTACGTCGTACGAGAGGGAGGGGGATCTGGGGCTTTTGCCATAGAACAACAAAAACACACGTTATTGTTGTTCTGTGGCTTTTGCCATAATGCCACAAATGGCTAACTACTCTAGTGGCCCAAAAGGAAACTACAGAACTTGGATCAGAACAGGCGCGGTCAACTTCAATCGTCAACTTTGGACCTAAAGTATCGATACTTTTAATCGTCAACTTTGGACCTAAAGTATCGATACTTTTAAGTATCGGTATCGTCAACTTTGGACCTAAAGAGTATCGATACTTTTAAGTATCGGTATCGTCAACTTTGGACCTAAAGTATCGATACTTTTAAGTATCGGTATCGTCAACTTTGGACCTAAAGTATCGATATCGTCAACTTTGGACCTAAAGTATCAATATCGTCAACTTTGGACCTAAAGTATCGATATCGTCAACTTTGGACCTAAAGTATCGATATCGTCAAATTTGGACCTAAGGTATCGATATCTTCAACATTGGACCTAAAGTATCGATACTTTTAGGTATATCGGTATCGTCAACTTTGGACCTAAAGTATCAATACTTTTAAGTATTGGTATCGTCAACTTTGGACCTAAAGTAACGATACTTTTAAGTATCGGTATCGTCAACTTTGGAACTAAAGTATCGATATCGTCAACTTTGGACCTAAAGTATCGATATCGTCAACTTTGGACCTAAAGTATCGATATCGTCAAATTTGGACCTAAGGTATCGATATCGTCAACATTGGACCTAAAGTATCGATACTTTTAGGTATATCGGTATCGTCAACTTTGGACCTAAAGTATCAATACTTTTAAGTATTGGTATCGTCAACTTTGGACCTAAAGTAACGATACTTTTAAGTATCGGTATCGTCAACTTTGGAACTAAAGTATCGATATCGTCAACTTTGGACCTAAAGTATCAATATCGTCAACTTTGGACCTAAAGTATCGATATCGTCAACTTTGGACCTAAAGTATCGATATCGTCAACTTTGGACCTAAAGTATCGATATCGTCAAATTTGGACCTAAGGTATCGATATCGTCAACTTTGGACCTAAAGTATCGATACTTTTAAGTATATCGGTATCGTCAACTTTGGACCATCACAATCTAGCCCGAGCGTTGCTTATCTTCGGTTGCTCCGAAGCACCAAATCCTCACGACTCAAGTTTAAATGTTACAGCAACGGATTTTTTTAAACCTACATTTAATTAGTTAAACAAGATTAAAAAAGCCCTAATCACTCCAAAAGTAATCAAATCTTATTTAGATTTTTCCCCCGTAATTAGTAAAGAGTTTTCAGAGAAAAAAATTTTTCTCTCTTGGGTGCAGTCAAAGTAATGTTCCGTGACGTAATTAGAACTGGCAAGCTTTAACACACAAGCTTTAAAGATAAACAGACGGGAAAAAAGGGCCCAACGTTCAAAACAAATAATTTAACAATTTTATGGAATTAAAAGACACTAGGATGATAAAAAGCTATTATGTTTCAAAGGAACTGGAATTGGATTTCATAAAAAATATATAGCTACATAAAAAAGTATTTTTTCTCTCTAAAAACACTATATTTTATACATTGGCTTATTCTTAATATAAAAATTTGTTCAGCGTTTTTCTCGGGGCTTATTTGTTCAATGAGGAGAAAAAGTACTTCCTAAAAGTGGCGCAATTTGATCATTTTTCTTCCATGAAATCAAGGGAGAAAAAATGAAAGTCTTCGCTTAGCGAGGCCACACAGAACCCGGGGGAACGTCCCAAATTTCTCCCAACAATTTTCGATATATTTTTCGTCTAGAAAAAGTTATTTTATTAAATCACCCCCTCTTCCTTCATTAGTAGAAGAAAAACCAACTTTTTTTTCCGAATTAATGGAGTGAAAATATCCAAATCAACAATTTTTTATAATTTCATTGTTCAAGCGAAAATTTAATTTAGTTTTTAATTTAAACTTTGGTTCGTTAATCTGTTTGTTTCAATCCACAATTTTTATAGTAACTCCACGAGAAAATGTATAACTTTGAAGTAGCAAAGTTAATGAAAATGAAAAAAATACTTGAATTTAAAAGTTTTGATAACGCGAAAAAGTGAAACTATTTTTTCCTACCTTGTTCATTGTTGTTGCTGTTTTCAACGACTGATAATTTAGGAATTCACAAACGAGTTTATATACTCAAAAGATTTCGGCGTCCGGGGAGATACACTCTGAATATTCCATGTGGTTACATAGAATTACGCATCCGGCGTCCACCTCGACACGCCTTCTTGATCGCCTTTCGCCTCGCCAACTGACCATTCAACACCTCATATTTCAAATCAAAAAAGTCAATAAAAGCGTCAGAGAATATCAATATTGATAATGGACAAACAAGTCCCACACGTAACGTTTTCAGTCAAACTCAAAAAAAAAAAATTAGTTTGAAGAGCTTTCAACGAAAACTTCTTTTAACAGAAGTAACAATATGGGAGGGGAAGTATAAGGGAACGAAAGTACAAAGGAGGGGAAGCATAAGGGAGGGGAAGTATAGGGGAGGGGGGAGTTTTTTTTTTCGAAAATTTTTCCAAGTTTTCCTTTTTTTTTTTTCGAAAAATTTTCCAAGTCCTTTTTTTCGAAATTTTTTTAAGTGTCAAGGTAGAAATAATGGGCTCTTTGGCCTACGGATGTGCCTCTCGTAATGGGTAGAAGTATGAAATTTCTCCCTACTAAAAAAAAAATGATAATTAAAAGGTAGCAATTTTTTACACCGAAAATTTGCCAAAAATATAAGGAGTAATTGGTGAAAGTTTGGTGACAATCGGACCAACGGTTCGGCCGCAGCGAATTTTTTAAAATTTCAAACAAACCTATCTCCGCCATTTTTTCGAAATTCAAAAATCGCCCTCTTTAGTTTTTTTTTTCACCGGCTAAAGAAAATTTGGTGAAAATCTGGTTAAAATCGGTTGAAAATTGTGGCCGTAAAGCGTTCCGGAAAAAAATGCTACGGACGGCCGGCCGGCACCACAGACAAAGTTGAGATCGGTAAAGATCAATATTCGATTTGACCCTCCGGGTCTGGAAGACCCTTCCCCGAAAACCCGACGTTGAGGGTATCACAATAACTTCTTAAGTATATATACTTCGGAAGTATATTAAAGAGGGGAAGTATAAAGGAGGGGAAGCATAAAGGAGGGGAAGCATAAAGGAGGGAAAGTATAACGGAGGGGGAAGTATAAAGAAGGGACACACTTTTTTCTGTATCGTTTCTTCTCTTAAAGGAAGTTACCGTCGGAGCTCAGACTAATTTTTGACCTTTTTTTGTGAGAAAATTTATGAGGCTTATTTTGTTTTTAAAAAAACCTAGAAGGCTCCTTAATAAACGACTAATGAAACAAGTTAAAAGTTGACTAATTAATATTCATGAGATGTTAAACTCCGGTTTTCACGCAAATATACTTGTGTTTATTACCCTCAAGTTTAGTAAATATGATTTATTACTTTTAGAAATATAAAATGTTGCAATTAAACTTGAAAGTAGGCCTGGGAATTTGAAAACGTTTTCAATGGGTGTTAAGTTACTTAAACGAGTTCCTTCTCGTTAAACTAGCCTGTCAACCGCAATAGAATTCGAAAACGTATTGTCCCACACACCTGAGCTTCATTGGAAACTCTGACATTTCGATCGCTCTTTGACTTCTACAGATTGTCAATTTACGTTTTGTAAGAAAACAATGACTTTTACAATAAAAAAATCATTCTTAAAGCTCAAAAGCTTTTAAAAAACATATATTTATCGATAGAAAGGCCGTTTTATAGCTAAATTTTACCAGTTTTTGGCGGCGACATAAAATGAAAACCCTAAACTTGAGGACTTCCTGGTCGCACTGGTTTGCGCTAACAAATTTGACCAACCTTTCCTTAACCAAGGGCCTAACTAGAATGATGCTGCGGCTATAGCTACGTTTTTATTGGACGAAAGATTGAGAAAATCACCTTAAATTAGGAAAACAGAGATTCGAAAAACTGACATAAACACCACAAAATCCATTTTTTAAAAGTCGTTTTCTAGCCAAAATGAGCGAGTAAGACTCCCGGAAATGCAATAAATTTCGAGGCTTAGAGAACGAGGGAATTGACAAAAGAGGAGTTTTATCGAAAAACTGAGGAAAACGCCAACAAAGGAGGGGAAGTTCAAGGAGGGGGAAGTATAATATAAGGATGGGGAAGTAAAAAAGGAGGGGAAGAATAATTTCTAGCGTTTAGAGCAATTTTACTTTTTTCAAAAAATTTTTAAGTATCAAGGAAGAAATAATGGGCTTTGTTCCCAAGGGATGCCTCGCTTGCAAAGAGTGGAAGTATCAAATTTCTCCCTACTAAAAAACAAACAAAAATTTTTTTTATTACCCCGAAAATTCGTAAAAAATATAATAGGAGTATATGGTGAAATTCGATGAAAATCGCAACGCAGTTTTAAAATTTCAAACTTACATATCTCCACCACTTTTTCGAAATTCAAAAATTGCCCTCATTACTTTCTTCTTCACTGAGTGAGGAAGATTGTGTGAAAATTTGGTGAAAATCGGTTGAAAACTGTGGCCGTGAAGTGTTCCGGAAAAATGCTACGGCCGTCCGGCACCACAGACAAAGTTGAGATCGGTAAAGATCAGTATTCGATTTGACCCTCATTACTTTTCTTCTTCACTGAGTGAGGAAGATTGTGTGAAAATTTGGTGAAAATCGGTTAAAAACTGTGGCCGTGAAGTGTTCCGGAAAAATGCTACGGCCGTCCGGCACCACAGACAAAGTTGAGATCGGTAAAGATCAGTATTCGATTTGACCCTACGGTGTCTGGAAGACCCTTCCCCTACAACGGCAAAAAATCATTTATTTCTTTTTATCTTTTCATGGTAGGTATAATAACTTACTTTTGAGAAAGTTAAAAGGGTTTTCAACTAAATATTTTGTAATGATGTCTGTACAAAGAGAGGCGTTTCTTGTATTTCAATCCGTGAATTCGAGGAATCCACGGATTCCAACTTCGGTTTTTCTCAAAAGCAAAGGTTTATTCAAAAAGAGATTCCAAAACTTTCCGCTTTTATTTAAATTTTCTTTTTTTTTCCAGACAAGAAATGTGGGTCAAGTGCTTATGGGTGTGCCTGATCTCTGGAGTGGTTGTAGCCACTCTCCAGGAGGTTCCCAGAGCCCCGGTCGCCACATGGCCGCTTATAAGCCACAGGTACTTTCCATCACCGGCCCGAGTACGCTCAGAACTCCAGGTAAAACATTTTATTTACTTTTTTATTGACAAATGCGTATATACGCATATTCATATTATTTGAAAGAAATTGGATACTTTTATGGCCTCTAGCAAAAAAATTTATTTTAACTTTCAGTAGGTATAATGATAACTTACTTTTGAGAAAGTTAAAAGGGTTTCAACTAAATATTTTGTAATGATGTCTGTACGTACAAAGAGAGGCGTTTCTTGTATTTCAATCCGTGAATTCGAGGAATCCACGGATTCCAACTTCGGTTTCTCTCAAATGCAAGGTTTATTCAAAAGAGATTCCAAAACTTTCCGCTTTTATTTAAATTTCTTTTTTTTCCAGACAAGAAATGTGGGTCAAGTGCTTATGGGTGTGCCTGATCTCTGGAGTGGTTGTAGCCACTCTCCAGGAGGTTCCCAGAGCCCCGGTCGCCACATGGCCGCTTATAAGCCACAGGTACTTTCCATCACCGGCCCGAGTACGCTCAGAACTCCAGGTAAAACATTTATTTACTTTTTATTGACAAATGCGTATATACGCATATTCATATTATTTGAAAGAAATTGGATACTTTTATGGCCTCTAGTATAAAAAGTAGGCGGAGCACTTTCAATAGAATGTTTCTCGTTATCTATTTATTCAACGTATTCTTGCTTCACTTTCCATCGTTGAGTCAAGTTTTTAGTTAAGATTAATAAACCTAAATCCTTTTAGGCCTTCTTGGGTCAAAGTCTTTGATTATCGGCGCCGTAACAATATGGCGAAAGCTCCCACCTGTGCCCTTAGATTATTCATATCAAAACAATTTTCGTTCATTATCATATTGCTCCGTACATTTTCCGCGTAGCTGTAATCGAGTAATCCTCGCACTGTTGATCATAAGCGATTTACATGAGTGCACAGGCCTTGGCATCGAACAGCCTCCGCTTACAATATGAATAGGTTCCTTTTAATGTAACTCTCAATTTCGCAACAGAAAAAAAATTATTTTGAATTTAAAATGAACCTAGAACTTCAAAGGAGTAATTATCTTTTTATTCATTCAGAATAACTTTTTTGATTAGCAACGTAGCTCTTTTTAAATAAATAAATAATTATATTTTTTAAGGACGATTATGAGGATTTATTGAAAGGGAAACGTTCGGGTCCATCGCTGTCGGTTGCGAATTCCATCGAAGTTCTTAGAAATCGACTGATGCTTGAAATCGCAC
The DNA here is from genome assembly GCA_014119065.1 of Orius insidiosus. Taxonomy (NCBI): domain Eukaryota; kingdom Metazoa; phylum Arthropoda; class Insecta; order Hemiptera; family Anthocoridae; genus Orius; species Orius insidiosus. Next base: position 232,161 of record JACGAQ010000055.1, on the reverse strand, counting down.
GAAGACGCCTTCAAAAACAGGACGAATCTCAGGTCCTTGCGAACCGGGAGTTTTTGAAAAGCGTAGGAAAACGTCATACGATACCGTTGAGGTAATTTCAAGCTTAAAAATCAAAAATTTTTAAGGGTCTGTCATACCGCTAAATACGCCGTTTTTTTCTATTAAGTTTTGCTTCAATTTTGCGAGAAAACTGTTGGTTTTTTAAATTTTTTTCTTTTTGATTGTGTTGGAATCTTGGAGAAACAATCGGAAAAACGATGCAAAAACCGTGATTTTTTTTTTTTGAATTTACTCCCGATTAAAAAAAATCATTTTCTACATTTTTATGATTTTTGAAAAAATAAATAAAATAAAAAAAAATCTTTTGTCCTTAAGTAAATAAATGTATTCTAAGGCCAAATCAAAAAGAAAAAAATTTTAAAAACCAACAGTTTTCTCAATAATTATATTGTAATCAGTAATACAAACTTTTTTTTTTTTTTTGTTAAGCCTTAAGGCTCTATTGTGCCGTATCACAAACCTTTAACATGTGATTATAATTTCAATCATAATCATAGTTAGGATTACATTCATAATCCTAATTGCATTCGTAATCCTAAATATAATTACATTCGTAATCACAATTTTTTATAATTACGCTCGTAATCATACTTTTGTTCTTGATTACGCTTTTAATCATACTTTTTCAAATGATCACGCTCGTATGTAATCTTTTTTGTGTAATTCCGCACCTAAATACCACTTTTTTTTTTATTCCAAAAAAAATTAAAATTAATCTTTAAAAAGTATAATTACGAGCGCGATCATGAGAAAAAAGTATGATTACAAGCGTAATCATGAAAAAAGGATGATTACGAGCGTACTTTGTTCATGATTACTTGTAATCATACTTTTTTCAAATGATCGCGCTCGTACGTGTGTAATTCTTTTTTGTGTAATTCCGCACCTAAATACCACTTTTTTTGTAATAACAAAAAATAATTAAAAATTAAACTTTAAACTGTATAATTACGAGCGCGATCATGAGAAAAAAGTATGATTACAAGCGTACTTTTGTTCATGATTACGGTTGTAATCATACTTTCTTGAAATGATCGCGCTCGTATTTAATTCTTTTTTGTGTAATTCCGCACCTTTTTTTTTTTGTAATTACAAAAAAAAAGTGGTATTTAGGTGCCGAATTACCCAAAAAAGTATAATTACTAGCGTAATCATGAAAAAAAGTATGATTACGAGCGTAATTGTAAAAAAAATTGTGATTACGAATGTAATTATAATTACAATTATATAAAACGCCAGTTTTTTTTTGTTTTTTTTTTTTAAGTTTTGCTCCCATTTTGCGGTAAAACAGTCTGTGCTTGAATTTTTTTTTTTTAATTGTGTTGTGGGAGAAACAATCTGAAAAACGAAGCTAAAAACCGTGATTTTATCAATTTTTTTAATTTAATCCCAATTCAAAAAAAATCTGATTTTCTACATTTTCATGATTTTTTTTAAGTTTTGCTCCCATTTTGCGGTAAAACAGTCGGTGTTTGAATATTTTTTAAATTGTGTTGTGGGAGAAACAATCTGAAAAACGAAGCTAAAAACAGTGATTTTTTCAAGTTTTTAATTTAATCCCAATTCAAAAAAAAAATCTGATTTTCTACATTTATGATTTTGTAAAAAAATCTTTTGTGCTTAAGTAAACAAATGTATTCTAAAGCCAAATCAAAAAGAAAAAAATTTAAAACCCCAACAGTTTTTGCACAAAATAGGAGCAAAACTTCCAAGAAAAACTCCTCCATGCTAAGTGGTATAACTTTAATTTTTTATTTTCCAGGGCCCTGGACCAGGACAAATCTGAAAGTCTTGACTACTACAATAACAGTGGAGACATAGACTGGGATTCATCCTAAATCACACCTTTAATTAGATCACCCCATCCTATGCTTACAAAATTAAAATTGACCGTAATAAAAATTGTAATTTCCAACGAATATTTAAAAAACCCTTTACCAAAAATTCTGTGTACAGTTTCGAAAAAAATTGATTTGTAATAAAAGTCATAAATACAAAAAAATGCTATCATTTTTTAGAATCGCTTGAATTTTTATTTTATTTGATGCTAGTCAACCTTTTCCTCAACCTTTCAAGACTTAAGTACAATCTTTTTTTTAATATTTTCAAATGTAAAAAAAACCGAAACTTTTTGTTTCTTTTTGTTTTGTAAATAACATAACCAAAGTTATATTTTGTTAAACGACTAATAAAATATAAAATTATATTTTAATTGTGCAAATACCTATTTTAACCATCGCCTGATAGAAATGTTAGACATAGTAATAACGACTATATTCGCCAAAATATAGTTATAAAAAAAAATTTTAATTTGTAAGGAACCTACAGTATTATGTACCTAATATTGTTTGATTAAATTAAATGTGAATGAATTGTAATAATTTTGTTTAAATTAAAAAATATCCTTGGTTTTTAAAAATGAGGTTGTAGAATAGAAAAAATGTAACAGAATAAACAAAAAGTAGTGGTCAATTGCAATAAATGTCAAGTTTCATAGGAAACTGAGACTAATTTCCTTTTTTTTTTTTCTCTTGGAACTACATTGGAGTGATTATTTATTTTTATATTGAAATGTATGTGATTCAGAGGTGCTTCAATAAAAAACGTTATTGATGTCCAATTTTAATTTTTATCAAGGAAATTAAAATAGAATGAAAATCAACGATTTTTCTTTTCCATTAGGGAAAAATCAGGGGACAAATTCAAAAGGATAAAGCGTAAATTAATGATTTCATTAAGCCAGATTTATGCCACACGAACGAGACTCTGTAGATAGTTAGGCTTGTAATGGGATCAACGTGATTGCCTTTTTCTTAAAATTCAATTTTGATGGCTTGTTCTGTTTTTGTTTCATTTTAGTTTCATATGCTTTTTTCCGCTGAAAAAAGTGACTTTTTGTTATTTTTAAAATAGTTTTGGCCGCTTTTCTTCAAAATATGGATTTTAGGGTGAAAGGAGACAGATTTCCGCCATTTTAGCGAATTCGCAAGCTCTGGTAATTTTTAAAATAACTGCGAAAGGAAGATTCTGTAGAAATCTGATGAAAATTGTGGACGTGAAACGTTCCGGGAAAATAAGACGGACGGACGGCACGACAGACAACCTCATGATCAGCAAAGATTACTAATCAGTAATCGATTTTCCTCCAGGGAATAAGTCTTTTCCAGAGACCGCCTCACAGAGGGTATCACAATAGGAATTATACGTGGAGAAAGGCTTGAGCAGGCTCTCTGAAGATATATAATAAGTTTATAATGAGACGCTCCGGGTACGAAGGGCGAACTCAACAAAACGTAGTTGCGAGATATTCACATTTTAAAGTTTTATGTTACGGGCGAACTCAACAGAAAAGTCATGCCCTGGAATGGGAAAAGGAGTGGGGGTTGTGGACTAGGATGTGGAGTTCGCCCTTCGTACCCGCTCGGATATCGCAGTTAGAACTTTGCCGCACATCGGTTTTTACGTATTTAAAGGGGAAAAAAGGGCAAACTCAACATAAAAATTATATGGGTGAATTCACCAAGAGGTCTAGAATCTGAAAATGAAAAAAAAATTGTCCGATGTTGAGTTCGCCCTTCGTACCCGGAGCGCTAGTTTTAACACCGGATCCTAAGTCATTGTTTATCAATTTTGAGTTAGGCATAGTTTCTGATGGTAAATTATGTGGAGAATCGAATTCCGTTGGTAGTTTAACCCTATTACCAACATAAAACGCGTAGTTCACGATTTAGCCAACAGATGCTTTGATTCCAATGAGAAATAATCGGTATTTTAGCTCTCCTGAAAACCTAGGATAAATGACTTATCCGGTGTTAGAACTAACGCGACGATATATTATTTGACCAATAACGGAGGAAGAAATGACCGCGATAACCGCTATCTTACGACGCGTTTCGGCTTTAATAGCCTCGTCAGATGAGCTCCCATCTTAGTAAATTCAATCTTTTCACTGTGCCATTATCTCCGAGAGATTTAGTGGATACAGCGGGAAGCCGTAAGCTCTCGTCTCCCTGAAGCTCACCAAGAGATAGAGCCACTCACTGTGCTGCCATGACAGCAAACCTGTCATAAAAAATAAAAACCAATAATGAGGAGAGTGGCTCTATCTCTTGGAGAACTGTGGCAGCGGTGAGCTTCAGGGAGAGTTTTCGGCTTCCCGCTGTATCCACTAAACCTCTCGGAGATAGAGGCACAGTGAAAAAATAGAAATGACTATAATTAAGGTAATATCTCACCTGACGAGGCTTTTTAAGCCGAAACGCGTAGTGAGATACCCGTTATCACGGTCATTTCTTCCTCCATTATCGGTTAATTATGTGACAGTTATATCACCCTTTTGCGGAAAACGCACGCAATAAAAACAAAAATGTCAAAACTTGTGAAAAGTTTAAACTTTACGTTTCCCCACAGTTTTAGGTCCGGGGTTCAAACCCGGCTGAGTATCACATTTTTGCCTACCAAACACGATTGAGGAAATATAAAATAAATATTTTAACAAAAACTAAACACATTTTTATTTAAACACAAAAGTTCCCAAACAAAAACATCAATTTGGTTTATTTTGACTTAAAACTTTTTGATTATGAATCCCTATATCACAGATATAAGTCTTTAATGGAATGAGAAAATAAAAATATATTTTTATTAAGAAAAAAGGTTAACAATTAGTTTGCTAAATAAATAAAATATTATGAATAGTACTTTCTAACCTCCTCTGAAAGCATTTCGACAGTATTTTCATTAATTTCGACAAAACGTTTATTCTGACGGCTGAAATAGAAAATGTCACCTGTATAAATATCAAACCAAAGGGCGTGTATGTGTAACTCGTGTTTTTCTAAGCGCTTTTTTAAAAATCCATAACTCGCGATGTTCGCCAGTTGTTGTAAACAGTTTATTTGAGAGAGTTTGTCTTCCGTGCAGAATCTATTTCGTGATCGATGTACGCGACGAACCTTCTCAATGGAGTTTCCGATTGAAAATCAACGGATGATTATGCCCACGTTCCTAAAAATAATAAGTTGACTAAAAGAAAAAATTAAATTTTCAACCTCTAATTCTTGATATCTTTCTAGTGATGTGTATGCATGAGTGCATAGCCAAGATCTTAATGGAGAGAGCCTTCTGTTGGTTTTACTAGCAAAATCTTTATCCTTCAGTCTATACAATAAATTCATCGCCTAGAAAAAAAATTTTTACATTTTAATTTTTATTGCGTGTGTATTCCGCAAGGGGGTTGATTTTACTATCAAACAATTAACCAATAATAGAGGAAGAAATGGCTGTGATAACGGGTATCTCACGACGCGTTTCGGCGTAAAAAGCCTCGTCAGGTGAGCAATTCCCATCACAATCATTTGTATCTTTTCACTGTGCCTCTATCTCCGAGAGATTCAGTGGATACAGCGGGGAGCCGGAAACAAACCCTAAAGCTCATCGCAATAAAAATTAAAATGTCAATGTAATGTAATGCCATGACAGCAAATCTGTCATAAAAATTGAAAACCAATAATGAGGTGGTGAGTGGCTCTATCTCTTGGAGAATGGCGGCGGCGGTGAGCTAAAGCCCTAAAGGGAAACGGTTTGTTTCCGGCTTCCCGCTGTATCCACTAAACCTCTCGGAGATAGAGGCCCAGTGAAAAAATAGAAATGACTATGGTTAAGGTAATATCTCACCTGACGAGGCTTTTTAAGCCGAAACGCGTCGTGAGATACCCGTTATCACAGTCATTTCTTCCTTATTATTGGTTAATTGTTTGATAGAAAAGATTTGAGGCGCTCCGGGTACGAAGGGCGAACTCGACATCGGACAAATTTTTTAACTTCCTTAAAGAAGTTATTGTGATACCCTCGACGTCGGGTTTTTGGGGAAGGGTCCTCCAGTTTTTTTTCATTTTCAGATTCTAGACCTCTTGGTGAATACAAACATATAATTTTTATGTCGAGTTCGCCATTTTTCCCCTTAAATATGTAAAAACCGAAAATTTAAAATGCGAATATCTCGAAACTACGTTTTGTTGAGTTCGCCCTTCGTACCCGGAGCGCCTCAATTTTAGTCAATCTCAATGTGTGCTACTTTTATAAGCTTCTGAAAAATAGGTTCATTCAACAAATATCTACCTAAAAGTCAAAATTAAAAATTATTACAGGCAAAACGTGCTATTAAATGCATGTTATTTCATTATAATCTACTTCAAAATGCTTAGTAACAAACTGAAAACCTGTTAGGCCGACCAACTTCTTGATTAATTATTCTTGTCTTCCTGTTTGTGGCAAAATAACTATTTATGGATTTTTTTATTATAATTTATTTACTTTACAATCCGAATGGCCGCAGACGATGATGTGACGTATATCGTTGACGATGCATCCAAGTTCGAGGGCGGCCGGCTCGTTTGAGGTGAACTCGTCAAGAAAATGCTGTGCATGAGGTATTACGTTTCCGGCGTTTCTCACTTAAAAAGTATATTAAATTTTAAAAATTTAAAATTAAAACTAATTTTACCGACGAACATATCACCGACGTTAGTTTTGGTAAAACGTGTAGGAATCATTCTACTGTCCATGCAGGTAAAAAATACGGCTTTGGCTAAAAAATTAGTGACTATCAAATCTTTTTCATGCTATAGCATGCTTCATGTCACTTGAAAAAGGCGGGCAACTGTAGGAGGTTACAAACAGGTTTCAGATTACCAAAAAGAAGCATGACGACAACTTTTGTTTACAGAATGGGGGAAATATTAACAATTTTAAGATTAAACTATAATAATAAACTTACCACTGGATTATTCCTAACTTGTGCAAATTGTTCCAACATATACAACCTATCAGTCCCCCTGTAGTTCATGATTCCTCTGAAAAGCCGATCCATTTTTTAAGTTCAAGAAAATTTATTTCCTAAATAGAGAGCGAAAAACACATTTTATGACATTCGTAGTATAAAACTAGCAGTTTTCTATCTGATTGCCTAATTTTGACTTTGACCCGGCGCACGCGCCTTTCTCCTGAAGACGTGTCTAACCCCTTTAAATAAAAAGTTGCGTTTGAAAAAAAGTCATTTTTAACTTTTTATGAAGATATTTATTTGTTTGAACGAATTTTTGAAATTTTCTAATTTTGTATATTTGGTGGGTTCATCGCAGCCAGATTATTAGAGTGTCTAGTCTCTAATGGCCTAGTGGGGGTTTAAGGCGTCCCTGATGATGTAAACGTACGATACGCCCGATAACTTATCATGAGAAGCCTTTAAAATTAAGTCCGCGGTTTTAAAAAATTTTAAAAACAATTTTTCCTTTTTATTGTAATCATGTAAATTAATTTATTTAAAATTTTATTTTTTAAACTAAAAGGGTGGCGTCAATTTTAATGATGTGGCTTCATTGATAGTCGATAAAAAATTTGTTAGCCAGAAAACTAGTCATGCCGCACATGATACGTCAGCGTAACAATCAAAATTCGCCCAATATACGGAAAAATGGGTCAAAGTGGAAAAACCTTCAAAATAGGTAAAACAGTAGAAGTAATAATGTATAGAAAAATGTAATCATTAAGCTGGGTCTACACTGAGCAAGGCTATGCAGCAGCCGAGGTGGTGACATCGAAGGATTTGGTGCCTGGGTCGACAGGGTCGCCAATCCTCTAATGATAGATTGCTGCCTCGGGGAGCTTTTGCTTCCATTGATGGCAGCTTGTGGCAAGGCAATTCTGCTGCACCTTGGCTACCTCATTCGTCTGCTTTAATCAGTATGGGGTACACTGAGCAAGGCTACCCAAGGGTACCATCCCCGCTGCAGCGGTCGAGCCGGTGACATCAAATGAATTTGGTGCTTTGGTCGACAGGGTCGCCAATCCTCTAATAATAGATTGCTGCCTTGGGGGGCTTCCATTGATGGCAGCCTGTGGCAAGGCAATTCTGCTGCACCTTGGCTACCTCATTCGCCTGCTTTAATCAGTGTGGTCTACACTGAGCAAGGTTACCATCCCCAAGGCCTGCAGCGGTCGAGCCGGTGACTTCAAATGAATTTGGTGCTTGGGTCGACAGGGTCGCCAATCCTCTAATGATAGATTGCTGCCTCAGGGAGCTTTTTCTTCCATTGATGGCAATTCTGCTGCACCTTGGCTGCCTCATTCGCCTGCTTAGTCAGTGTGGACCCGTCTTTACTGCACAACGACTGAGGAAACTCAATTCATTAGACAACCTGTTCATCATAGTACATATGCTCCTTTAGATCATCATCAATGTCCTTTTGAATGATTCTTTTAGTACTGATTGTTTCAGAAGTGAAGCTGTCAATCCGAGCAATGCTTTCGAATACGGCCTTAGCTTTCCCACAGGATACACAGCATTCAAAGTCCTTCTTTCAGCCAGGATCGTCGCAGCCATCTGGGGCCATATAACCGACTGCGACGAAACATTTAACTACTGGGAGCCTGTATGTAAATCAACAAATTTTTAAATAAACGTAATTTTTTTTTATTTCAGGGCCATTATCTCTTTACGGAAAAGGACTTCAAACATGGGAATATAGTCCAAAATATGCGCTTAGATCATATACCTACTTATTATTTCAACTAGTCCCCGCTTTTATATATAATGCTATATTTAAACCAGATCGGCTTCTTTTTTTATTTTCAAAGATGTCTTCTTGGTGTCGCATGTTCCGTTTGTGAAGTTTATTTTTACAAGTAAGTTTTAGGTAGATTTCTTTTTTTTTTATTGTTGTACACCAGGGGTCACCAAAATTTTTAACAGTAAAGAAGGACCCTTTTTTGGTGTGTTTATACACCTTTTGAATTTAGGCGTTTGGCTTTTTTAGGGGTGCAAAAGTTTATTCAAACCTAAATTTTAACTGAAAACCGTCATTTCAAATTTACCTTTCACCAAAATTGACTGAGATTGAAAACTCAGTAAAAAATGGGGTTTCCATGTCATAAAACTGAGAAAAAATTCCAAAAATCGTTTTAAAATATAGTTTCTCTTTTTAAGGGGATATGAGGGTTTTAAGTTGGTTGCTTTGTACATTTTTCGTTGTGGGCAACGGTTTTCGGTTTTTCCATTCTATCTTGGAAACCGTCGCTCAAAATGAAAAAATGTCCTAAGTAAAAGTTGTAGCTACCAAAATTTACTACATAAAATATATTATTAGTTTTTACCGTCAGAGCAATATTTTAGGAGATATGAAGGTTTTAAGTTTTCAGACAGGCTCTGTAGGATTATTTGTTTTAACCTCATAACTCCTTAAATATTGCTCTTACCCCATTAATGAATAAAAAAATTTTGTAGAAAATCTTTGTACCTACAACTTTTACTTAGGACGTTTTTTCGTTTTGTGCGACGGTTTCCGAGATAGAAGGGAAAAACCGAAAACCGTTGTTAACAACAAAAAATTTGCAAAGCAACCAACTTAAATACTTCCATATCTCCTAAAGTATTGCTCTAACGGAAAAAACTAATAATATTTTATGTAGTAAATTTCAGTACCTACAACTTTTACTTAAAACATTTTTTCGTTTTGTGTGACGGTTTCCGAGATAGAAGGGAAAAACCTAAAACCGTTGCTCACAACGAAAAATTTGCAAAGCAACTCACTTAAGAACCCTCATATCTCCTTAAGTATTGCTCTGACAAAAAAAAACCAATGAAGGCTTTTTTGTAGGAAATTTCCGTAGCTACTACTTTTACTTAGGACATTTTTTCGTTTTGTGCGACGGTTTCCGAGATAGAAGGGAAAAACCGAAAACCGTTGTTAACAACAAAAAATTTTCAAAGCAACTCACTTAAAAACCATCATACCTCCTTAAAATTGTGAAAAACTCCCGGAAAACCTGTAAAAATGTCATTCCCCCAGCAAAAAACCTGCAAAATTGTGGTTTCTCAAGCAAAAAAATTGAGGAAACTCCTGATAATCCTGTATAAATGGGGTTTCCCTGTTTTGAAGGGTAAAAAACTACCAAAACTCCTGAAAAAATAGGTTTCTTTGTCAAAAGACGACTAAGAATCTTGAAAAAATGGGTGTTTCTGGTGCTAGTGAAAGCGCTCAGACTCCTCTAAAAATACTAAAATGAAGGAAATATCTCATTTTTTAAAGGAAAACAACCAAAAATATTGTAAAACTGGGGTTTCTAAGTCAAAAAACCTGAGATTCTTTAAAAAAAAAAAATGGGTGTATTTAGTGCTAGTGAAAGCGCCCAGACTCCTCTAAAAATACCAAAATGAAGGAAATATCTCATTTTTAAAGGAAAACAACCAAAAATATTGAAAAATGGGGTTTCTAAGTCAAAAATCCCCTGAAAATTCAGTTAAAATAGGTTCTCTGTCTAAAAAACCTGAAAAAAATAGGTGTTTCTAGTTAAAGCGCCCAGACAATCAAAAAGACAATCTCATCAAAAAGACAATCAGTGCAAAAGACAATCTATTGGTAGCAAAAGACAATCTATTGGTAATAGGTGATATCAATATAGATATCAAAAAGGCGGATAGTGTGTCAGAAAGATATTTAGAGGCACTGTACGAAAAAGGTTTAGTATCATATATTCAGGATTACACAAGAGAGGAAATTGCTGCAGGGAAACTATCAAGAACATGTATAGATCATGCATTTTTAAGGCTGAACAGATTTAAGGGGTCGAAGGTAGTGTCGGCTGTAATAAGGGAAAAAATTTCGGATCATTATATTATTGGGTTAGCAATCTTGCAGAGTGAAGTGGGTTTTGAGGTTGACAAGAAAAGAGTTCTTGTCAAATATAACATGGATAAAATAAATAAATTGGTAAATGAGACAAACTGGGAAACTAAGGAAAATGATCCGGATAGTTTTTATCAAAATATGTGTGGAAAAATGGAGTATATCTACAACATGTCATGTGAAAAATTAACTATGGAAGAGGGCTACAAAAGAGGAGTTAAGGATAAACCATGGTTCAATGATGCTATTAAGAATTTAATGAGAAAAAGGGATAACATGTTTAGGAAACATAAGTCGAATCTAACAAGTATTAAATATAAAATGGAGTACAAAAGCTTAGAAACATAGTGTGTATAGAGATAAATAGAGTAAAAAAGGAGTATTATTATGAAAAGATAAAGAAACATAAGTATGATTATAAAAAAATTTGGGAAACGATAAATGAAGTGTCAGGAAAAAAACCGAAAATGGATGTAGATAAAAAAATTTTAAGTAGCTTCAAAAATATTAACGAACAGGAAATAGCAGATAACTTTCTAAAAACTATACATGGAGAGTTAAACAAGATAAAACATGACTGTGGTAGGAAGGTTTGTTCTTTCAGGGATAGTGAGAATAGAGAGGATGTAGTATTCGAGTTGCCGAACGCTAAGCAGGATGAAATAAAGGAAATAATAAAACCCTAGATAAAAAAGCTCCTGGAATTGATGGAATTAGGATGGTTGATATACAAAGTAATATGGAAACATTTGCAAAGGTGATTACCAAGTTGATAAATCTGACAATCAAGACTGGAATATACCCTTCAGGGTTAAAAACCTCAATAATTAGACCAATATATAAGGCAGGCAAGTGTAGTGAGTATAAGAATTATAGGCCCATAAACATTCTAACTGCTGTCAATAAAGTAGTTGAAAAATATATAGACAATAAATTGTCGGATTACTTAGAAGAAAAAGATCTGCTTAATGACAGACAATATGCTTATAGGAAGGGTAGAGGGACCGAACAGTTATTATATGAATTTTGTGAAATAAAATAATAAATTGCATAAAAATGTATATGTAGTGTGTGTTTTCGTGGATTTCTCCAAAGCATTCGAGACATTGGACCATCAAGAATTGATAAAAAGTATGGAAAAAATCGGAATAGGGGGTAAAGCTTTAAATTTAATGAAAAACTATTTAGAAGGGAGAAAAATAACTGTGAGAGTAGGGGATAGCTTTAGTAAAACAATTAGTATGAATAGGGGGGTTCCCCAAGGCAGTACCCTAGGTCCCAAATTATATAACATTTATGTTAACGAAATAGAAAAAGTAATTGGTGCGGATGATGCATTCTTCTACGCTGATGATTCGGCTTTTATGGCATATCATAAAAATTATGATGAAGCAGTTGGAAAAGCCCAACAAAGTTTATGTCGATTAACAGAATGGGCACATGACAAAGGATTGAAAATTAACACAAAGAAAACAGTGGTGATGGTATTAAAAACCCCACAAATGCCAGGACATGTACCTACTAATTTGAAATGTCATGAATGTGATTGCATGCTCAATAAATATAACACTCGAAATTGTAATTGTCCAGTACTTCAAGAAGTGGAGTATTTCAAATATCTGGGGATTCTCATCGATCACAAGATGACTTGGGACCATCATTTAATGCATTTAAAAACTAAACTGAGATTTTGTCAAGCGAGAATATACCATTTACGTTGGTATATTCCGAAAAACACTTTAATTATGGTTTACAAAGCAATCTTTGAATCCTTGTTACGATACGGTGTTGAATGCTACGGAAATGCAGCAGAAGGAAAAATAGGGGAAATTGAAATAATAAAAACCAAAACACTAGAATACATAACTGGTTGTAAAGAAGGAATCAAAAATGAGAGGGAATGTGAGACATTGAGCACTTATAAATTTTATTTATTAAAAACAATTTTTCATTTATACGATGAATTTTATAAAATAGCGGTTAAAAAAGAAAATACAAAGGAAATGAGGGCAAATAAAAAATATGTAGTGAACATTGTAAATAACGAGTATGGGAAGAGAGTAAAAAGTTATATGGCACCAAAAATACTGAATATAATACCGGAAGATCTTGTAAATAGGCAGAAGACTAAAGGAACAAAAATAAATTAAAAGAATGGCTAAGGAAGCACATTGTAAATAATAAAATTTAGGATAATTAGGTATAAGGTGGTGGTGGGTAGTAGTAGTATAATTAGATTAATAAATTAAAAGATTAATAAATTAATTAGTTTAAGCTCTGCCGTAGGAGGAATACGCAGGAAAATAATTTTTAAGTTAATAGAAAAAAGAAAAATGTAAATAGTTTTAGGTAAAATGTGAACCGGCCGATAGGGCAACCTGGCCGGACGCTATGTGTAAATAATTTGTAAATGAAAATAAAAAAAAAAAAAAAAAAAAAAAAAAAAAAGACACTACTAAAAATACTAAAATGTATGATATATCTCATTTTTTAAAGAGTAAAAAGCTTAACATTAAACCAGTAAAAAACTACCAAAATTTCTGAAAAAATACAGTTTCTTTGTCAAAAAACAAAGGAAAACGACCAAAAATATCGTAAAAATTGGGTTTTTAAGTCAAAAAACCTAGAAAACTCCTGAAAATCCCTTGAAAAAAGGTTTTCTCTGTCTAAAAAACTCTCAAGAATCCTTAAAAAATGGGTGTTTCTAGTGAAAGCGCCCAGACTCCTCTAAAAATACTAAAATGTAGGAAATATCTCATTTTTTAATTCTAAAAACTTTCACTGCCTCCTCTGTTATAAACTTTAATGTTCTTTTTGTAGGAGTATTTGTCGGGAGTTTGGAATCCATGTTGGACGTATGACTTTGATATTTTTACTATTCAGCGCAGGAATGTACATATCAGCGACTGCATTTTTGCCATCTTCATTCTCAATGTAACTTTTTTTAAAATTTACAACCTCATTTAAAGTTTTTTAAGGTACATGACGATGCTCTCGATTGGAGCTTGGTATCACAGGAAATATGAGCTCGCTGTCTTTCTTACAGCGATATCCTCATTTTTAAGCTGGCCTTTTGCAGCTTTGATTGGGTAACTTGATTTCTTATTAGATTTATCATTTGTCGATTTTCAGTGTCCCGATTGCCTGCGATATGCTTTTTATGAGAAAAGACATTGAAAAGTTTTCAAAATGGTGTTTAATTTCGTGCGCCATTATTTTGCTGCCGATGATCAAATCGATTCGATGTATTATGGACGGTGGGTGGTCGCCCCATTGAATATTGTCGTCTATAACGTTTTTACGTCACATGGTCCCGATTTATATGGAGTAGAACCTTGGTACTATTACATCTTGAATGGCTTTCTCAATTTCAACTTTGTATTTTTGTCTGCCCTTGTAACACCGGTTGCTTTGGTAAATATTTTGTTTGTTTATTTATTTTTTTACTTTATTCTAGTGGACTGTCAGTAAAATTGTTTCTGTGAATGCGAGGAATCCTGCTTGTTTACCGTATTCGTTGTCTCTTCTTCCGCTGTATATCTGGCTTGGAGTTTTCACCCTTCACATATCGTTTTTCCAGCAGTTTTCATCACTTCTCTTCTCGGCATTATGAGAATTCTTGCTTTATACAAAGGTAAATCCGTTTTCCTTTTATTTTTTAATATTTCTTTTCAGGATATCATGCACCAATGGATACGTATATGGAACTAAACAAAATGAGTGCCGAAGGAAATTTACCTACTTTAAATTATTTCAATATCTGCGTTGGTAAAGAATGGTATCGTTACCCGAATTCGTTTTTCCTTCCAAACGATCGTTGGACATTGCAATTTCTTAAATCGGAATTCCGCGGCCAGCTTCCTAAATATTATGCCGAAACCGACGGAGCTTCTGTGATCCCGGAATTTATGAATAACGAAAATAAAGAAGAGCCTACTCGATATGTAAGTTTTTTTTAAAATATTAAGCGAGTAAATTAGGTTGAAGATAAGAGTAGAAAAAAAGTACTGGTTTGAAGAGCTTCCAACGAAAACTTCCTTAAAGAGAAGTAACAATATAGGAGGGGGAAGTATATGGGATATGGGAGGGGAAGTATAACGAAGGGGGAAGTATAAGGGAACGGAAATAACATGTTTTTTTTTCTCTGAAAAATTTTCCGAGTTTTTTTTTCGAAAATTTTTGTAAGTGTCAAGGTAGAAATAATGGGCTCTTTGGCCTACGGATGTGCCTCTCGTAATGGGTAGAAGTATGAAATTTCTCCCTACTCAAAAAAATCATAATTAAAAAGTGGCAATTTTTTTACACCAAAAATTCGTCAAAAATATAAGGAGTATTTGGTGAATATTTGGCGAAAATCGGACCAACGGTTCGACCGCGGCCAATTTTTTAAAATTTTAAACAGACATATCTCCATTTTTTCGAAATTCAAAAATCGCCCTAATTAGTTTCTTCTTTACCGGCTAAAGAAAATTTGGTGAAAATCGGATGAAAACTGTGGCCGTAAAGTGTTCCAGAAAAAAATGCTACGGACGGCCGGCCGGCACCACAGACAATGTTGAGATCGGTAAAGATAAATATTCGATTTGACCCTCCGGGGTTTGAAAGACCCTTCCCCAAAAACCCGACGTCGAGGGTATCACAATAACTTCTTTAAGCAAGTTAATAAAAGTTTGACTCCCAGTGGGATTCGAACCTACAACCTTTGGGTTTCTAGCTCAAAGCACCAACTGTGCTATAGAAGCCATAATGGCTTCTTAATATACCTGCTTACCCTAAACTTGCCACTTTCTCTTTTCTACTTATTTTTACTGTAGTGCAATCCATAGGTTGACATTGAGGTTGCCAGTATAGCTTACTGGATTCATTTCAGCTTGCATAGTTCAGTTGGTAAGCCTTGATCTAGAAACTCAAAGGTCGTAGGTTCTAATCCCACGGGGGGGTGAAAATTTTTTTCTACTCTTTTCTATGTTGAAAAGTCAAAATTCAGCAAAAAAAAAATTATTTCTAGAAACGTAATTCTTTGCTTGTTTTATTTTTAAAATAATTTTTTTAGGGAAATTTAACTTCTTGCCATTTTTTGGTCGATTTGGACATTGGACAATCGACAGATTACGAACCAAATTATTCGACCCAAGTTGACAAATGGGTTATTGTCAAAAGTATACCATTTTTAAATAATTATAAGTAAGTTTCGTTTATTTATTATTTATTTTTAATTAATGTTATTTTAGGACTAGTAAATTGGTGAGAGCTTTCTACATTCCTTACATATGGGAAAAAAACGCTGTTTATGGTACTTACAATTTACTCCAGGCTAGAAAAATGAGAGTTCAACCTTCAAAATATTAAACCAAAAATTTATGTCTATATTTAGCGTATTGTGATTTTTTGTTGCTCATAAAATAAAAACTTCCTCTTTTTTAAAATGATTTTAATATATAAAATTAAATAGTTAATAAATTAAAGGTTCAAGTTGGGGTTGTTGTATTTGACGTAGTCGAGAAGGGCTTTGTTGTCTTCGCAGACGAAAGGCTTTCTATGGTGGCAAGCGACGTCATGCCAGTGGGTTCCGTCGCCGTAGAAGTTGTTGAGAAGAGCCAAGCAGTTTTCAGGTGCTCCATTTTGAAGTTCTTCTCTGTTGTCCGGCTGAGGTTTCTTAAGCCTGAAAAGAAAATAATTAAAAAGCTTTGAATTGTAAAATTTTTTACCCTCCAGATTCGCTCCAGTCGTTCTGCGACCTGTCAGTTACAGGGGGGAGTTTTTGAAGGTCAGAAGTCCAGAACCATCCGTTGATTCTTGTCGGCTGAAGATCGTTCCTATCGCATCCTTTGAAGTCGCAGACTCTTCCAGAAGTCCAAATATACTTGATTTTATCTATAAAAATACTGTAAAATCCATAATTTTTGTTTTCTTTTTACCTTGATGAAGATGGCTTTTGATGTATTCGTTTTCTGCGGAAGTTTGGAGCGAAACTGAATCCATACAACGTTGCCTGCACCAATTACGGACTCCTAACCAATCCTCTTCTTGCTTAGCAGTAATAGGGTCTTTCCATGAGAAGAAATATCCTTTCCCTTCAAAGGTTTCATGGATTCTTCCTGCAAAAATTAATAAAAAATTATGCTATGCTCATTACTCATAAACTGCTGGACAGATTTGTAGCATAAAATTTCAAGAACAATATCAAGCGCTACATAGTCAAAATTTTTTAAATAATTTTAAGTAGCAGAAACCAATGCAGAAGAGGCCTTCTTCTTTTGCTATTCTTTTTTTCTTTTTCCCTTGTATAGCCAAGTATATCCTTAGAAGAAATTTTATTTTGGAATATTTACTTACTAATTATTAGTAATACTGCTACCTAGTAATATTACTTACTAATACTAATACTTACTTTGAGCACACAAAGATGGCACTGGTCCTTCAAGTTTTCTCCCGTTCGGAAATTGGGCGGCGACCGCCACGAAAAACACAGGGAACAAAGCAATACCGATCATCTAAAAACAAATAAAATATACCACAAAAACTAAAAATTCAATTATTTACCTTGACTTGACGGTACAGAACTGACGGTTTTTACATTTCACCCCTTGTATTTATAGGGAAATTTTCGGGGGGAAACCCGCCCTCATGTTTCACTTCTATTTTTGTAATAAAAAAGGTTTTTCCTTTTACAACCTTGGAGAAAGTGAAAATTTCGAAAGTAATTTGGACAACAAATTCATTAAAACAAGAAAAAAAATTTACAAATTATTATTTATTTTCAATTTATTGAATTAAGGACCTTGACGGTACAGAACTGACGGTTTTTACATTTCACCCCTTGTATTTATAGGGAAATTTTCGGGGGGAAACCCGCCCTCATGTTTCACTTCTATTTTGTAATAAAAAAGGTTTTTCCTTTTACAACCTTGGAGAAGTGAAAATTTCGAAGTAATTTGGACAACAAATTCATTAAACAAAAAAAATTTACAAATTATTATTTTCAATTTATTGAATTAAGGACCTTTTCATCGACAATATTTTTGTTTTCATAGTTTTATGATAAAATTATGATCCTTTAACGATGAATATTTGAAAACAAAATAGGTGTGTCGACATGGCTACAGCATACACCAAAAAATTTAAATTAGCACTGGTAGACTGAAAATTAGATCCAAAAAGTTATTTTTTTTGCCAGAAAAAAAAAACCTATTCCTAAAGAAGAGGAAGCAAAAAAGGATTTAGGTAGGATTAAGTCGCCGTAAAATTTGGCCTCCGGAAAGAAAAACGTGGCCAGTTTAAAATCTCGACAAACAGATATGGTACTACACTTAGGACCTATACTTAAAGAAGAGGAAACAATAGATCCCGTATTAAGTGTGCCGTAAAATTTTGGCCCTCCGGGAAAGAAAAAACGTGGCAAGTTTAAAATTCTCGGACAAACAGATCTGGTATTACACTTACGACCTATCCCTAAAGAAGAGGAAACAAAAGATTCAATAGGATTTTAGTGCGCCGTAAAATTTTGGCCCTCCGGGAAAGCAAAAAAGCAGCCAGAAGAAAAAACGTGGCATGTTTTACTTAATTCTCGGACAAACAGATCTGGTACTACACTTAGGACCTACCCCTAAAGAAAGGAAACCACAGATCTTGTAGGATTTAAGTGCGCCGTGAAATTTTGGCCCTCCGGGGAAGAAAAAAAAAGCCAGAAGAAAAAACGTGGCAAGTTTAAATTCTCGGACAAATAGGTCTGGTACTACACTTAGAAACTATCCCTAAAAGAAGAGGAAACAATAGATTCTGTAGGATTAAAGTGCATCGTGAAATTTTGGCCCTCCGGAAAGAAAAAAAAGCCAGAGAAAAACGGGGCAAGTTTAAATTCTCGGACAAACAGGTCTGGTACTACACTTAGGACCTATTAAAGAAGAGGAAACAATAGATCCTGTAGGATTTAAGTGCGCCGTGAAGTTTGGCCCTCCGGGAGAGCAAAAGAGCCAGAAGTAAAACGTGGGCAGTTTAAAATTCTCGGACAAACAGATCTAGTACTAGGCTTAGGACCGATCCCTAAATAATAGGCAACAAAATATCCCGTAGGATTTAAGTGCGCCGTGAAATTTGGCCCTCCGGGGAAGAAAAAAAAAGCCAGAAGAAAAAACGTGGCAAGTTTAAAATTCTCGGACAAATAGGTCTGGTACTACACGTCTTAGAAACTATCCCTAAAAGAAGAGGAAACAACAGATCCTGTAGGTTTTAAGTGCGCCGTAAAGTTTGGCCCTCCGGGAAAGCAAAAATGCCCGAAGTAAAAACGTGGCCAGTTTAAAATTCTCGGACAAACAGATCTGGTACTACACTTAAGACCTATAGACAAAAATCAAAAACAATATGCAGCTTTTTAAGCCAAATTCTTTCATAAATCTTTATTAAATTCTGGAAATACGATGTTTTTTTTTTTGTTTTTAAAACCGCCTAACAATCTTCAGTGCTGCTCCTTTTGTTCGCTTGTGAAACCTTCCGGGCATTCCTCCAGCAAAAAATTCCAATGTTTGTGATTTTTCTAACGTTATCAATAAAATAAATAAAAACCTTTCATAATTATTTTATTTGATTCATTATAATCGCCGGATACATCAAAATACGGAGAGTCTTTAATTTTGTGCAACGCGGATTTATCTACGCAAAGAAGAAATGTTAAAAAGAGAAAAACACGAGTTTGTAGCCGCCATCAATAAAGTTCTTCTGTTTTCGAGATTCATGAAGAAGTCGGTGAAAAATAAGAAGATGGTAAGGGGCGAGCTTTGTCGGCTCTGCGCCTTGGAAAAAGAAAACCTGTTGTGCATTTACGGCGACGAAGGGAACAGGCTATGCATTGAAGCCAAAATCAAAAATGCCTTAATCTCGAGGTAAGTTTTTCAATTTTAAAAGATCTGCAGAATTCTAGCTGTTAGTCAACCTTCTATCTTCTTTTACAGCTTACCTCAAAGGAGACCTTCCGAAGTCTGTATGCCTGGATTGCTGCACAAGTTAGATGCGTTCGACGAATTTCTTGACAGTACATTGACTGCTCAGACACTAAGTATCATATATCCTGACAAAATGAAGATAAAGTATTCCCGATGCCTTCCGTAAGTATGATTCAGATTGTCAAGGGGTTCCCTGAGTTCTGAGTTTGGTCCATTCCGCTGAAAAGCTTGATAAAAATCGCTGTGAAGGAAACCTGGAATATCAAGTGTTAAGGTTTTATTCTTTAGAAATCGTGATATTTCTCAAATTTTGGCGTTTTCACTCGAAGCTTCCATTATTCAGGATTCTCGGTAGTTTTTCTTGGTATTTTTGACAGAGCAAAATTATTATTGTCACAGTATTATTAGGAGTTTTCTTGGTTTTTTGACATGGTAACCAAATTTCAATAGGA
The DNA here is from genome assembly GCA_014119065.1 of Orius insidiosus. Taxonomy (NCBI): domain Eukaryota; kingdom Metazoa; phylum Arthropoda; class Insecta; order Hemiptera; family Anthocoridae; genus Orius; species Orius insidiosus. Next base: position 212,025 of record JACGAQ010000055.1, on the reverse strand, counting down.
TTTTCAGGACTTTTCCTCGGTTTTTTGACAGAAAAACTCCATTTTTACGATATTTGTGGTCGTTTTCCTTTTTGACAAAGGAACCAAATTTTTTCAGGAGTTTTAGTAGTTTAAAAAGTTTAAAAAACGTGATATTTTCCATACTTTAATATTTAGAGGAGTTTGGAATCTTTCACCAGAAGCCCCCATTTTTTAAAGGATTCTCGGGAGTTTTTTCTCTTGTTCTTGACAGCAAAACTACCATCACAGTTTTTTGAGAGTTTTCTTGGTTTTTTTGACCTAGAAACTCAATTTAAACAACATTTTCAGGACTTTTCCTCCGTTTTTTGATAGAGAACCCCATTTACTATATTTTTGATCGTTTTCCTCATTTTTGACACCATTTTTTCAGGAGTTTTGTGGTTTTTCACCAACTCCCAGAAATTCTGTATAATTGGGTTTTTCTGTCATTTACCAGTGGAAAACAGCCAAAACTAATGCTACAAACGACCTAAAATAATGAAAATACGGTTCTTCTGTCAAAAAGCCAAGGAAAACTCCTGAATCTAGCACTCTTAAAATCCGAAAAAAATCCCAAAGTCTCTTTCAAAACTGAGGAAAACTCCTTGAAATCATAAAATTGGTTTCCCTAAAAAACCAATATAGGCTCCAAAACCCTGCAATATTGTGGTTTCTCTGTCAAAAAATTTAGGAAAACTCCTAAAAATCCTGTATGAATCAGGTTTTTTGTCATAAACCAGTGGAAAACTTCCGAAACTAACGAGGAAAACGACCAAAAATGTGAAAATGGGGTTTCTCTGTCAAATAGCCAGCTTTTTTACCCTTCCTTCCTACGTTTTTTTTAAACGGTCACGTCGGGGTCACCAAATTGTAGAAGATATTTCGGATGAAATAAAATATTAGAGTTATTCGAATGAATTATATTTTCATACTGACAACTGAGATATGTATCATATGGTAGCGAAATCCTTGGTTTTTTGGGCCAAGAACCCCATTTTTTCCTTAGTTACGGTAGTATAGGACTTTCAGGAGTTTTTCTTGGCTTTTTGACCCAGAAACCCCATTTTTACAATATTTTTGATAATTTTCCTCGGTTTTTTGGCCAAGAACCCCATTTTTTTCCGTAGTTGTGGTAGTTTTCTACTGGTTTATGACACAAAACCCCCATTTATACAGGATTTTCACTAGTTTTCCCTAACTTTGACAGAGAAACCCAATTTTTACAATATTTATGATCGTTTTCCTCTGTTTTTTTTGGCCAAGAACCCCATTCTTTCCTGAGTTTTGGTAGTACAAGATTTTTTCTTGGCTTTTTGACACAGAACCCCCATTTTTACAATATTATGATCGTTTCCTCCGTTTTTTTGGCCAAGAACCCCATTTTTTCTGGAGTTTTGGTAGTACAGGATTTTCAGAAGTTTTTCTTGGCTTTTTGACCCAGAACTCCCATTTTTACAATATTTTTGATAGTTTTCCTCGGTTTTTTTGGCCAAGAACCCCATTTTTTTCCGTAGTTGTGGTAGTTTTCTACTCGTTTATGACAGAAAACCCCCAATTATACAGGATTTTCACTAGTTTTCCTTAACTTTCTGACAGAGGAACCACATTTTTACAATATTTTGATCGTTTTCCTCAGTTCTTTTTGGCAAAGAACCCCATTCTTTCCTGATTTTTGGTAGTACAGGATTTTCTGGAGTTTTTCTTGGCTTTTTGACAGAGAAACCCCATTTTTACAATATTTTTGATCGTTTTCCTCGGTTTTTTCGGCCAAGAACCCCATTTTTTTCCTGAGTACAGGCTTTTCAGGAGTTTTTGTTGGCTTTTTGACCCGGAAACCCCATTTTTACAATATTTTTGATCGTTTTCCTCGGTTTTTTGGGCCAAGAACCCCATTTTTTTCCCTGAGTACAGGCTTTTCAGTAGTTTTTCTCGGCTTTTTGACCCAGAAACCCCATTTTTACAATATTTTTGATCGTTTTCCTCGGTTTTTTGGGCCAAGAACCCCATTTTTTCTGGAGTTTTGGTAGTTTTACCGATTTATGACAGAAAACCCCCATTTATACAGGATTTTCCGGGAGTTTTTCATGGAAAGAAAAACTTCATTTTTAAACGATTTTTGGAATCTTTAGAAGACCTAGGACTTTACTGGGAAAAGCTTGATATAAAGTTTGGGAATCCCTGATAGACACACGATAACTAATTTGGTTCCTATTCTTTCAGGAGGATAAAAACATGGAGAGAAGTGAAGACGATTATGAAAATGACGGCGATGTGTCTTTCACTATAGATACAAATGAAGAAATAATTGAAGAGACGACGTTTTTAGTAAATGGCATCGTCCAGAATGAACAAAAAGAACTTAGCAACCGTACGTAAAACCTTTTAAAATAGACATAATTCAGTTCTTTTAGTTGAAAATGTCGCCTGTGGGATGATTCTTTTAAAGATGATGTGATCATCAGGTCGATTTGGGCGAACTTGAATTAGACAGCAAAGAAAAAGATTGGGAAGCGACTTCATGGCTCTGCTCCGACTGTTCTGAAGTAATTTTATTTTGTTTTATTTTTTTTTTTTATTTTCCTTTTAGCAATTTCAGACTGTGGAAGACTACGTTCGCATCATGCTGAAGAACACAAACAACCTCGCTATATGTGCGTCTACTGTTCTAAACTTTTTACTTTTAAATGGATATTTAAAGCATGTGAAACGTCACAAAAAAGCTTTGAAGCACAGGTAAATAAGGAGTTTATACAGGGTGTCCAACTAGAGTGGACCAGTAACTTTGCAGCAAAGTTAAGGACTTTGCCTTAAGTCCATAGGAGTAAATGCTTTGCTGCAAAGTTACTGGTCCACTCTAGTTGGGACACCCTAGTAATGGCTTTTGTTATGGTTTTGATTTTTAGATGTGAAACGTGCAATAAAGGGTTTTCGAATAAAAAAGTGTTGGATTCGCACCGTGGGTCTCATACGGACGTTCGCCCTTATCTATGTCAAGAGTGCGGTAAATCTTTTCGGCAGCAGAGCGCTCTCTACTACCACGGTCGATGCCACCTTCCCGATGATCAAAAACAAATCCATGCGACCAATGTAACAAACGTTTCTCCAGCAAGCCTAATTTGGTGACGCACATGAGAATACATACCGGCATCCGTAATTTTACTTGTGACCAATGTGGGAAGAGCTTTATACAAAAAGGAAATTTAGATGCCCACCTTCTGACGCATTCTCATGAAAAACCTTTTGTTGTGAACTATGTAACAAAAGGTTCAAAACTGGAATGCAATTAAGAAAACATCATTCGGTTCATACTGGAGCTAAGCCACATCAGTGCGATGTCTGTGGGAGGACGTTCAGAGAAAAAGGAACTTTGAGGGAGCACCATAGAATCCACACAGGCTATGCCTTTCACCTGCGAATTCTGCGGCAAAGCTTTCCGATTTAAAGGAATATTAACCGTAAGTTAAAAAGCTATGGAAAGGCATTTTGGCGCCTACTCCAATTTGGGCGAAAAATTCCAGAAGATGCCTCTCTCTGTGAATAAGAACTAACATAATTTAAGATCAAAAAACTGTACGGTTTTCCAGAAAAATGGATTTATCCTTTTTTAGAAAAACCTCAATATCTCAAGAACTAATGATCCCAGAGCTCAATTTTTGGCAAATTGTTTAGCATCTGAAGACGCATCTTTGAGAATTTTTTGAAATTTTCCCAAACTTTTAAGGAGGTATGATGGTTTTTAAGTGAGTTGCTTTGCAAATTTTTCGTTGTTAACAACGGTTTTCGGTTTTTCCCTTCTATCTCGGAAAACGTCGCTCAACGAAAAAATGTCATAAGTAAAAGTTGTAGGCACTGAAATTTACTACCTAAATATCTTATTGTTTTTCCGTCAGAGCAATACTTTAGGAGATATGGAAGTATTTAAGTTTGGTTGCTTTGCAAATTTTTCGTTGTTAACAACGGTTTTCGGTTTTTCCCTTCTATCTCGGAAACCGTTGCTCAAAATGAAAAAACGTCATAAGTAAAAGTTGTAGCTACGGAAATTTCCTACAAAAAAGACTACATTGGTTTTTTTTGTCAGAGCAATACTTAAAGAGATATAAGGGTTCTTAAGTGAGTTGCTTTGCAAATTTTTCGTTGTGAGCAACGGTTTTCGGTTTTTCCCTTCTATCTCGGAAACCGTCGCTCAAAACGAAAAAATGTCCTAAGTAAAAGTTGTAGGTACAAAGATTTCCTACAAAAATTTATTTATTTATTATTTGCGTAAGAGCAATATTTAAGGAGTTATGAGGTTAAAACTAATAATCCTACAGAGCCTGTCTGAAAACTTAAAACCTTCATGTCTCCTAAAATATTGCTCTGACGGAAAAACTAATAATATTTTATGTAGTAAATTTCCGTAGCTACAACTTTTTCAAATCTCAGGATATCAGTAGAGTATCAAACCTCCCTTATTCTTCCTATTTTTTATTTTTTAATAATAGCATTGTTCCAACCGCAGTTTGAAACTCTTGGAGCATGTGCAGAAGGATTGACGTCGTTCAAATCGTTTGTCCGTCAAATCCTTCTGCGCATGCTCCAAGAGTTTCAAACAGCGGTTGGAACAAAGCTAATATGTAGCACTAATTTTTGACTTCTTCACTCACTTTTTTATTGCGAAAAACAGCTTAAAATTCAGAAAAAATTTTTAAGATACTGTTCTACCACCTCCAAAATCTGAAAAAATTATTAGAGGTACATTTTAGTTACTTCTAAAAGCTGTATTAATTTAGTGTCGCCATCTTTATGGGAACCATTTTTTCTGACCTCTCAAAAGTTACAAAAAATCAATTTTTCACTCTTGGAAGTGTGGGAAAAATTTCAAAAAATTCTCAAAGACGTGTCTTTACATGCTAAACAATTTGACCAAAAATTGAGCTCTGTGGGATCATTAGTTCTTGAGATATTGAGGTTTTCTAAAAAAAGGATAAATCCATTTTTCTGGAAAACCGTTCGGTTTTTTGATCTTTATGTCAGTTCTTATTCACATAAAGAGGCATCGTTTGGAATTTTTTCGGGCAAATCGGAATAAGAGCCAAAATCAGGTTTTATCTCGCTATAGCCAATTCTAATTTGTGCTTGAATCCCTTTTTTTGCAGACTCATCGCCGACAGCATACAGGAGAAAGGCCATATTCATGCCTAGAGTGCCAACATCATTTCACAAATTGGCCCAATTACAACAAACATATGAAAAGGCGGCACGGCATTAATACAAGTAGGTCGAATCGAAGCGAGAAGCAAGCTCCGCCGCCGCCACTCCTCCACCGCCACCGCCTCCTCCTGCGCCACAGGCGCCCCCTCAGACTCAGATCATCTCAAGCACATACCAAGATGCAGACTCCAGACCTCTACACAAACATCACCACTCAAAACATGGGTCAAAACCTTCCAACCTACATGGCCTACAACGTCTACAGTCTTTCCCAAGTTCCATTAGACCCTTCATTGGACATTCTTCCAAGATAATTCAGCCATTTTAAGTGATATGTATTTATGTGCTTATTTTAGATTTTTATATTGGCCATATTTAGAAAGTATAGATCATATAAAAATATAATTTTTTATATTTTAATCGACAGTATGAACTGTTAGATGTAGTGAAATCTGAGAATCAGGTTATTTTTCCATGTTTTGTAAAGCGGTGTACATTTTAAAAATGGCATTTTTGAAGTTTTGTTCCTTCTCAGGTTTCTATTTTTGAAGTAATCATAGTTTTAAGGGTCCAAAACTGGTGTATAGAATAAGAATAGCTTCCAAACTCCCCTTTAATAGTCTGAAAAGCCTGGTTTTCACAGAGTTTGCCCCGTGAGGACTGCTCAACAAACGCAATTTTGACAATTTGAGCCACAATTTTGACTCACGAGGGATTCTTGCAGCCCTTCCCCTGAAAATTTTGTTCAAATTAATTTAGACCAATCAGAATTGGTGGTTGCATTTCCATGGCTGACTCGCACTAAACCCCCTTTTCTCCTTTCCCGTAGCCTGACTCACGAGGCAACTCGCTGTAAGCCTTAAAAAACTTTATTTTTCTATAAAAATTTTTTTTTCTTCATTCTGTGATATTTCAGTTTCCACCAGCAGTTGTCCTTACTACATTCCATGTATTGTCCCAGACTTATAGCTTATAAACCTTTTTATTGTTAAAAACAAAATTTTTTTTCATTATTGTATTATAAAAGAATAATTTTAAAAAAATTTGTTCTTTTATTTCATAATATGTCATTAAAAACGTTTTTTTAGTATATAAAAAAACGTGATATTTCCCACATTTTAGTGTTTTTAGAGGAGTCTGGGTGTTTTCACCAGAAGCGTCCATTTTTTGAGGATTCTCGGGAGTTTTTCTTGGTATTTTTGACAAAGAAACCCCATTTTTGCAGGAGTTTTGGTAAGTTGTTCTCCACCGGTTTATGACCGAAAAACCTCATTTACACACCATTTTCGGGTGTTTTTCTTAATTTTTTGGCAGAGAAACCACAATATTGCAGGGGAGGAACCCCATTTTTTCCAATTTTTTTGGTCGTTTTATCGCTTTTTTGACAAAGGAACCCCATTTTTTTTTTTTTTTTTTTTTCAGGAGTTCTGGTAGTTATCCACCGGTTATGACAGAAAAACCCCATTTAAGCAGCATTTTCGGGAGTTTTCCTTAATTTTTGGACAGAAAAACCACAGTATTGCAGGGGAGAAACCCCATTTTTCCAATATTTTTGGTCGTTTTTCGGTTTTTTTTTTAAAACAACAAACCCCATTTTTTCAGGAGTTGTAGTTTTTCCACCGGTTTATGACAGAAAAACCCCATTTACACAGCATTTTCAGTTTTCCTTAATTTTTTGACAGAGAAACCGCAATATTGCAGGGGAGACCCCATTTTTCCAATTTTTTTGGTCTTTTCCTCGTTTTTTGGCAGAAAAACCCCATTTTTCCAATTTTTTTTGTCGTTTTTCTCTTTATTTTTCACAAAGAAAGCCCATTTCTTCAGGAGTTTTTGTAGTTTTCACTGGTTTATGACTGAAAAACCCCATTTACACATAACTTTCGGGAGTTCTCCTTAATTTTTTGACCGAGAAACCCCATTTTTCCAATATTTTTGGTCGTTTTTCTCGGTTTTTTTTTTTGCAGAAAAACCCCTTTTTTTGTCGTTTTTCTCAGTTTTTTTTAAACAAGAAACCCCATTTTTTCAGAGTTGTATAGTTTTTCCACCGGTTTATGACAGAAAAACCCCATTTACACAGCATTTTCAGTTTTCCTTAATTTTTTGAAGAGAAACCGCAATTAGGGGAGAAACCCCATTTTTCCAATATTTTTGGTCGTTTTTCTCGTTTTTTGGCAGAAAAACCCCATTTTCCAATTTTTTTTAGTCGTTTTTCTCTTTTTTTCACAAAGAAAGCCCATTTTTTCAGGAGTTTTTGTAGTTTTTCACTGGTTTATGACTGAAAAACCCCATTTACATAATTTTCTGGAGTTCTCCTTAATTTTTTGACCGAGAAACCCCATTTTTCCAATTTTTGGTCGTTTTTCTCGGTTTTTTTTTTTTTGCAGAAAAACCCCTTTTTTTGGTCGTTTTTCTCAGTTTTTTTAAACAAGAAACCCCATTTTTGTTGTATTAGTTTTCCACCGGTTTATGACAGAAAACCCCCATTTGCACAGCATTTTCGGGAGTTTTCTCAATATTCAGGGGAGAAACCCCATTTTTCCAATATTTTTGGTAGTTTTCTTTGGTTTCCTTCCGCAAAAAAAATAAATTTTCCAATTTTTTTGGTCGTTTTTTTAGGTTTTTTCAGGAGTTTTGGTAGTTTTTCACCGGTTTATGACAGAAAAACCCCATTAAGGGGAGTTTTCCTTAATTTTTGACAGAAACTACAATATTGCAGGGTTATTGGGAGTCAAATGGGTTTTTTGTTAGGGAAACCCCATTTTTACAGGACTTCTGGAGATTTTCTTGGTTTAGAAAGAGAAACTTCATTAAAGAGTTTAAAAAAATTTTTGATCCGTTTTCCTTCATTCTCTATAGAAACATCTCAGGGGGGCCCAAAAAAATCGTGTTTTTAGGCTTTAAGGAGGTATGATGGTTTTAAGTGAGTTGCTTTGCAAATTTTTCGTTGTTAACAACGGTTTTCGGTTTTTCCCTTCTATCTCGGAAACCGTCGCTCAAAACGAAAAAACGTCTTAAGTAAACGTCGTAGCTACGGAAATTTCCTACAAAAAAGACCTCATTGGTTTTTTTGTCAGAGCAATACTTAAGGAGATATGAGGGTTCTTAAGTGAGTTGCTTTGCAAATTTTTCGTTGTGAGCAACGGTTTTCGGTTTTTCCCTTCTATCTCGGAAACCGTCGCTCAAAACGAAAAAATGTCCTAAGTAAAAGTTGTAGGTACAAAGATTTCCTACAAAAATCTTTATTCATTATTTGCGTAAGAGCAATATTTAAGGAGTTATGAGGTTAAAACTAATAATCCTACAGAGCCTGTCTGAAACTTAAAACCTTCATATCTCCTAAATATTGCTCTGACGGAAAAAACCAATAAATATTTTATGTATAAATTTCCGTAGCTACAACTTTTACTTAAGACATTTTTCGTTTTGAGCGACGGTTTCCGAGATAGAAGGGAAAAACCGAAAACCGTTGTTCACAACGAAAAATGTACAATGCAACTTAAAACCCTCATATCCCCTTAAACTTTTGAAACAACATTTTCCTCATATATCCTCGTTTAAACATCTTTTAAGAGAGTTTTGGATTGTTTTCCTTGATTTTTTTAAAGGTTTTTTAACCTTTTTTGATCATTTCATACCACCCAGACTCCAAAGGGCAAAAGAAATAGGAAAAAAGCAGAATAAAAACAAAGAATTCATGAAATATTTTTTACTGCTTAAGATCCTAGCTTAGATTTACACAAATTTAAATTTCAAAAAACAAATTAAAAAAATAATAATAACCTAAAAAAAGATACATTATGATACAAAGATTTATTTTAAATTATAAATTCACTCTAGGACCAATAGAACGTCTAGAAACTGCCAGAAAATTTATTCACTTTTTCGCGGCAAAACTTCCAGATGGTTTACTTCCCGCGAAGACACTACTGACTAAAACAGAAAAGAAAAAGAAAAATTAAAAAAAGAAAAAAAAACAAGAAAAAAAAGGAAGGGAGAAAAATCTCTCACCGGGTACTTTTATATATTCGCGCGACATATTGAAAGAGGTCTGGTCGGGAGAGAATAATGGAGTTGGCGCATCTTCAAAAAAATAATTAATTTTTAAAAAAGAATTATTTAAAAATCCCTTACTGTAAAAGATAGCGATTGATTAAAAGAAAATTTTGTATCTTTTTTATCATCTTCTTCCTCTTCTTCCTAAAATAATTTTTTTTTTAAATTAAATGTGATTAAAAAAAAACTAATCTCTCACATCCGAATAGCAACCGACACATCCAGGGCAAGGTTTGCATCCAAATAACTGTAAAAATTTGACGGCAAAAGCAATGCCAACGCTTTTTGTTTAAGGTCTTCTGAAACTTCCTTTACAAAAATAATTTGAACGTCTGAAACAATAAGAAAAAGTCGCTTAATCGACAAGTTTGTGAGGTATTCTTAATATGGCTTTATTTAGTATTTTTGATTCTTTATTTCTTGTAAACTATATTTTTCATATAAGATGCCAGACCATTTTACTACAGGAAATAACGTTTTTAGCATGCAAAAACGAAGATATTAGTGGCAAGAAAAGAAAAAAAAATTCAATATAGAAAATTTTATTGTTATAGAATACAGATCACAACAAATCACATTTGTTATTAAGGGTAACATAACTATCACCAGGAAAATAAAGATTACAAGCTACCACCCGTATAAAATTAATAATCAGTCAAAGCGCGAACGACCGACGAAGGGACGCTAAAATGTTCGATTTTATTCCTACAGAGGAGTAAAACGAATAAATTTTTCAAATTTAAATTCGGCAATAGAAAGTAAAGACGTTTTAATATTTTGACAAAATAGAAAAACGATTTTTTCTGTTTAGGGGAAAGATCGAAAGCGATATTTGAAACTCCCGACTTCCAGATTGCCCAAACGCAAATACAAAATGGATAAAAGGGATATAAAATGTGCGTGTTTTATTTCGAATTTGAAAACATCAATTTGATTTTCACGATTGATCAAATTTAAAAAGGTCGGGTCAAAAAAGATGTTTTTGTTTGATTTTAAATCAAGTTTTAGTTGTGAGAACGGAAAGTTAAGTTCTAATTTTAATTCAAAAAGCATACCTTCATCATCTTGATTTTCAGAAGTTGCCAAAGACACATCACCGGGTGTACTAGCCTAAAAAGAATTAAGTTTCTGCTTATACAGCAACATTAGACTTACTTGGCATTCTAAAATTTTATCATGGAATGCTTTAGCGATTTCTTCGTTTTTGAATCTTATGGCGAACTTTTCAGCGACTGCGACATTTTCTGAAAAATCGTTTGCGCACCAAACCCATGATTTTTCGTCTTTTTGGTCCATTTTATTTCAGGTGTCAAATAATGGTTTAGGCAGAGTTTCTTAACGTTGTCTCGCCTCATGACGAGTCTAAAAAAATTGAAAATGAAAACCCGGAAAAGAAGACATACCTGATTTTTTTTTTGGTTTTGTGTTTTAGGATTTTGACGTCGCCGATTCCTCGCTCTTTCCACTCGTTTGTCTCGTTGGCGAATCGGAAAAGTTTCGCTCTTTGAACGTAGAGGACGTCTTCGTCTTCTTCACCAGTGACCAAATCGACTTTCGCAGGCAATGGGATGATCGGCTAAAAATTTGATAAAATAAGCAAAAATTAAAAAAACTCTTACTTCAAAATGAATATGGTCGCCTTCATCCTCAACAACTTCATCATCAGATTCATTTTCTTTTACAGCAGATGCTGGCTGTCCAAAAGTAGGCGGTGTTTGCAAGTTAAATTTAAAATTGGTTAAGCCAGGCTACTTATTTCTAAAAACAAAAATAATACAAATAAACAACTTTAAAAGAATCTATCTTACTTGATCCGAATGTAAATCAAGTTTAGGTTTGTCTTCAGGTTCTAAAAATTAAAAATTAAAAAAGAACATTAAAAATTTTCTTACTTGATCCAAATGTAAAGCCAGGTTTGTCTTCTGGTTTCTGGCTAAAATCAAGCCCAGAGTTTTTCATTCCAAAAACGAATTTTTCAGAACCACCTTCATTGGGCTTGCAAACGCTTACTTCAGATGCTGCGGGGATTCCAAAAGAAAATTTGCTCGCTTCTGCAGGCTTAGGAGCAGCCGGTTTGTTGGGTTTGGCGTTTTACACGCCGGGCATTCATTTATGTCGTTATCGTTGGTAATATAACAAGCAGAACAAGTCCATCCTTGTTTAACTAATGAGGAAAGTGGTGGCTTATCTGATGTTAGAGTTTTAAGTGTGGTGCATTATCAGAAGGAATACCGAAAGAAAATTTGCTTGCTTCAGCAGCCTTAGGAGCAGCAGGTTTGTTTGGATTTGGTGTATTGCATGCCACGCATTCATTTTTGTCATTATCGTTATTGACATAACAAGCAGAGCAAGCCCATCCTGGTTTAATTAGAGAAGAAAGTGGAGGCTTGTCAGAAGAAATTTCAGGCTTCTTCGTTTCAACTGGTCGGCTTTCTAAACCTTCTTTAGCTTTATCAAATGCTTCTTTAAACTTTACAGCTTGTTCTGCTGTTTTGAATTTGAGGATGAAAGCTTCATTAGATCCTTTTTCAATGTCTTCTGAGAAATCTCTGGCAGTCCATGTATACATGTTGGGTGCTTGGGTTGGTCTTAATACCATTTCTTTGGCCAGCCGATGGTTGCAGCATACTTTGAAGACTTGCTCACGGCGCATGACTAGTCGGACGATTCCAGTTTCTTCGTTTTTAAGAATCTTCATTTTACCTATTCCTCTTTCTTTCCATTCACTTGTTTCCAAATGAAACCTGTATAGCTTGGAACGTCTTCAAATAAGACCGTTTCATTTTCTTCGCCGCTTACAACTTGAACTTCATCTGGTAGATCGATGACCGGTTTGAAGCTGGCTGTGGGAACAAATTCAGATTGGTCATCATCTGTTTGACTCGTTTCAACATTTTGGGCTTCTTTAAATGAGTTCTCCATGGATGAAAATAAAGATGGCTTTTCTGATTCAAACTGACTTCCGAATATCTTACTTCCTGCGCCAGCAAAACCGAAGTTTTTTTTCCAAATTCAAAACCAGAATCTCCTTTAGCCAAAGTGCTAAAATCAACAGCTCCTTTATTTTGGCTTAACGTAGAAAAGTCTGGTGTTTCAGGTTTGGAGTCTTTGGTTGCTTCTTTGTTTCCGAAAATCGTGTTCGTGTTTTCCACTGAGCCGAAAACTGGAGCACTTTTCATAGGAGAAAAGTTGAACCCAGGGCTACCTTTGAGTAAAGAAAATCCAGATTCGGTCGTTTTAGGAGTGGCGACACTGAGCGCTCCGGCAGAAAAGAGAGGTTTCGTTTCGATCTTGGCTTCAGTTTTGGGTGGCGTGGACTTAGGCTGTTCTTTCAATGCAGAAAAAAGAGTCGATGGTTGCAAAGGTGTTGAGAAAAGATTTGAAAATGGTTTATCAGTGGTTTTGTTTGTCTCAGGTGATTTTGAGAATGAAGGAGCCACATTGCTTAGCACAGAAGACCGAAGAGAAACATTAGAAAAGAGGCCACTGTTGCAGATTTTGGCGTTTCAGGAGATGTAGTAGGAGTCGCACTAAATGAGAATGAGCCAAAAACGTTCTTTTTCTCTTCCACCTTCTTCGGCGGTGTTGAGGCCTTAGGCTCTTCAGCAGGTTTAATCGTTGGAGTGCCCGAAAAAGTGAACCCTCCCACGACAGTCTTATTGACGGTGGAATCCACCAGCTTTGGCAATGGAAACAAACTAGTTTTAACACTCGGTACAGAGCTGTTAGAATCAGGTGTTGTCGTCTTAACAGTGTCTTTCTTGGGTGTGCTGAAATTTTTAGCTTTATCAAAAACTTCCTTGAACTGATCGCTTTCTTCTTTGGTTTTAAATTTAATACAGAATTTCTCATTTTCTAATTTTTCATCAGCGAAATCTTGGGCACACCATACCCATGTGTTTGGAGCCGAACCTGGCGAAAGATTCATGTCTGAAGAAAGTACATGGTTAGCACAAACTTTATGAACAGCATCTCTCCTCATAAGAATTCTGGCGCGATTTTCATCTTTGTGTTTAAGAATTTTCATTGTGCCTAATCCTCTCTCTTTCCAACAGTCGTCGACAAAACGATAAAGACGTGCTCTTGAACTGAACAAAGGTTCTTCAGATTCTTCACCAGTGACAACAGGAACTTCATTTAAGTTACAATCGGTTTGTAGTCTGGGATCGGGTCATATTCTTGATTGGATGTCTCGTTGTCAGTATTGTCATCGTCTGATTCAGGCTGAGCCGCTAGCTGTTTAGGCTGCTGCACTGTATGAGGCACAGTAATTTGAAATTGGTGAGAAGTATCTCCCAGTCTATGCTGAGGAGGAATCGTCACACTCAACGCTGGCTGTACTGGAGGCGCTCCAGTCGGCAAAGTATCCGAAGTAGTTATGACAACATTGGTTGGACCACGACTTTCAGACTGAGATGTAAACATGTTGAACTTAGGAGCTTGAAATGTATTCGTATTATAAGCGAATGTAGGTAAAGTACTATTCATATCGGAGACTCCAGGAGTTGTTAAATTCATTTGAGGCAGAATAGGAAGATTCATTTGTGTAGAAACAGGCAACATTTGACTCTGCATTTGGCTAGGTAAAGTCGGGCCTTTAGGTAGCATATTGACAAGTTGAGGTTGCATCTTAGGATTGAGGACTTGCGGAGGGATTGTTCCACCTCGTAAAAGCATCTCGGATATCCGCTGCTGGTCATACGGAATAAAACTAAGGTTCGTTTGAAAAATCTGTTCTGGAGTTCGAGGCGGGATATATCCAGGCAAGTTAGCATTCAAAGCCCCTTGATTATTCTGCATAACTCGTTGAGCTTGAAAATAATTCGGCGCCTGATAATTAGGGTACTGAACCGGCTCTTCGCTGTAATCTTCATCCTCAAGAACATTATATAGATCGGTTTTTTTGATTTCTTTTCTTATTTCAGACAGCGAAGATTTAACATCAGTCTGCATACTTGCGAATTTAGCACTTAAATCGTCTATCATTCCTCGCTGTGTCTTCTGCTCAAAGACAAACTTTCCAATTTGTCCAGAACCAAACGTGTCTGCTCCAAAACTTGCTGCATCTTCAGCTGGCTATTGCTCTGCTGTATCCCGACAAGTTCGACCAAATCGGCGCAGTTTGCTCTATGTCGAGGCTCCTACAAAAACGAATAAATTTTAAACAATAAAAATAAATAAAAACCCTACCGTGAAAGTCCTTCTTGTATTTGAACTTCTGGAATAATTTTGAAATTTAATCGGAGTCGACATTTTAAACGAATCTCCATTCATGTGGCTTTCACTTCCCATTGATGCATTTATTTCATTATCATTTTCTAAAAATTACAAGATTATATGTAAAAGAAACAAATTAAAAAAATTTATCACCTTGATCATTTTCAGCTTTAAACAACATTTCTTCTACTTCGCTCATCAATGATTCAATTTTATAATAAAATGGGTGCTGGTGATTAGTATTTGTCATTTCTTGAGCAAGCGTACAATATTCTTTAGCCTTTATGAGAAGTGAAATTGAACGATTTCTGACTTCTGGTGAGATTTCACTAGTGTATAATCCAGCAGATTCATCTTCTGAGAGAGATTTATGAATCTAAAAAGCAATAATTAATAGACAAGACATTTATGGAATTTACCATGGCTAGGCAATAAAATGATTCAGGTGTCCGAATAGGCTTGAGGAGTTCGACGGCTTCGTCGTACTGTTGTTTTTTCATCAAATATTGACCGATGAAATAGCGGCCTTCGCTTAAGAGCTTGGGTACTTCACTTGGGATAATTCGCTTTGTATATTCAAACATAGATTTGTTGATCTCGTAATAATGCTCAGTAGCTCCGTCGCTTGAGTTTAATTTTTCTAATTGCATCACCGCTCTTTCCCAAAGGAAGTACGCTCGATGCTCAATATCATCGCTGTCAGATTCATTGCACTATAACAAAAATGTTGTTTATGAGTTTATGCAATTTTTTGTACGAGATATAAATAAAAAGAAGTTGTAAAAGGTAAATAGAAAAGAAAATTGACAAAATTTACATTGACATGTGTTTTAAATTAATAAAATCGCTAAATTAGGATTCGAATTTTTTAATATCATGTGAAACAGTCCTTTTTATATCAATCGTACACAGAAAATGTTATGTCGCTGTAATTTTTGTAGGCTGAGGATGAAATCAAGGAAACGATTTCAAAACCGGGCGAACAAATGAGTTTTACTTAAATATTTTTTAATAAAACCTCATACCCAGTAGAGTAGGGATGGGCGATATACAGGGTGTCCGGAAACACATGGCAAGCGTCTGGGAGAGCGTTAAAAAGTGGTTTTACGAAAAAAAGTTAAATGTAAACCCCCCTTAATTTAAATCAAAGAATTTGATGGTGTAGTTTAAAATCCGCCTGGATATACAGGGTGTCCCAGACACAACCTAACTTCGTTATTTCAAATGAGAACCCCTATTTTTTATTTCAGATTCGTAATCTACGCAAAATTTCAAGTAGATTTGAGTACTCATATGACAATTTTGGACAACTTTTAAAAAATGTCAAAATTTAGCGTTTTTTTGCGCTAAAAAATTGACCTAGGAGACTTGTTTTTTTTTTAATTCCACTTATTTTTTCCCGAAGAATCCAACTGTCTCAAATTTGAGCATCTTCGCATTCAGCATCACGAGATTTCGTCGCTAATGGCCTTTTTTCAAGTTTAACTCCAAATTCCATACTTCAAAAATGGAAATTAGCGATTTGTTGAAGGAATTTTAATTTTTGATGCATAAACACAAAAGACGCTGTAGATCTTTCAAACTTTGTGGTCCGAAAGAAAAATTCCTTTCAACAAGTGCTAATTTTCATTTCTGAACTAAAAATTTGGGTTCTAACTTGAAAAAGGCCATTAGCGACGAAATCTCGTGATGCAGAATGCGAAGATGCTCAAATTTGAGACAGTTGGATTCTTCGGGAAAAAATAAGTGGAATTAAAAAAAAACGAGTCTCCTAGGTCAATTTTAACGGATTTTAGCGCAAAAAACGCTAAATTTTGACATTTTTTAAAAGTTGTCCAAAATCGTCATATGAGTACTCAAATCTACTTAAAATTTTGAGTAGATTACGAACCTGAAATAAAAAAATAGGGGTTCTCATTTGAATAACGAAGTTAGGTTGTGTCTGGGACACCCTGTATATCCAGGCGGATTTTAAACTACACCATCAAATTCTTTGATTTAAATTAAGGGGGGTTACATTTAACTTTTTCCGTAAAACCACTTTTTAACGCTCTCCCAGACGCTTGCCATGTGTTTCCGGACACCCTGTATATCGATATATTTGCGCCGATATATCAGTCATTTGAAATATATCGGAGGTTCTGATATAGCATTTGATATATCGGATGTTTTTTAAATATTTTTAATACCTATAACCGTCCGTTTCACGTCAATTTGGGTAAAAAAACACTACTTTATTTCGAATATAATGCACATTTTGAACGTTAGTGCATAAATTATGCATGAACGCAAATTTTAATAGACGGTTCCTTTTTTAAAGCATTTTTCACAGTTTTGTCTAAGAAAAACAGGTTTACTGGATTTTATGGTGGTTTTTTAATGGTGTTCTGGTCAAGAATAACTTGCAAATTTTAATAGACAGTTCCTTTTTTATAGCATTTTTCACAGTTTTGTCTAAGAAAAAACTAGTTAACTGGATATTATGGTGTTTTTTACGGTGTTTTTTATACGGTGTTCTGGTCAAGAATAACTTGCAAATTTTAATAGACAGTTCTTTTTTAAAAGCATTTTTCACAGTTTTGTCAAAGAAAAACCGGTTAACTCGATTTTATGATGTTTTTTATGGTGGTTTTTTAATGGTGTTCTTTACACGGTGTTCTGGTCAAGAATAACTTGCAAATTTTAATAGACAGTTCCTTTTGTAAAGCAATTTTTCACAGTTTTGTCTAAAAAAAACTAGTTAACTGGATATTATGATGGTTTTTTATGGTGTTTTTTATACGGTGTTCTGGTCATAAATAACTTGCAAATTTTAATAGACAGTTCCTTTTTTAAAGCATTTTTCACAGTTTTGTCTAAGAAAAAACCGGTTTACTGGATTTTATGGTGTTTTTTATGGTGGTTTTTAATGGTTTTCTTATACGGTGTTCTGGTCAAGAATAACTTGCAAATTTTAATAGACAGTTCTTTTTTAAAAGCATTTTTCACAGTTTTGTCAAAGAAAACCGGTTAACTGGATTTTATGGTGTTTTTTATACGGTGTTCTGGTCAAGAATAACTTACAAATTTTAATAGACGGTTCCTTTTTTAAAGCATTTTTCACAGTTTTGTCAAAGAAAAACCGGTTAACTCGATTTTATGGTGTTTTTTTATGGTGGTTTTTTAATGGTGTTCTTTACACGGTGTTCTGGTCAAGAATAACTTGCAAATTTTAATAGACAGTTCCGTTTTTAAAGCAATTTTTCACAGTTTTGTCTAAGAAAAAACCGGTTAACTGGATTTTATGGTGGTTTTTATACGGTGTACTGGTCAAGAATAACTTTTTATGGAATTTTTCACCTAAAAACACCCGTTTTACCAGATTTTTGGTATTTTTCGTCGATATTTTCTCCAAGGCTCCAGAGAACTTCTACTTTTTTTAAGTTTTTTGGAGCGAAAATCGTGGGAATTATTAGCGTTTGCATATTATATGGCATATTTTGTCAATTTTAGCGCATTAAAGTCCCATAATAATAAAGGTCAGGGTTTTGCTTGGCGAGGCGGAACCGTCGCTGCAGCGTTCCTAGATAAAACTTTTCTCCGATATATCGATATTTTTCTTCTGATATATCGGTGTCACCGATGTTTTTCTTCTGATGTATCGGTGCCACCAATATTTTTCTTCTGATATATCGGAGCCACCGATGGTTTTCTTCTGATATATCAATGGCACCGATATGGGTTCTGATATATCAATCATCGCACATCCCTAGTGGTGGCATACAGATATCAACAATCATCAAAATTATACTTCTACCCCACCATAGTCAAAAACCAAGAATTACCTTCTGTGAAAATGCACGAGCTATAAGTACGAGGAGAGGAAGTGGAGTTCTATCCCCTCTGACAGCTCTGATTCCTTTCTGGATTGTCGCCGTTACTTCCGATATCTTATAACCACTTTCAGACAACGGCTTATTCGCTATTTTCCACCTAAAAAAATACCTTTTATAAAAACTCAATTCTTCAAAAAAAATTACCATTTAGCCTGTTCAGGTGTGCATAGAAGCGATGAAATATCAACAGGAAGAAATTCTAGCTTTGATGGATCACGAGCATATTCCTCTTTGACCAAACATGCAGAAAATACTATAAAAAAAATTAATTTTTAAAAATTCACGTTATAAAACATACTTGAAGCATAAAGAAAAGATTCTATATCAAGTTGATTAAATGTCTCAATTCCACAATTTTTTAAATTACGACAAGTATACTGCAGTAATTTGGGGAATGTAGGGTTGACAGGTGAAGAAAGTTTGCAATGAAGAATTGATCCTGGTTCTTCAACGTGCCGCAGTCCCAACCATACTTGATGATGAAGGCTTCCAGGATAGACAATTTCAAATGAAGTACCTTGAAGAACTAAATTAACGACTGATTAAGATGTTTTAATTACCATATGCGGATTTGCTAAGTTTTTCAACGCTGGGAAGACATTGAGGGCTTTTCAAGTCAGCATTGGCAAGGAAAGGCGATGTCTTTTTGTTCCCTTCGGATGTGAACTTCATCATAAGATTGTTACCCAATCATTTTTCATCTTATGTTCGAGGAACTCGACGAAAGCTTTATCATTCGAAAAATCTTTACCCAAATGGCGTAAAATGTAAACAGACTGTACATATCGACAGTTTCCTCATGAAGTAAATTGATGAGAAGCTTCCGATGGGTTTCTTTGGCTGAAAGACACCAAACGGCATCGCAGGTAAATGGTGGAACAGATGAAAGTAAAAATAATATTCCAAGACAAGATTTCACATCGTTAGTCAACGAACGTGATTGCTTTATAAGTAAATTCGCCAAATAGAATGTCAACTGAGCTCCCATATGTTTCATAAACTCCTGATAAACTTCTGAGCTCTTCGTCACTTTTTGCTTCGCACGCCAAAGAATTTGGTCAAATCTGAACAGAATGTTAAAAATAAAAAACAAATTTAGAAACACTTACAAAAAAATGTAATCAGAACAATTTCCTAGGTCATCTTGAACTTTATAGACTTCATTAAGAGATAATGCGCAGATACGGTCAAGTGCGTAGATCCAATGGATGTAAATGATGAGTCGCTAACAATGGGTTCTTCCTTAAGGTTATAATAAGCCTTAAAAAAAAAATAATTAAAAATAAAACGAAAGTACGAAAAAATTACTTCGCAAATCCGATTGATACATTTGTACCACTCGATTTCATTATTATGTAACTGTTTTGACTCAATTTGAACAGATTCTAAATATGCTTCTTTGATGCGACCAGAATCGACGTAAAGAGTGAGAAGCTTTGATCGAACATCAGCGTTGCTGGGGCGAGCTTTTATTTCATCTATAAAAAATTATTTTTTTTCTAAAACAAAAGTAATATAAATCACCTTTTAAAACGTCTTCTAAGTTCGCAGGATCGCCACCGGTTGAATTAGAAAACAATTTTTGCTTAAGATTCGACACGACATTTTCGTTGGGGAGCAAAAGAAGGGCTTTATCAAGAAAATGGCGTGCAACACCCTGATCAAACTCAATCTCCGGATCGCAGAGGAGCTCGCAAACTAAAATTTTTTATAATTAACAATTTTTGCAATAAAAAAGCAAATCTTACCTCTAAGAAGGATTTCTTTGTTGTTAGGTTCTAGCTGTAGAGATTTTTTGTAGGCTGCGTATGCTTGGCTTTTCTGTTTTAACCCATCGCAGGCTTCGCCTAAAAGCTTGTAAGCGAGAGCAGAATCTTTTTTGACGGAAATGTATAGTGATATATTTTTCGCTGAATCATAATCATGAACTTTTAAGTAAAGCTGAGCGAAATTACATCCTCTCAAATTACGCTGAAAATAAATCAAAGTTTAAGAAAAAAAAAATCATTAGATCGGCCTCAAGGCAACCTTAAAAATTGCCTAAGTTGTGCAATAATTTCAAACTTAAAAAATGCATCAAGTTCTTCCATTTAATGAATACTAATAATTAGAGATAATAAAATGGGTGTTACTCTAAAAAGGGACTACCAGATCAAACTGATAGCATCATGGACTATGATCAGAATGATCATTTTGACCCTGCAAACTGTAGAAGCGAAAAAGATAGGACAACACCAAAACTTATAATCATAAAGATCATTTTGTCCCAGCGGGGTCTATAAAACCACTTTAGACTACCAAGCGGATAGCATAAGACTGTACAACATACAAACCAATGATCAGAATGATCATTTAGTGCCAAACAGATAGCATCACGGACAAACATAGGATCAGAATGATCATTTTGACCCCGCAGAGTCTAGAAGACCCATTCCCTAATGCCAAAAGATAGCACAATAGCAAAACTTATGATCAATGAAGATCATTTTGCCCCAGCGGGGTCTACAAAACCCACTTCAGACTACCAAGCGGATAGCATTAGTCTAGACTACCAAGCGGATAGCATTAGTCTGTACACATACAAACCAATGATCAGAATGATCATTTAGATCCAAATGGATAGTATCACGGACAAACCTATGATCAGAATGATCATTTTGACCCTGCAGAGTCTAGAAGACCCATTCCCTAATGTCAAAAGATAGCACAATAGCAAAACTTATGATCAATGAAGATCATTTTGCCCAGCGGGTCTACAAAACCCACTTCAGACTACCAAGCGGATAGCATTAGTCTGTCGAACAGACAAACCAATGATCACAATGATCATTTAGTGCCAAACAGATAGCATCACGGACAAACCTATGATCAGAATGATCATTTTGACCCGCAGACCCTAGAATACCCATTCCCTAATGCCAAAAAGATAGCACAACAGCAAAGCTTACGAATTATGATCAATAAAGATCATTTTGCCCTACAGGATCTGCAAAGCTTATTGCATTAGTCTGTACAATAGACAAACCAATGATCAGAATGATCGTTTTGAGCCAAACAGATAGCATCACAGACAAACCTATGATCATTTTGACCCCGCAGGCTCTAGAAGACCCATTCCCTAGTGCCAAAAAGATAGCACAACAGCAAAACTTATGATCAATACAGATCATTTTGCCTACAAAACCCAATTCAGACTACTAAGGGGATAGCATAGTCTGTGCAATAGACAAACCAATGATCAGAATGATCATTTAGTGATAAACAGATAGCATCACGGACAAACCCATGATCACTTTGACACCGCAGTCTCTAGAAGACCCATTCCCTAATGCCAAAAAGATAGCATAACAGCAAAATTTCTTATCAATGAAGATCATTTTGCCTACAAAACCCACTTCAGAGTACCAAGCGGATAGCATAGTCTGAACAATAGATAAACCAATGATCAGAATGATCATTTTGTGCCAAACAGATAGCATCACAGACAAACCTATGATCATTTTGACCCGCAGGCTCTAGAAGACCCATTCCCTAGTGCCAAAAAGATAGCACAACAGCAAAACTTATGATCAATAAAGATCATTTTGCCTACAAAACCCACTTCAGAGTACCAAGCGGATAGCATAGTCTGAACAATAGATAAACCAATGATCAGAATGATCATTTTGTGCCAAACAGATAGCATCACAGACAAACCTATGATCATTTTGACACATCAGTCTCTAAAAGACCCATTCCCTAATGCCAAACAGATAGCACAACAGCAAAATTCTTATTAATAAAGATCATTTTGCCTACAAAACCCACTTCCGACTACAAAGCGGATAGCGTAGTCTGTACAACAGACAAACCAACGATCAGAATGATCATTTAGTGCCAAACAGATAGCATCACAGACAAACCTATGATCATTTTGACACATCAGTCTCTAAAAGACCCATTCCCTAATGCCAAACAGATAGCATAACAGCAAAATGTCTTATTAATAAAGATAATTTTGCCTACAAAACCCACTTCCGACTACCACGCGGATAGCATAGTCTGTACAACAGAAACCAACGATCAGAATGATCATTTAGTGCCAAACAGATAGCATCACGGACAAACCTATGATCAGACCCCGCAGACCCATTTCCTAATACCAAAAGATAGCACAACAGCAAAGCTTATGAGTTATGATCAATAAAGATCATTTTTCCTACAAAACCCACTTCAGACTACCAAACGGATAGCATCACATACAAACCAATAATGAAGGATGATCATTTTGAATGCCTACTTCCACAGATTACACCACAGACAAAACTATTGAGAGAACATTATGACCCTATGGATTATAAAAGACTTATTTCCTTCTGCTGAACAGGTAGCATCACGATCATATGGTCATTCATTTTTATCCGAGGCCAATGACTCATTTTCAAAAATCAACTATCAAGAGTACTACAATAATTTCTATTCATGCAATGGAAATGTAAAATGAAATTAAAGGAAGGCGACATTTTGTGGCCCCATTGACTGCTTGAATGAACAAGAACCTAAAGGATAACATGGTGCAAAGTCCACTAGCAAGAGTATTAAAATGATAACTTAAGAGTATAATTAAGTGAATAATGAACAAAATTGAGTTAATTTAAACGGCTTTTACCTCTTCTTCCCCTTTTATTTTACGAAGGCAGTTAGAGATGTGCCTTTCCACGTCCGATTTTGTCCTGAACATCTTGGCTCCGGCTTAAATCCAAACGAAGAAATCCGCTTTTCTTAAACTACTATTACGCACTATACGAATCATTCAATAAAATATCTAAAAATTGAAAAAGTTATAAAAACACAACTTTTGCTTTATTTCTTAGAAGGTGACTAAAATATAATAGTGAGATAATGGACACGTGAATTATCTTACCGTGGATCAAATTTTATTTTTAAAATGTTCTTTTTAACGTTCGACCATCCGGATTGAAACGAGGTCCGAAGGGGATTCGAGATTCTCACGGGGTGACAACGAACCTTACAACATGGCCGCATGGCGCGCGAAAAAAAGTTGGGCTAAAAAGCCCAAAAATATGATAAAACGACATTCTAAAAAAACATATTTGGCTTATTTTGAAGCGTGAAAAACCCATGTTATTTTGCAGACATTCGTAAAAAGAAAACAGAAAAAAATAAATTTCGGAAGAGCCTTCTACGATTAAAGAAACCAGTTGGCAAACCTGAAATTCAACAAAAGCCGTTAAAAATTCAACTTTGATAACGTAAACAGAATAAAATCGTGTGAATTAAACATTTTGATAATTATTTAATCATGTCTCGAAAGTCAAGACGTTCTTTTATGTTCAGTCAAGCGAACGATGACTCCGGTAATTTGTTTTCAGCTATTCTTTTATTTTATACTTTTTATGTTATAGATACTGAAGCTACGATGGAGTCCGAAAAAGATACATTAACCGCTGTTCAGGAAGCGTAAGGACCAAAATCTGTTGCTTTTTTATACATGAGCTGAAATGATAATGTCAAAAAAATTATCGCTTTTTTACACCAAAATCCGTAAAAAAGTTTCTTGTACACCGTCTTAAGAAAATTTGGCGAAAATCGGTTGAAAACTGTGGCTACGGACGGCCGGCACCACAGACAAAGTTGAGTTCGGTAAAGATCAATATTCGATTTGACCCTCCGGGGTCTGGAAGACCCTTCCCCAAAAACGTGACGCGGAGGGTATCACAATAACTTCTTTAAGGGATATGAGGGTTTTAAGTTAATTGCTTTGTACATTTTTCGTTGTGAGCAACGGTTTTCGGTTTTTCCCTTCTATCTCGGAAACCGTCACTCAAAACGAAAAAATGTTCTAAGTAAAGTTGTAGCGACGGAAATTTACTACATAAAATATCTTATTGGTTTTTTCCGTCAGAGCAATATTTTAGGAGATATGAAGGTTTTAAGTTTTCAGACAGGCTCTGTAGGATTGTTAGTTTTAACCTCATAACTCCTTAAATATTGCTCTTACGCAAATAATGAATAAAGAAATTTTTGTAGGAAATCTTTGTACCTACAACTTTTACTTAGGACATTTTTTCGTTTTGAGCGACGGTTTCCGAGATAGAAGGGAAAATCGAAAACCGTTGCTCACAACGAAAAATTTGCAAAGCATCTCACTTAAGAACCCTCATGTCTCCTTAAGTATTGCTCTGACAAAAAAACCAATGAGGTCTTTTTTGTAGGAAATTTCCGTAGCTACGACTTTTACTTTTGACATTTTTTCGTTTTGAGCGACGGTTTCCGAGATAGAAGGGAAAAACCGAAAACCGTTGTTAACAACGAAAAATTTGCAAAGCAACCAACTTAAATACTTCCATATCTCCTAAAGTATTGCTCTGACGGAAAAAACTAATAAGATATTTTATGTAGTAAATTTCAGCACCTACAACTTTTACTTAGGACATTTTTTCGTTTTGAGCGACGGTTTCCGAGATAGAAGGGAAAAACCGAAAACCGTTGTTAACAACGAAAAATTTGCAAAGCAACTCACTTAAAAACCATCATACCTCCTTAAGTAAATTAGAAACTTAAGGAAATGCACTAAAATTCTTGCGAAAAGTTGAAAAGAAAAGAAAATACTTGTTTGAAGAGCTTCCAACGAAAACTTCCTTAACCCTTTCGAGACCGCAGGCGACTATAGTTGCCATTCGCACTTTTCGTTTAGAGACCGCAGGCGACTTTAGTTGCCCAGCGGGAAGCCTCTCTAAAAAATTTAAAACCTTCGTTTCCAGTGGCGCTGGCGACATGCAAAAGTGGCAATCTGTTGGGGAAGAAATGAACTACGTGATGATCGCATCACTCGTCGCTTTGCTGGGCGCTGGGAGCCGTCGGGGAGAAGAGAGGGGAAAAGTGCTGCGCCAGTAGCGCAGAGAATCCGGCGTCAGACGCGGTCTTGAAAGGGTTAAAGAGAACTGAAAATATAGGAGGGGAAATATAACGGAGGGAGATTTTTTTTCTTTTTTTTGCATTTTTTTCCCCAAAATATTCTATGTGTTATTTTTCGAAAATTTTTCTAAGTATCAATGTAGAAATAATGGGATTTTTGCCGAACGAAGGTCCCTCTTGTATAGGGTGGAAGTGTGAAATTTCTCCCTACTAAAATGATAATTAATGTTTAAAAAAATGAAATTTTTTTCACCAAAAATTCTTAAATAATATAAGGAGTAATTGGTAAAAATTTAGTGAAAATCGGACCAACGGTTCTGCCCGCAGTGAATTTTATAAAATTTCAAACAGAAATTCAAAAATCGCCCTCGTTAGTTTCTTGTTCATTGACTAAAGAAAATTTGGTGAAAATCGATTGAAAATTGTGGCCATAAAGTGTTCCGGATAAAAATGCTACGGACGGCCGGCTGGCACCACAGACAAAGTTGAGATCGGTAAAGATCAATATTCGATTTGACCCTCCGGGGTCTGGAAGACCCTTCTCCAAAATCCCTACATGGAGGATATCACAATAACTTCTTTAAGGAAGTTAAAACCTTAAGGAAATGCACCAAAACCCTTATGAAAAGTTGAAAAAAAAAAAAATGGAACTCTCAGACTCTTAAAAAATAATAAACCCTAAAATTCTGCTAAAAGTTGCTTTAAAAAATTCAATTTGTTTATTTGATTTTCGTAATACTTGTTTGGATTTTAGGGCGTTTTCCAATATTAAGAGTCCAAGATTTATAGTTTTTATACTTTTCACATCAATTTTTAGTCGTTATAAAATGTAAACTGACATTTTTCTGTGCAGGTATATTCAAAATGTTGAAAAAGAAAAGGAAATGTGGAAAAAATATCTACGTCAATTAAAGAAGAAAGAATCGAAACTGAAAACCGAAGAGTGAGTCTTCCTTAGAATAAAAAACTTTAAAATTTTTTTGTTTCCTTTTTAGAAAAAACGATTTGTCAGACACTTTCGACTATCGTAAATATTTAAAAGAGGACGATTTGGACCTTCTGAAACGATGTGAACTCTACGAACAGGAATATCTTAAAAAGTATGATTTAGACGAACTGAAATTGGAAATTAATGACATTAGGGAGGCTGTGGACGAACTGAAATTAGAAATCAACCATTGTTTTGAAGCTAATCAAAACATTTTGTTTAATCTCTCTGTCGTACATAATGAAGACCGTTCAGACGAAAGTCAAGATGTGGGGTATGAAACTGGAATTGACGCTAATGATCTTTTCTCTGACGAAGAAAATTAATCCAATGTTCCTTTAAATTTTTCTTAAGGTTTTTTTAAGGACAGCGAAAAGTTGAGACCCCCCCCCCCCCAAATAAATAAATATAAATAATATGTAAATAAATAAAATAAAAATAACAAAATAAATTTAAAAAAATAATTTTTGTTTTGTTAAAATTTTTTTATTCAATTTCTTTCAATGTTATGACTTCCAGAACCAAGCGATTATATATCGATAATTTCTTCTATCTCTCGTACCTCTGTAAATGTGTGCCTTGTAAATTTGTATGTTCTAGAATTAAAAAGATAATTAAAAAAAGGAATTATAAAAAAACTAAAATTGTAAAAATAATTTTATTTGGGTGGGAATGATCCTGTTTTTACAAAACATCAAAAAAATAAACTATTTCATGGTCTAATTAAAACTATTACTTTTTTTCCAGTATATACAGTTTTAGGTAGATTTCTTTTCTTTTTTTAAAAAATCTACTTTATAATACATAAATGACTAGATAAAATTTAACTAAAAATAAATTTTCGTTCATGATGAGAAGTTACGGGTAAATGTTGTTTAAAATGGCTACCTTCGAGATGTTTCATATAGGCGAGGAATGTCGTCCAGACGAGACTGCATAGACTGACGAACGGTACCCGATTTTTTTCCGAAATCATGGTGTAGTTGATTGTTTGGAGAATGGGCCAGACGCATACTCCTACCTGGGAAAGTAAAAGAAATTAAAACTAGGTCATTTGGTAGAAGGCAAGAGTGTTGAAGGAGGAACTAGTGGCAGGACTGTTGAAAGTGGTCCTATAGGCAGCAGGGTGAAGTAAGGAGGTCCTAGAGCCAGAAGGGATGAAGTAAGGAGGTCTTAGAGGTAGCAGGGATGAAGTAAGGAGGTCTCCTAGATGAAGGACAGTAGGAAGGTCCCTGGATCCAGGACAGTAGAAAGGAGGTCCCTGGATGGAGGACAGTGGGAAGGAGGTCCCTGGATGCAGGACAGTAGGAAGGAGGTCCCTGGATGCAGGACAGTAGGAAGGAGGTCCCTGGATGCAGGACAGTAGGAAGGAGGACAGTAGAAAGGAGGTCCCTGGATGGAGGACAGTGGGAAGGAGGTCCCTGGATGCAGGACAGTAGGAAGGAGGTCCCTGGATGCAGGACAGTAGGAAGGAGGTCCCTGGATACAGGACAGTAGGAAGGAGGTCCCTGGATGCAGGACAGTGGTCCCTGGATGCAGGACAGTAGGAAGGAGGTCCCTGGATGCAGGACAGTAGGAAGGAGGTCCCTGGATGCAGGACAGTAGGAAGGAGGTCCCTAGATGCAGGACAGTAGGAAGGAGGTCCCTAGATGCAGGACAGTAGGAAGGAGGTCCCTAGATGCAGGACAGTAGGAAGGAGGTCCCTAGATGCAGGACAGTAGGAAGGAGGTCCCTAGATGCAGGACAGTAGGAAGGAGGTCCCTGGATGCAGGCAGTAGGAAGGAGGTCCCTGGATGCAGGGCAGTAGGAAGGAGGTCCCTGGATGCAGGACAGTAGGAAGGAGGTCCCTAGATGCAGGACAGTAGGAAGGAGGTCCCTAGATGCAGGCAGTAGGAAGGAGGTCTCCTTGGTGCAGGACAGTGGGAAGGAGGTCTCCTTGGTGCAGGACAGTAGGAAGGAGGTCCCTAGATGCAGGACAGTAGGAAGGAGGTCCCTAGATGCAGGACAGTAAGAAGGAGGTCACTAGATGCAGGACAGTAGGAAGGAGGTCACTAGATGCAGGACAGTAGGAAGGAGGTCCCTAGATGCAGGACAGTAGGAAGGATGTCCCTAGATGCAGGACAGTAGGAAGGAGGTCCCTAGATGCAGGACAGTAGGAAGGAGGTCTCCTTGGTGCAGGACAGTGGGAAGGAGGTCTCCTTGGTGCAGGACAGTTGGAAGGAGGTCTCCTTGGTGCAGGACAGTGGGAAGGAGGTCTCCTTGGTGCAGGACAGTGGGAAGGAGGTCTCCTTGGTGCAGGACAGTGGGAAAGAGGTCCACAAAAGGCAGGACAGTTGGAACAAGAACCTAAGGGCAGGTCTGTTGGAAGGCCGTCCTAGAAGCAGAACTGCTGAAAGATGGTCCCCTGCAGGAAGGAGGTCCCAGAAGCAGAATTGGTGGAACTAAGCCCTAGAGGCATGACGTTGGAAGGAGGTTCTTGACATAGTAGAGAGGTTGGATGGGCCTAGAGGCAGGGATGAAGTAAGTAGGTCCTAGAGGCAGGGATGCAGTTAGGAGGTTCTAGAGGCAGGGATGCTGTAAGGAGGTCCTATATGCAGGTATGCAGTAAGGAGGTCCTATAGGCAGGCATGCAGTAAGAAGGTCCTATAGGCAGGGATGCAGCAAGGAGGTCCTAGTGGATGGCATGCAGTAAGGAGGTCCTATAGGCAGTAATGCAGTAAGGAGGTTCTAGAGGCAGGGATGCAGTAAAGAGGTCGTCTGTTTGAAGGCCGTCCTAGAAGCAGAACTGCTGAAAGAAGGGCTCCTAGAATCAGAATAGCTGGAAGGAGGCCCTAGAGGCATGACAGTTGGAAGGAGGTTCTCGACATAGTAGGTGCACTACGGAGGTCCTAGAGGCAGGGATGAAGTAAGGAGGTCCTAGAGGCAGGAATGGAGTAAGGAGGTCCTAGAGGCGAGACAGTTGGAAGGAGGTCTCTTAGATGCAGGACAGTGGGAAAGAGGTCCTCAAAAGGCAGGACAGTGCAACGAGAACCTAAGGGGTGTTGGGACGACCTTCCTAGAAGCAGAACTGCTGAAAGAAGGTCCCTGCAAGAAGAAGGTCCCAGAAGCAGAATTGGTGGAAGGAGGCCCTAGAGGCAGTTGGAAAGAGTTTCTCGATATAGTAGAGAGGATGGATGGGCCTCAAATTTTCTTGATCAACTACTTTGTACGTTGGCAGGAACTTGTCTGCTACTTCAGCTCTTGCCTCTTGAAAAGTTTTACTTCCAGTAAAGACATCCAAAGTAAAAACTTATCATAGCAAATGGAGTGTAGGAAACTTGCTCTATAAGTGCCTAAAAGATAAATTTCATAAATAACAAAAAAAACACCATAAAAAAGTAATATCAGAAATTAATGTATATGCCATTAGATGGAGCCACCTGTAATATCTGATTTTTTATAGCAAACCTAATGACCTTCATTAGTTATCTCATTTTTTTTTTAAATTGAATATTATGTAAGGACTAGGAAGTGGATTTCATTCAAATTTTTTGGCCATTTGGAAAATGTCCAATGAAAAAAAAATACCTTCGATAGTGCGGACGAAATATTATTTTGAGGCCACATCAACCTCGCTATTTTCATCCAAATGCTTAAAGTTGGAGCAACATAGCATGATCCATAAAGGAAAAACCGTCCTACTCTCCAGTAGTCGACTTTCTCACGTCCTTCTATATGCTGTTGAACTAAGCTTCCGACTGGCCAGATGACTGCGTATGATACCACACCGCGGCTCACAGGGTACTTGTTGGAAAACTTCACCACTTGTTTCCATACCGTCTTCGTGGACATCGAAAAAATAAGAAAGATAAAGGGGGAAAAATAAACCGATAATATCCTTTAAAACTTCACATGAATGAGCACTTTTTTTAGCTTGGTTCGATTCTATAATTATCCCGGTTAGTTATCGGGTAGGTCATTGTGAAATCCTTGAATTTACAACGCGTACACCATTTTTGTAACATCTTTGCCAAATCATATGGTCCGAGGATTCCGTTAAAATCAGCTGTTTTTCTAGCAGCTGACTATCTAGGTCAATCTATTTTTATGTAATCCTCACGTGCGATTACAAAATATTATATACTGCCATGTCATCAATATATTCATTATAGCTACTCTAATATTTATAAACTATAAAGAGGTCAGCAAGGTGAAGCCTTCTGTCAAAGCGAGCGGGAAATTCAAATTTCTTTAGGCCCCATAAGCAAGTGTTTATAGAGACAATTTTGGGGTGATTTTTAACTAAAAAATAATTAAAAACAAAGAGAATTAGCTGCATTTTATAAAAGCACTTGAGCTGCCATTTTCTTAAGACTTTTTAGTTCTTCCCTCTGCCGTTTAAAATGAAACTAAGGCCATCAAATTAGGCAGCAACCAAGAGAGCGTGAGTGTCTTCAGAGGATTTTTTTGGTCCCCCCTCTTGAAACACCTTTCTTTTTCTTTTTCTTCCCGGCGACCTGAGTGGGAGGATTGGTCAAATCAGGAAAATGTCGGCGTTCGAGTCAGTGGTGTGTGTTTGTTCGTACAGTGAATTTGCTGAACAAGCACGGAATTTCGGCATCGACACGCTCTCCGGACGTTCAAAACATGTAGTTTCAAATGACAACTGATAAGCGTGATATTAGAATGCTTCGGTTAAGGAGAATCCTTCAAATCCTTGTCATGATCTCGCTCCTCATATGCACCTCTCTTCTCGTCTTTCAAAAGAAAGTCTTCGCTCTCAACGACCAACAGCAAATACAAGTAAGAAACGTTTACTTTATTTCAATCATTTATTTATTCCTAGTGCATTGGTTTTCGACAAAGAATCCCAATTTTACCGGAATCTCTGAAGTTTTTTTTACGGTTTTTCGATAAAGAAACCCCATTTGACATGGTTTTGGGAGTTTTCCTCCGTTTTTTGAATGACCATCCATTTACTTGGGTTTTTTGGGAGTTTTCCCTCTGTTTTTAAACAAAAAACACCCATTTTTGATAAATTTTTTAGGATTTTTTCTTTTTTATTAACTCTATTTTGACTGGGTTTTGGGAGTTATCCTCGTTTAGGACTAAGGAACCCCCATTTGACATGGTTTTTTGGGGAGTTTTCCTCTGTTTTTTGAAAGATCATCCATTTACTCAGGGTTTTTGGGGAGTTTTCCCTTGGTTTTTAAACAGTAAACACCCATTTTTGATTAATTTTTTAGGATTTTTTCTCGGGTTTTGACTTAACTCTATTTTGACAGGTTTTTTGGGAGTTTTCCCTCGGTTTTTTTGACTAAGGAAACCCCATTATTCCGGATTTTACTTCGGTTTTTCGACAAATAATCCCCATTTGAAGTGCTTTTTTGGAAGTTTTCCTCTGTTTTTTGAAAGATCATCCATTTACTCGGTGTTTTTGGGAGCTTTCTCTCATCTTTTAAACAGAAAACACCCATTTTTGATTAATTTTTTAGGATTTTTTCTGGGCTTTTGCCTAAGAAACCCTATTTTGGCAGGGTTTTTGGGAGTTCTCGGTTTTTTGATTAAGGAAACCCCATTTTTTAGGATTTTACCTCGGTTTTTCGACAAAGAATCTCCATTTGACATGGTTTTTTGGGAGTTTTCCTCCGTTTTTTGAAAGATCATCCATTTACTTGGTGTTTTTCGGAGTTTTCCCTCGGTTTTTAAACAGAAAACTCCCATTTTTGATTAATTTTTTAGGATTTTACTTCGGTTTTTCGCCTAAGAATCCCCATTGGACATGGTTTTTTTGGGAGTTTTCCTGTTTTTTGAAAGATCATCCATTTACTCGTGTTTTTCGGAGTTTTCCCTCGGTTTTTAAACAGAAAACCCATTTTTGATTACTTTTTTAGGATTTTTTGTTGAGTTTTCACTAAGAAACCCTTTTTTGATAGGTTTTTTGGGAGTTCTCGGTTTTTTAACTAAGGAAACCCCATTTTTTAGGATTTTACTTCGGTTTTTCGACAAAGAATCTCCATTTGACATGGTTTTTTCGGGAGTTTTCCTCCGTTTTTTGAAAGATCATCCATTTACTCAGCGTTTTTCGGAGTTTTCCCTCGGTTTTTAAACAGAAAACACCCATTTTTGATTAATTTTTTAGGATTTTTTGTTGAGTTGTTACTAAGAAACCCTTTTTTATAGGTTTTTTGGGAGTTCTCGGTTTTTTGACTAAGGAAACCCCATTTTTTAGGATTTTACTTCGGTTTTTCGACAAAGAATCCCCATTTGACATGGTTTTTTAGGAGTTTTCCTCTGTTTTTTGAAAGATCATCCATTTACTCGGTGTTTTTGGGAGTTTTCCCTCGGTTTTTAAACAAGAAACACCCATTTTTGATTAATTATTTAGGACTTTTTCTCGTTTTTGACTTAACTCTATTTTGACAGGTTTTTTGGGAGTTTTCCCTCCGTTTTTTGACCTAGATATCCCATTTTTCAGGATTTTTTCTCGTTTTCTTGACAGTTTTTGATTTAATAATCGTAGAAGTGTTTTTTAAAACTTATTTATATATTTATGCAGGTAAAAAGAATTGTTAGGTACTTAAATATGGGGTTGTTTTCTCCATAATTTTCCAAGGGTTCTTTTATGTTGCAAACCTGGAGTACTCCCAACTTATCCAACCATGGCAATCCAATTTTTCGGGTTGTGAATTTCAAAAGACTTAAAATCAAAACATTTTTATCGCTTATTGAAAATAAATAAAACGAAGAGGAAGTTGGCAAGAAAATAAACAGTTTTGCTAACTGTATATTTTTTTCCTGAACTGCACTGTTTGCTTTTTTGAGAAGTCACGTTTTCTTTGCTCATCAAACTTTTATCATGCAAGTAGAGTGGAATGCTTGGCAATTTTGTTGCATGTTCAGTTATTTAAATTAATTGGCGTTGCTAATATGAGGCGCTCCGGGTACGAAGGGCGAACTCAACAAAACGTAGTTTCGAGATATTCGCATTTTAAAGTTTATGTTACGGGCGAACTCAACAGAAAAGTCATGCCCTGGAATGGTAAAAGGAGTGGGGGTTGTGGATTAGGATGTGGAGTTCGCCCTTCGTACCCGCTCGGATATCGCAGTTACAGCTTTGCCGCATATCGGTTTTACGTATTTAAAGGGGAAAAAAGGGCGAACTCAACATAAAAATTATATGGGTGTATTCACCAAGAGGTCTAGAATCTGAAAATGAAAAAAAAAATTTTGTCCGATGTTGAGTTCGCCCTTCGTACCCGGAGCGCCTCATATGAAAGTAGCGAAAAAAAGTGATATAAGCAAACTGTTGGAATTGTAATGGTATTTTAATTCAACGTTGATAAACTCAATGCGTTCATAAATTGCCCCTGTTTTAATTGGAAACGAAAGTTGACAACTTGAGGATTCCCGAGATAGGGGAACAGTGGACGCATTCCTCGTGGATGCATTCCGCTATTATTTCTTTTTTCCCTCGTTCACTTTCCACCCCTGACCCCATCGCAAAACAAAAGCGGTCGCTAATTGGCAACTAATCGGGAAGCCGGCAAAGACCCCAGCCACTCATTCGGTGGAGATAACAGGCCCATTAGAACTGAAGAGAAAAGACAATTGGGAGGGTAAAGTTATGCGCTAACGAAGATCTTTCCGAGAGTCTCAGGGCCGCTAATGACACAATGCCTTATCCGAGAAGTTACTTAGAACTTCTAAACGATCCATTTTTCCCTTCTATCTCAAAGTTGCACATTGAAATTATTCCCTTTTCAAGTCAACTCATCAAGATTGACATGTTTTTAAATAACTTCCAATGACCGACAATAGTCATCGAAATGGGTTTGACTCAGCGATTCTTTAATATCCGGTTTTGGATTTGCATTTGTATTCTTTCTCATGTATTCTAATTTTTTTCCCGCAGGAGGTTGGATGGCAGGAAAGGGCGCCAAGATCACTCTCTGGAGATTATGATAACAATCTAGTCGAAGTGCTTAGGTCAACAGCGACGCCCATTCCGAGCACAACGACAGTCCGTGATTTATTTATAAGCGTGAAGACGACCGTACATTACCATCAAGCACGACTCCCTGTCATTCTAAAGACATGGTTTCAACTTGCTAAACAACAGGTAAGTTCGAATTTTTTGGGTGGTTGAGGGTTGCTCGTGTGACGAAACACGCGTCGTACGCGCGGCGTTCCCACGGCCGCCTTTCTACCCGCTATAAACCAGATTCAAACACATGGCTGTAATTAACGGCTCCTGTTTCCGTTTCTCTCTTTTCTTCTCTCCCTCTCTCAAAAGCAATATTATCTATCTCCAACATCCCTGGGACTACGACCTGTTATAATGACAGCCTACGCCCTCCGTTTCCCAACAATCCGGTTCATTCTTCATTTCACATTACTTTCGTCAACCAACAATTATCTTTTAATTCAAACTATTTCTTTCCTTTCTAACTTGTTATATGAGGCACTCCGGGTACGAAGGGCGAACTCGACAAAACGTAGTTTCGAGATATTCGCATTTTAAAGTTTCGGTTTTTACGTATTTAAAGGGGAAAAAATGGCGAACTCAACATAAATATTATATGGGTGTATTCACCAAGAGGTCTAGAATCTGAAAATTAAAAAAAACTGGAGGACCCTTCCCCAAAAACCCGAGGTCGAGGGTATTACAATAACTTCTTTAAGGAAGTTAAAAAAATTGTCCGATGTCGAGTTCGCCCTTCGTACCCGGAGCGCCTCATATCAAGCTTCTAGATTAGCGAATGGTACATTTTCTTTTTTTATGGACATAAAACAAAGGCTGGTATTTCATTCAACACTTGATTAACTGAGAGCGGCGATGCCCCAACTCTTGACAATGGAATCTCAAGAACTTCGCTACCGTCTGACACCTTTCATCTCCCATAATTTGGGACACTCGGAGTTATTTATTTTACGGTCACTTTAGCCTGTTTGATAATCATCTTCTTTGTTATCCACGACAAAACGCAATTCATTTCTTAAAAATTTTAATTGAGAAATCTTTGTCATGTTAAATGAATTCTTCAGCATGTGGGTTTAAGAGGACAAAAAAAAAGACCTTATAATCCACCCGCATAATTCAACATGGGGGTCTTAAGATTTACATTCTTTGGTTTTAATTTAATTATTTCACATAAAAACCTTGTTTGCTTCTTTCGTGTGAAGTGCGTGAAGCCCCTCAATTATAAAAAAAAATTTCTGGAACCAGAAGCCATATGGGGCAACACGTTTCTTACATCTGGACTACACACACACAGCCATCATTCAGGCAGCCAATCAACACTGGTACCGATCCTTAGGTTTGAAGAAATAAATTTCTGATCGGAATCCGAATGGAATGCAGACTTCAAAGATTTTTATCTCGTCCTCTTTGTCGACTTCTAATTGGAGTTGTTTTGTTTCAGACCTGGTTTTTTACCGACGCCGATGATGAAGAGTTTCAAAAGAAAACAAGTAAGCGTAAAAGAATTTTTCATTTAATTTTTAAAAAAGGTTTTTTTAAAAGACGTTTCACGGTCTGTAGGATACACCTGCGGATGCAAATCAAGTGATGTTTCTCAGAGGAAGTCGCTTTAATGTGGAAGACAAAGGTTTCCCACGTATTTTGAATTGAATCGATATGACGTCATTGGGTCCATTTGACCACCTGCCTACCATGCGTAGAGCGATGGGAGACGTACATACACGCGTCTCATCACCTGCCACGGTCCAGAGAGTATACCTGGAACCTTCTCTAGGTCTAGATTCAATCTGTCCACCTGTTCTTAAACTCTATTGTCCTACCCATCTGCCATAATCAACTCCCCTACTTGACCCTCAAGCAATAACGAAAAAAACAATTTCGATATGTCAACGGAAGGTCATGAATTAAGCACCTCGATGGGGGGTTTCTGTGGGACTGCCGGCAACATCAAAATATTAACGTTTACACCCCGGAGCGGAGATTAATTAGAAAGCGATGTGTGAGAGTCCCCCGCAGTGGCTTTAGTCAAAACATAACGCACGTAATTAAGACGACCCCAGTATATCACGCTCTAGGTCCCAACCGCGACGTTTCCATTATCCATGAAAGGAAAAAAAAAGCTTCTAAGGAATAAATAACAAAGCCATTACAGAAATGGCGTTTTTCATAAATATGTTAATGAAAATTTGATTCAAAAAGAATGGGAATCAATCTTCTATGATAGGCTGAGGGAAATCGCAAAAATTGTTCTGATTCATTGGGGAAAAAAGTTTCTCATCCATCAATCCGACAAAAGACCGGACTAGTTGGCTGTGATTGATCTTCCTGTTTTTAACCAATTAGTCCAATTAGAATTCAATCATTGATTTTACGCTAAAAGAGAAGAGCAAACTGAAAATTGTTGCAGTCGCTTCGGGTCAAGCCATTTCGAAAAGGTTAACTGCCTTTCTGTAATTCGTCCTCAAATTGGGAGCCAATTGTACACGGACGAATGGTGCGCTTGAAGAAATAATTGTGCATTAGAAAAACGATGGGACATAAAACAAGAACAATTTTTTTTAAAAAATCGTTAAAACGAAGCCATTAGTTTTATGCCCCTCACAATTGTTTTCATGAAATAGCTTTAAATTATTTTTTTTTTCAGATGGGCACATGATCAACACGAATTGTTCGTCGTCACACAACCGGAAAGCGCTTTGCTGCAAAATGTCCGTGGAGCTCGACACGTTTTTAGAAAGTGATAAAAAGTAAGTTTTTGATTTTTTTTCTATCAGAAAATCCGTTGACCGTACCAGGTTTCCCTTCGACATATGGCCAATGTGGGGAATAAGGGGGAGGCACAAAAAATTGAACGGTTTCGTACCCTTTTGAAACCGACCGATGGAAAATCAGGCTCCAACCTCATTTTTACTTGTCCTTTCGATATTTAAAAAAAATCTTTCTAAAGATTAATAATAGATCGCTCGCCTTTTTCCTCTTTTAAATTCCTTGAAGTTATTGTGATACCCTCGACGTCGGGTTTTTGGGGAAGGGTCTTCCAGACCCCTGAAGGTCAAATCGAATATCTTAACCGATCTCAATTTTGTCTGTGGTGCCAGCCGGCCGTCCGAAAGATTTTCGAAAAAAAAAACTTAAAAATTTTTTGGGAAAAAAAATTCCTCTCCGTTATTCTTCCCCTCCCAAGTCCCATATACTTCCCCCTTCGCTATACTCCCCCCCCCCCTTTGTACTTCCCCCTCCGTTATACCTTGGTGTAAAAAATAATCATTTTAGTAGGGAGAAATTTCATACTTCCACCCCGTGCGAGAAGGACCTCTCTGGGGCAAAAATCCCATTATTTCTACCTTGATAGGTACTTAAAACAATAATTTTCGGGGGAAAAAATTAAAATATTTTTTGAAAAAAAAAAAAAAATCCCCCTCCGTTATACCCCCTTTTATACTTCCCCTCCGTTATACTTCGCCTCTTTTGTACTTCCCCCTCCGTTATACTTCCCCCTACGTTGTACCTTGGTGTAAAAAATATCATTTTTTACATCAATTATCATTTTAGTAGGGAGAAATTTCATACTTTCACCCAGTCCGAGAAGGACCTCTCTGGGGCAAAATCCTATTATTTCTACCTTAATACTTAAAACAATAATTTTCAGAAGAAAAAAAACTTAAAATATTTTTTGAAAAAAAAAAAATCCCCCTCCGCTATACCCCCTTTTATACTTCCCCCTCCGTTATACTTCCCCTCCTATATTTTTATTTCTTTTTAAGGAAGTTTTCGTTGTAATAAGAGGGAGGCACAAAAAATTGAGGCGCTCCGGGTACGAAGGGCGAACTCGACAAAACGTAGTTTCGAGATATTCGCATTTTAAAGTTTCGGTTTTTACGTATTTAAAAAGGAAAAAATGGCAAACTCAACATAAAAATTATATGGGTGTATTCACCAAGAGGTCTAGAATCTGAAAATGAAAAAAAAATGGAAGACCCTTCCCCAAAAACCCGACGTCGAGGGTATCACAATAACTTCTTTAAGGAAGTTAAAAAAATTTGTCCGATGTCGAGTTCGCCCTTAGTACCCGGAGCGCCTCAATTGAACCGACGGACGTACAATCAGGCTCCAACCTCATTTTTACTTGTCCTTTCGATATTTAAAAAAAAAAGGAAATCTCTCTAAAACTTGATTAAAAATAGATCGCTCGCCTTTTTCCTCTTTTTTTTAAATTAGGGGCATTTGTCTGAGAG
Organism: Orius insidiosus; assembly: GCA_014119065.1. Lineage (NCBI taxonomy): Eukaryota > Metazoa > Arthropoda > Insecta > Hemiptera > Anthocoridae > Orius > Orius insidiosus. The sequence continues at coordinate 173,586 of JACGAQ010000055.1, read as the reverse complement.
AGAAATATTCGGAGTCCAATTAACGGTCGGGGGTAGAGCTTTTTCAATCAATTAGAAGGAATCTACTGTGGACATTCAGAACCTTCAAACTCGCCTCTCGTTCCTCATTAAAAGACTAAAAATGCTTTGAACGAGTATAAAAAAATAAGAAGTTCTCCCTGAAAATTCTCATTGACTGTTTTAGTTTATGAACAAAAATATTTTGTGGAAAGAAAAAAAGATTTCGTTAGGTAGTCATCTTAAAAGGTTGTGACGTCGGACTGACTGATGAAAGGAAGAAACCACTTGACAGCTATTAGACGCATCCTACCGCTTGACTTCTGGCTTGTCCCTCGTTTTTCATGAGGGAAAAAAAATTCATTTTGGCTCTTTTTTTTCGTAAATAATGTTTATTCATTGGAAACTTGTAAAAAGGATGGGCGCAACAAAAGAGCGACTATAATCAATTTCCCGGTGAGAACATGTAACCTGTGCTCTAGACTTCCAGAGCTAATTGAAGCGATAGTTGAAGAAGACAAATCACTGACAAACGCGAAGACTAGTTTTTTATGGGCGATCAAACACGGGTTTTCAATCATTTTCTCAAGTCAAAAAATTGTCACCTTTTCAAAAGACGTCAAAGTGAGTCGTCCTTTTTTTCTGTCTCGCCGACGTACTCGAGAAAGACCGTTTGTTTTGAAAACATTTCCATAAGTATGCGTCTGGCGATGTCATGGGTCCGGAACCTCGTTAGCCACCTACCAATTAGTGTTTGTACAGCTCCTCCACACTAATTAGGAGAATGACCAAGCAGCATTTTTAACTTTCTTAAAGAAGTTATTGTGGTACCCTCGACGTCGGGTTTATGGGGAAGGGTCAATATTGATCTTTACCGCTCTCAACTTTGTCTGTGGTGCCGGCCGTCCGTAGCATTTTTTTCCGGAACGCTTTTTGGCCGCAGTTTTTATCCGATTTTCACCTTTTCACACAAATTTCTTTAGCCGGTGAACAAGAAACTAACGAGGGCGATTTTTGAATTTCGAAAAAATGGCAGAGAAATGTCTGTTTGAAATTTTAAAAAATTCGCTGCTGCCGAACCGTTGGTCCGATTTTCACCAAATTTTCACCAATTACTCCTTATATTTTTGACGAATTTTTTGTGTAAAAAATTGCCACTTTTTAATTATTATTTTTTAGTAGGGAGAAATTTCATACAGAACCCATTACGAGAGGCACATACGTAGGCCAAAAAGCCAATTATTTCTACCTTGACACTTAAAAAATTTTTCGAAAAAAATTAGACAATTTTTCGAAAAAAAAACTAACTTGGAAAATTTTTCGAAAAAAAAAGAAGAAAACTAGGAAAATTTTTCGAAAAAAAAAAACTCCCCCCCCCTTCGTTATACTTCCCCTCCCATATACATCCCCCTCCGTTGTACGTCCCCTCCGTTGTACGTCCCCTCCGTTATACTTCCCCCTCCTATATTATTACTTCTCTTTAAAGAAGTTTTCGTTGGATGCTCTTCAAACCAGTTCTTTTTATTGTCTAAAAATATTTTGAATAGTAAAAAATCGTCTTTAAAGATCAGATGCGCCAATCAGGGCGTTTAGAGGTAGTTATAATGTGCGAGAGTACCTGCTCGTAAAAAAATTATGCTTTTTTTTCTCACGCTTGTGCTTTGTGCGTGCAACGTCATGAAGATCAAAAAACGTTCCATTATCTTTTATAACAATGGATCTTTAAAAATGAAAAATTAAATTACCTAAGAAAAAAAATGTTCCCGTAGACTTTAGTTATGAGAAAAGAAATGACTTTTGGTAAAATGTCTAGATGTCTTTATTTTCGGGAAAGCAATTGAAGGTTCATCGCTAAAAGTTCCTTTTCTGTTTTGTATGATTTTTTCTTTCTTTTTTTACAGCAGACATGTGGAATCTGAATAAATTCCTGGATATTTCCTTAAAAACGATCGTCTCGAATTTTTTAAAGATTTACTTAAAAGGGGATGAAACAAAAAAAGCGGAGAGGGAGAAGAATCTTTCAAATATTTTCCCATGGTTTTGAGAATTCTTCCATTTCATTTTAATACTTATTCGATATGTGGCTGTCAATAAAAATCACATAAAACCTCGTCGAATCACACCGACCTTTGATTATCAATCGGGTCCGAAGCTGTCCTTAAAATCTTCGGAGGGACGAAAAGAAGGCCCCGGATCCAAATTAGTTGGGAATACCTTTCGTTCTTAGGATATATCGATGTCTTCAAATTCCGATCGAGCTGATAGAAAAGCAGTTAAGAAATTTTTTATTCTAAATTGAACTTATTTACATCACAAAAGTCGAACTGTAGGAGGGTCCTTTTGTCGTCGAAAGCAGGTGGGCATCATTAGGCATCTTTTTAAAAATCTTTTATTAATAAAACATAAACAAAAAATCTTGGTATTTGAAAATGTCGCTGAGAATATTAGCATAAAATTGCTTTGCAAAAAGAAGTTGAATGCCACCAATTTTATATGTATGAAACTCTTTTGTTTGATTATAAAATATCAAAAGGGGCGGCTTCCATTGTCTCACGTACTTATGCAGTTTCTTATGTCGTGCTCCTCCGCATTGTCCACGCCAATTCTATTCAAACCTTCCCTCTTTATTGTTACATTGTCTATGTGGAGGATGTAAGAATCCGAGTAGTTATGGAATAATTAACTTTTAAAGCGGATATTATCGATGCTCTAGATTTTTTTTTCTTATCTGAAACTTTTCTCTGAGTTTATTTTCTAGTTTCTAAGAAAGGTACTTTACCTAAAAGGATCGATTTTTATCTTTTCAATCTTTGAAAAGCAGGTAAAAACATAAATAACGTCAACAGAAAAGTGAAGATTAAAAATAAGACATTAACTAATCATGGTTTATTAGCGAGGGTTTATTAGAAAAACATGGATTTTAAATGTCGTCGTTAAACGTCTCATTCGTCGAGAGGTCAGAGGTGAGAGATGGGCGACAATAAACGCACCGATCTTTTAACTCCTCTGGATGCTGATCACGATTACGTCCCTGCCATTACTGCCTACCTCCTACTGTTCCGATTTAAATTCAACGTTTACCCCTTGTTTTTTTATGGCTTCTTTTCCTGGTAGCTCAAATGTCAAACTCGTCACGCTTTAATCAAAATCTTTGAACATTTCAATGTTGAAACGGAAAATAGTTTAACATATTTTTTTTTAAATAATGGAGCAAAAACTGTATGACGCGTTTCGGCTTTAAAAGCCTCTTCAGGTGAGGGGGAGAAAACCGTTCAACATAACGCGTTTCACCCTAAAGCAGTTACAGATAAAAAATCTGTAGTTCACCATAATGCGTTTCTGCATAATGCAATGTAAAGCTCTCAAAGTTCAAAAATTTTGAGCATAATGCATTTCAATATAAAGCGCCATAAACGACTTTTTCGATAAATGCAAATCGACATAAAAAAGTGCAAATCACCATACTGCTTCTCACCATAAAAGCTTCTCTTTAAACTTGTTGTTTCGCTATAAAACTGTTTCTGTCGTTTGGGCATAATACATCTCACCATAAACCAGGCAAAAGTAGGTTTGCTCTTTCGTTGTCCCTTGGCAAAGAAACCTATTTTCGCCGTTTAAAACGCGATTATGGCGAAACGACAAAAACCTTGAAACTGTTCACCATAACATTCAACATAATACATCTCACCATAAACTGGGGACAGCGAAAGTAGGCTTGCTCTTTCGCTGTCCCCAGTTTATGGTGAGATGCTTTATGTTGAATTGCATTATGGTGAACTGTCAAGTTTTCAGGTTTTTGTCGTTTCGCCATAATCGCTTTTTAAACGGCGAAAAGGGCTTGCTCTAAGGCTGTCTCTAGTTTATGGTGAGATTGTGCCCAAACGACAAAAACAGTTTTATGGCGAAAGGACAAGTTCTTTAAAATTAAAGTTTTCTTTCAACTGCGTTATGTTGAAACGACAAATTTTATGTCGAAACGACAAGTGTTAAAATCTCTTCTTTATGGTGAGATGTATTATGTTCGCATTATGGTGAACTGACAAGTTTTAAGGTTTTCGTCATTTCGCCATAATCGCGTTTTAAACGGCGAAAATAGACTTGATCTTTGGCTGTACCCAGTTTATGGTGAGATGTATTATGCTCAAACGACAGAAACAGTTTTATGGCGAAACGACTAGTTCTTTAAAATGAAAGTTTCCTTTATATTCAACGGCATGTAGAAACGACAAATTTTATGTCGAAATGAAAAGTGTTTAGTTCTTTATGGTGAGATGTTCACATTATGGTGAACCTTTTCGACTATTTTCTTTATGTTGAGTTGCAGACTTTTTATGGTGAACTCGCGATTTCTGCTATTTTATGGTCAAATGCATTATGGCGAACCGCATTAAGTCGACACGTATACTCTCCAGAAATATTCCCTCGGCTACAACGGGAACCCTGAAACAAGCTGCTTCCTTGAACCTCATCGTTGCCTTGTTTCCCCGATGATGGTGTACGTTTTCGACTATTTATGTTGAGTTGCAGATTTTTTTATGGTGAACGGTAACTTGCGATTTCTGCTATTTTATGGTCTACCTATTGCGGAATAGCAATAAATAAAAAAGAAGAAAATATTTTTTTTGTTTAAAAAAATTCTCTTCGTGTCCTAGGAGATTGAAAAATGGCCTGCTTGTATCGGCGAACAGCGTAATTTATTTAATTCTATCTTGGCAGCCGTTTAAATGACTGGAAAATAAACTTGAAACGAGAGCGATTAATATCGTCCAATTATAAAAACCGGAAAGCTTCCATAAAAAAAAAGAAAATCCATCCTTTTAACCTTAAATGAAGACTTAGCTTTTTGAAAAAGCATTAAATTTCGCCCGAGAGATAGAGGTCGTAGTCCATGGAAAGTGATTAAAGTAATGGAGCGGGCTCGTATTTCTTCCTTAAAAGTTAAAACCGGAGCTTGCCCGCTAAATGTGTATCGTTAGCCGGTCCGTCTTGAGTGGGAACATTAAAGTGTCATAAGTGTTCATGTCATAAACGAGAAAGGGGCCGAGATTGACTTGTAAGAACGTGCAGGGAGCGTCTTAAAAAGTAATTTGCATCCTTCCTTTCAGCACGAAATACTCCCTTTCCCTCGAGATAGTTCTCCCCAGTTAACGACACCTTCATTAACCTTTTCACTCCGAAAATTTTATTTACACCCACTTTTAAATTCAAATCGAACCCAAAGAACCCCATATTATTTATGAAAACAATCCTGTTTTAATTTCTTAATGGATTTTTTTCTTATGTTCATAGAAAGGATAAACCTTGACATTTCATTTTTCCACACCCTTTATTTTATTGTTTAAAACTTCTAGTTCATAAATAAAAATCTTATTCAAAGGAATCTTTTATGAATATTCAATGATACAATTAAGGAACAGATTTATATCGGATTGACAATTCGAACAAAGGGACATTCAGAGAAAGACGTCAACAGATTCTTTTGAAAAAAGGAACTATTGTTGCGTTGAAATGCTACTTGATTTTCGTTTTTCCGTGTCGATTGTTGTTTAAAAATAATACCGGTTTTGGAATAAACGAACCGAATAGATTGCTAACGACACCGCGGCGACAATTCTCGAAATCGTTTTTCGGCCTTCTTTTAAGCGATCAATACGATAAAGACTGGAAATTCCTATCTCGAAATCTGAAATTGGTCGGGAGAAAAAAAAGTCATTTTCTTTTCTGTATTTATGCGGGCTTCTAAAAACTCGAGTTTGAAAGTCAATTTCGAGCGAGAGATTAGGCTTCAGAGGAAGTCTTATAATTAGAGACGTGACTGCACAGGCTACCAATCCCTCGGTAATAACGATATTACCGGCTACGTCTCTTCTGTACAACGTCTCTCAAAGCCCTCATTCTTTTTAAATTAACAACTCCCGTTATGAATTTTAATTTTTTTTAAGGTGCCGTCTTTTTAGCACATTGGAAATAGCAAACACTCAAAATTTTTTAAATTGAATTACCAGTGCGCGAGACCACCGGAGTTTAATGACGTATCTGTCAATTAGGGCCTGGAGTGCTCCGGTTATAAGTTATATACATTTCAGTCAATTTGGATTATCTTGAGAAGAAATGGTCTCTCCCTAATTGCCATCCTTCGACTATCTTAATGGAACCACTGGCCGATCTCACTTTAATAATGGCTTCATGAGAAGTAAAAAATTAGTTACAAAAAAGGATTGATTACCAATATAAATTTTTAATTCTTTTTAACTTCCTTAAAGAATTTATTGTGATACCCTCCACGTCGGGTTTTTGGGGAAGGGTCTTAAATATCTTTACCGATCTCAACTTTGTCTGTGGTGCCGGCCGGCCGTAGCATCTTTTTTCCGGAACACCTTACGCCCATAATTTTCAACCGATTTTCACCTTTTCACTCTTTCTTTAGGCAGTGAAGAAGAATGAACGAGGGCGATTTTTGAATTTCGAAAAAATGGCGGAGATATGTCCGATTTTCACCAAATTTTCACCAATTACTTCTTATATTTTTGACGAATTTTTGGTGTAAAAAAATTGCCACTTTTTAATAATTATCATATTTTTAGTAGGGAGAAATTTCGTACTTTTACCCATTACGAGAGGCACATCCGTAGGCGAAAGAGCCCATTATTTCTACCTTGACACTTAAAAAAATTTTCGAAAAAAAGAACTTATAAATTTAAAAAAAACCGCAAATTTAAACAAAAAAACTCGGAAAATTAAAAAAAAACTTATAAAATTTCTTGTAAAAACTTGGAAAATTTTTCGAAAAAAAAAACTTCCCCTCCCTTATACTTCCCCCTCCTTTATACTTCCCCTCCCTTATACTTCCCCTCCCCTTATAATTCCCTCTCTTTTATAATTCCCCCTTCGTTATACTTCCCTCTCTGTTATACTTCCCCCTCCGTTGTACGTACCCTCCGTTATACTTCCCCTCCGTTATACATCCCCCTCCTATATTGTGAAGTAAGGAAGTTTTTTCTCTTAAGGAAGTTTTCGTTGGAAGCTCTTCAAACCAGTACTTTTCTCTGCACTCAGAAAACCTGGTGGGCCAGTTCACACGATTCTCAAAAAAGGTCATTCTATTACTTCTAGGGATCCTTAATCATTGAATCATTGACACAAGCTCCAGGCTATAGGAGGCGGACTCAAATCCAATCTTTAATCATCCTCGACAATATTCTAAGAAATACCGGGACATTGCGGATTGCCTCTTCTAATACGTATCTTTGTGTTGGGCTTTTGTGGGCGATCTTTATCTTAAATTGCTACCCTCGAACCCCTTTATAAACCCCTTTTCATCTATTTTGTCTACACGTTTCAATTATTCACAATTATAACCATCCAGGGAACTATTAGGACCCCTTTACGATTACACTACTTAAAAGTTGGAGGAATATTCCCACATTCTGGAGAGCTTTTGTCGCTTCGGGAAGAATCCTAGCTTTCAATGTTATCAATATTTATTTTTCTCACGAACTATATCTTATCTTTTCCAGATGGTTTTGCCATTTCGACGATGACAATTACGTCAACGTTAATCGACTAGTTCATCTTCTCGGCGACTACAGTCATCAAGAAGATTGGTATCTCGGAAAGCCGAGTATAAGGACACCGCTCGAGATATTAAACAGAGAGCCGAAACCGCAGAATAAGGTAAGAGAAATAAGTAAATGATATCCCGCGGAACACATCAATCATCAGGTGGCAATCAACGTAGGGCAATCACTTTCAAGACAATGACTCCTATCAGATCAAACGTCCTCTCTGATCTATGATCCGAAGAAATTAACAAACCTTGTGGATTTCATGCGTCATTCACCCGTACATAATCTGTATCTTCAAAATATTTTCAACTTGTTTTTTCTCAGTAGGGTGCCTATGAATATTAAATATTCCCGACCCTCAACTATGCGATTGGAAATTTTTATACGTATTGCTTCTTTTGCTTTCTAAAAAAGGACATACCCAGGATCTAGAGGATATGTGACAGGTTTATTTAACTCTCTTCATCGCCTATGGATTTAATGGCTATTGATAGAGATCTGACTGGAATTCGTTAACTTTGAATACGTGGGAAAAAAAACTGAACCACTTTTATATAAAAATTTAATGGTTTTCTGATTTAAAGAGAAAGTTTCCTTTTGGAAGTAATTAAGGCACTAATTAAAGGTCAGAAATTGAGCAAGATTCCCCTAGAGTACGAAAATTATATAAGAATAGCCACGAAGACTGGGAGTAAAAGGGATATAACGTGACAGGTATTCCGTGTGACTGCTGAGCGCTGACCAATTACAAGATTTTAAACTCCGAGCTGGTTTGCAAGTGATCCGCGGTCCGGCATTTATCACGTCGTGTCTTTCCCGTCTGACACGACCGAGAGCCTCTACACGACTCCCTAGTTAATGGACTCGGCTTATCAGAGCTTCAGACTATCATGTATATTCATAGTTCCCGGCTTCCGGCTAACAACGGGCAAGGTGCTTTATTTTATATCGTATTTAAGACATCCGTCAATTAAAAGACAAAAGCGTGCAGCCGACTGCAAATCGGTCACCGTTCCCTGCTGACAATTACAGCGGCTTTATGTCCGAGTCGAACAGCTCCACTCGACACCCCGATACAGATCGCACTAAACGCATAAACGTTTCTAGATTCCCCATCCATGTGAAGACCAATCAACATAAATCTCCTGGGCGACGTTCACTACCCCCTTTTACGGTCAATAGTGAATAGGGAATCGCTCCGGTACTATTTTCATTCAATTAGAGGGCAATAAATAAAAGGAATTTGGTGAAAGATGAATCCACTGAGACGGATGTATAAAATACGTGACTCTAACGCCGTATATCCTACACCATTCCAGTCACACTTCGTAAAATAAAACTCACCATAAAATTTTTTTCCCTCTTTCAAAAAATTTCGAAGTGAATGAACGCCGTTTTATATTTCCCTAGAAAACGAATCTATTGAGGTTGTCATAGGCAAAAGTGCAATAAAAGTGCTCCGGGGTGGGAGAACACCGTAAAAAGCAGTTGAACATAAAATATCTGATGTTCACCATAATGCGTTTCGGCATGATGAACATAAAGCTCTCAAAAGGTCAAAAATTTTGAGCATTCACCATAAAGCTTCTCACCATAAGAGCCTCTCAAACTTGTTGTTTCGCCATAAAACTGTTTCTGTCGTTTGGACATAATACATCTCACCGTAAACTAGGGACGGCGAAAGAGCAAGCCTACGGTTTAAAACGCGATTATGGCGAAACGACAAAAACCTTAAAACTTGACAGTTCACCTAATGCAATTTGACATAAGGCATCTCACCATAAACTAGGAAAAGCAAGCATGCAATGGGATTTTATGACATAAGGGGGATCATTTTTTTCCTCTCGCGAGGATGTGCGAATTGAATTATGGTGAACTGTCAAGTTTTAAGGTTTTTGTCGTTTCGCCATAATCGCGTTTTAAACGGCGAAAATAGGCTTGCTCTTCCTCTGTCCCTAGTTTGTAGTGAGATGTACGAGTATTATGCCCAAACGACAGAAACAGTTTTATGGCGAAACGAAAATTTCTTTAAACTGAAAGTTTCCTTTATGTTCAACTGCGTTATGATGAAACTACAAAATGTCTACACGAAAAGTGTTAAATCTCTTCTTTATGGTGAGATTTATTATTTTCGTATTATGGTGAACGTTTTCAAGTATTTTCTTTATGTTGAGTTACAGATTTCGGTGAACGGTAACTTTCTGCCATTTTATGGTCAAATGTATTATGCATTATGGTATACTGTCAAGTTTTAAGGTTTTTGTCGTTTCGCCATAATCGCGTTTTAAACGGCGAAAATAGGTTTGTTCTTTGGCTGTCCCTAGTTTGTGGTGAAATTATGCCCAAACGACAGAAACAGTTTTATGGCGAAACGACTAGTTCTTTAAAATTAAAGTTTCCTTTCAACTGCGTTGTGTTGAAACGACAAATTTTATTTCGAAAAGTGTTAAATCTCTTCTTTATGGTGAGAAGTATTATGTTAACATACATTATGGTGAACGTTTTCGACTATTTTCTTTATGTTGAGTTGCAGACTTTTTATGGTGAACCGCATTATGTCGATACGTACACACTCCTCTGGGATCATAAAATATTTAATCTATTGCCATTCCCACTCTGCTGAGTGTCGAAACATGGTAGACCCCTTCATGGGAATTGGCTTAATGTGGAGAATGACATTGCTCCTTATTTGAAAGCTATAATTAAGCCTCGAAAAAATCCTAGCTCCATTACCTCCGGAGAGCCTTTCTTAAGAAGGAATAAAAAATATGGTCGAAATCATAAAACTATATAATGAGCGAGTCGTTAATTATTTCTATTCAGGCAATAATCGTTTTGGCCGACTCTAACCCTCTTTCACAACAGGATGCCAAAGATTTACATAGTACCGTCAAGAGACCATAAATTAGACGGACAAAAAAATCACGGATTTATCGCCTATTAACGGACTCGTAGAAATTCCCCATGCACCAGTTTCTTTTACAGGCGTTATTCTTTTTATTTCTTCCTTTTTTTTCTTCTTCTTTTTTCTTAGAGGAGCGACAATTAATCAGTTTTTGAGTCTGGAGCACGTACAAGTTGTAATCAAGGAGCAAGTCATAAACCGGTTGTGCCACGTACGCCCTTTATAATAATACTCGCCTCTCAAGCCTCCTAATTTTAATCCCAAGGTTTAGATGAGAACTCGAGATAGACAACTCGCAATACGGTTTTCTCACAACGGCCTTATTGTTAATTGATTTTTTGCTTTGTGTGCAAAAAAAAAGTTTCATCCCACAAACGATAAATTAAAAGCGGGGGTGGGACTGGGTTGGGAGCCCTGAGAGTGAAAGGAAGGCCCTGGTTAATTACAGGTACCGGGCACAGCTTTGCAATTAACCAGGTGCCCTTATCCTTGCTACCTCCTGGGCAGCCTTTTATTATTCCTTTTAAAACCCTAAGAATCCTACCACAAAAATCTCTTCAGTATCTCCGCTGAGAGACTTCAACGCGACGACAGGAGTGTATACGTGTCGACATAATGCTGTTCTTCTTAATTTGACCATAAAATAGCAGAAATCGCGAGCTCACCATAAAAAATCTGCTACTCATCATAAAAAAAATAGTCGTAAACCATAATGCGAACATAATGGATCTCACCATAAAGGAGAGATTATTTAACACTTTTGGTGTCGACATTTTGTAGTATCAACATAACACAGTTGAACATAAAGGAAACTTATATTTTAAGTTGTCGTTTCGCCATAAAACTGTTTCTGTCGTTTGAGCATAATACATCGCACCATAAACTAGAGACAGCCGAAGAGCAAGCCCATTTTCGCCTTTTAAAACGCGATTATGGCGAAACGACGAAAACCTTAAAACTTGACAGTTTACTATAATGCAATTCAACATAAATCATCTCACCATAAACTAGGAAAAGCAAAAGAGCTTTTCTAGAGGAAAAACGTTAATCTCCTTGTGTCATAAAACGAGCTGATCCCATTGGCTACCTGCTTGCTTTTCCTACTTTAGTTTGAGATGCTTTATGTTGAATTGCAGTATATCCGCTGAGAGACTTCAACGCGACGATAGGAGTGTGTACGTGTCGACATATGCGGTTCACCATAATGCATTTGACCATAAAATAGCAAAATCGTGAGTTCACCATATCTGCTACTCAACATAATGAAAATAGTCGAAAACGTTCACCTGCGATAACACATCTCACAATAAACATAAAAGAATAGATTTAACACTTGTCGTTTCGACATAAAATTTGTCCACCATAACGCAATTGAACATAAAGGAAACTTTTATTTTAAAGAACTTGTCGTTTCGCCATAAGACTGTTTCTGTCGTTTGGGCATAATACATTTTACCATTAACTAAGTACAGCCAAAATGCTTGCCTATATTCGCCTTTTAAAACGCTTAAAACTTGAAAGTTCGCTATAATGCAATTCAACATGAAGCATCTCACCATAAACTAGGAAAAGCAAAAGAGCTTTTCTAGAGGCAAAACGTTAACCTCCTTGTGTCATGAAACGAGCTGATCCCAATGGGTGCCTGCTTGCTTTTCCTACTTTAGTTTGAGATGCTTTATGTTGAATTGCATTATGGTGAACTCTCAAGTTTTAAGTTGTCGTTTCGCCATAATCGAATTTTAAACGCGAAAGTAGGCTTGCTCTTTCGCTGCCCCTAGTTTATGGTGAGATGTATTATGTCCAAACGACAGAAACAGTTTTATGGGGAAACAAGTTTAAAGAGAGGCTTTTATGGTGACTTGCACTTTTTTTTATGTCGATTTGCATTTATTGAAAAAGTCGTTAATGGCGAAACGCTTTATGTTGAAATACATTATGCTCAAAATTTTTGAACTTTTGAGAGCTTTATGTTGCAATATGGTGAACTACAGATTATGTCGAAATGCAGATTTTTTTATGTTCTACTGCTTTACGGTGAAATGCGTTATGTTGAACGGTGCTCTCCTGACGACAGAAGCGTCTCATTTTTTATCCCATCCATCAAGACTTTCCAAGGGAAACAGTACAAAATACCGTTTCTTCCCACACTCTCGAAAAAAAAAGAAGCCCAAGCTCTAAATTTTTCGTAAAAAGGTCGAGATGGAACATTTCTGGAAGCGCGGAGAGAATATCTACGAAGAACGATTAAAAACTTTAAAAGGGGTCAACATTTTTTTCATTTTGTCACTTTTCTTCCGTCTCCATGAAGAATTCCTAAATAATTTCGCCTGTCCTTTGTCGCCTACAAGTCACGATTTACCGAAATTCCCCCCCGAAAGAAACGTAATTTCAGAAACAAAATTGAAACGGCTTCCATTTTTCGTCGGATAAAAAATAACTCGTCAACCTCATCCACCGCAGACCGCAAATGAGTTGTTGGCTCTATAAACAATTTTCTATTGTGTAGGTTTTCTATGCGGTCAAAAGCCACCGTGGGACTTCTAAATGAACTTTGTTAGCAAAATTGTGGCCTTCAAAAATTAATCATTTTCCCTTTTTTTACAGCAACACATCTCCTTTTGGTTCGCGACTGGAGGTGCAGGATTTTGTCTCAGCAGGGCTTTAGCATTGAAAATGATGCCTATCGCAAGGTAAGACTAATTTTCTTATTAAACAATAAAATCATTTGATGGACTTTACTGTGGGAAGGACGTTTTATGCCCGAGAAAGCCTTGGCAGTGAGCTTTCAGGCGGTTTTTAGGACGTTTTAGGAAGTTTTATGCCTGAGAAGCCAGGAAAGTAAACTTTCAGGCTGTTTTTACGACGTTTTAGGAATTTTTATTCCTGAGAAAGCCTGGATAGTGAATTTTCAGGCGGTTTTTAGGACGTTTTAGGAAGTTTTATGCCTAAGAAAGCCTGCATAGTGAATTTTCAGGCGGTTTTTAGGACGTTTTAGGAAGTTTTATGCCTGAGAAGCCAGGAAAGTAAACTTTCAGGCTGTTTTTACGACATTTTAGGAATTTTTATTCCTGAGAAAGCCTGGATAGTGAATTTTCAGGCGGTTTTTAGGACGTTTTAGGAAGTTTTATGCCTGAGAAGCCAGGAAAGTAAACTTTCAGGCTGTTTTTACGACGTTTTAGGAATTTTTATTCCTGAGAAAGCCTGGATAGTGAATTTTCAGGCGGTTTTTAGGACGTTTTAGGAAGTTTTATGCCTAAGAAAGCCTGCATAGTGAATTTTCGGGCGGTTTTTAGGACGTTTTAGGAAGTTTTATGCCTAAGAAAGCCTGCATAGTGAGCTTTCAGGCGGTTTTTAGGACGTTGTATGCCCGAGAAAGCCTGGGTAGTGATTTTCTTATTAAACAATAAAATCATTTGATGGACTTTACTGTGGGAAGGACGGTTGGAACAGGTTTTCTTTTTTAAAAATTCCCTTTTCCACGTTATCCGCCTTCTAAATTGGTATTAAAAACCTGATTTATTATCACGCTTTATTATTCTAAGCCGGGGATTGACCACCGTGAGGATTTTGTGACTCCATTTCCCTGTCGACAGCTCCCCTTCCCTGGTTGTCGCAGTCGTAAAATTCTGTGTTTAAACCAGTTTAACCTTTTTAAATATTATCTCTGTTAAAAAAATATTAATATTCTTACGTGGGAAGGGTCCTTTTTTAAACCATGCTTAACATATTAATGGAAATAAATTATTTACGCTTGCCAAGTTTCTTTTTTCATTAATTTTTCCCGATGTTTTAGACCGTTCACAGCTTTCAGAAAAAATTAAAACAACTATTTCTCACAATTTATTTATAAAAGATCGTTAAAAAAATTCGCCTACAGATTCGGGGCAGATTTCATCACATTTTAAAGACGGATTAGCATATTTAACGGTTCTTCCCTCATTAGCCTGATATAAACCAACAGAATATTTTTACGGGACAGATTAACTTTAATGGGAGCTTCGAGAATTCACCTTTCCCTAACTTTTATTTCTCATTAAAAAAAAACGTATCAATTTCTACTATTTTAATTTATAAACCGTAAAAACGTAAATTAAAAAAATGTATCATTTTATTGAAGTTCAAAAAGTTCTTGGGTGGTCAAATTACCTGTTTTTTCCTTTTACCCTGAAACCTGTTGAGCGATCTATAAATTTTTAATTTACAATGAGACGCGGTTTTTTTAATTTACAAGTCCGATGTAATGAGATGAGACTTTTTCAAACATGTTTCCTTATATGAAACTACTGTTTGAATTTCAAAAAATGTCAGGAAAATAGGCTTGTTGACTAGAAGGAGCGGAATTATTGAGCCTTCACCGAACGGCTTTTTATATCGAGGACGTGACGTTGATATCAATTGATTGAAAAAAAAAAAATGAAGACGTAAAATAGAAATTCTTTCGTTATTTTTAAAATATTTTGATTATTCTGGCTGACTAGTTAATGATCAGGAGCGTTAGAACAGATGAATTATATTTTCCGGTAGTTTTTAGGACGTTTTAGGAAGTTTTATGCCTGAAAAAGCCTGGGTAGTGACTTTTCAGGCTGTTTTTAGGACGTTTTATGCCTGAGAAAGCCTGGGAAGTAAATTTTCAGACGGTTTTTAGGACGTTTTAAGAAGTTTTATGCCTAAAAAAGCCTGGGTAGTGAATTTTCAGGCTGTTTTAAAAAGGTTTTATGCCCGAGAAAGCCTTGGTAGTGAGCTTTCAGGCGGTTTTTAGGACTTTTTAGGAAGTTTTATGCCTGAGAAGGCAGGAAAGTAAATTTTTAGGATGTGTTATATTATTCCCTAAAAAGCCTGGGAAGTAAATTTTCAGGCGGCTTTTAGGACGTTTTAGGAATTGTTATGCCTGAGAAAGCCTGGATAGTGAGCTTCCAGGCGGTTTTTAGGATGTTATAAAAAGTAGGAGAAAAACAAAAACAAAATAAAATTATTTATAAAGGCTTGAGGAGGGGTGATGACATGGCACCCGAAATCGATCGCCACTAAAATAAATACTTTTTATGCTTGGTTGGAGAGTTCAAATGATTTTTTTATAACACCAAAAAAGTAATACCAACCAAAAGAGAAAAAATACCAATAATGGTTTTTAGGATGTTTTAGGAAGTTTTATGCCTGAAAAAGCCTGGGTAGTGAGCTTCCAGGCGGTTTTTAGGATGTTTTAGGAAGTTTTATGCCTGAGAAGGCAGGAAAGTAAATTTTTAGGATGTTTTAGGAATTTTATGCCTGAGAAAGCCTGGATAGTGAATTTTCAGGCTGTTTTTAGGACGTTTTATTCCCGAGAAAGCCTGTGAAGTAAATTTTCAGGCGGTTTTTAGGACGTTTTAGGAATTGTTATGCCTGAGAAAGCCTGGATAGTAAATTTTCTGGCGGTTTTTAGGACATTTTAGGAAGTTTTATGCCTGAGAAAGCCTGGGTAGTGAATTTTCAGGCTGTTTGTAGGACGTTCTAGGAAGTTTTATGCCTGAGAAAGCCTGGGTAGTGAGCTTTCAGGCGGTTTTTAGGACGTTTTAGGAAGTTTTATGCGTGAGAAGGCAGGAAAGTAAATTTTTAGGATGTTTTAGGAATTTTATGCCTGAGAAAGCCTGGATAGTGAATATTCAGGCTGTTTTTAGGACGTTTTATTCCCGAGAAAGCCTGGGAAGTAAATTTTCAGGTGGTTTTTAGGACGTTTTAGGAAGTTTTATGCCTGAGAAGGCAGGAAAGTAAATTTTTAGGATGTGTTATGTTATTCCCGAGAAAGCCTGGGAAGTAAATTTTCAGGCGGTTTTTAGGACATTTTAGGAAGTTTTATGCCTGAAAAAGCAGTTTTATGCCTGAAAAAGCCTGGGTAGTGAGCTTTCAGGCGGTTTTTAGGACGTTTTAGGAAGTTTTATGCCTGAGAAGGCAGGAAAGTAAATTTTTAGGATGTTTTAGGAATTTTATGCCTGAGAAAGCCTGGATAGTGAATTTTCAGGCGGTTTTTAGGACGTTTTATGCCCGAGAAAGCCTGGGTAGTGATTTTTCAAGCTGTTTTTAGGACGTTTTGTGCCCGAGAAAGCCTGGGTAGTCAATTTTTAGGCTGATTTTAGGAAGTTTTATGCCTGAAAAAACCTGGATAGTGAATTTTCGGGCGGTTTTCAGCAAGTTTTATACCCAACAGACCCTAGGTACTGTTTTCTAGGGCGTTTTTTGCCCGATGAAAGCGGAAGGCCAAAATGGCATCACTGGTTGTTTCCATTTTCGGACGGACAGCAGGCACCGCAGACAAAAACTGATCGCTTTTGACCGTTTCCCCAGCACTTTTTTCTAAACCCCTGAGTTCAGTGAGTAAAAAAAAAATCCGTCTTTTCAACCGTTTCGGTCTAGAAATGTATGCGGCGCACGGTCGATTTGAAAGCCTGAGGTGCTCAGTGGGTGGGGAAGGGGCACGGGACACCCTGAGGGCGAAGCCTCCGTGACTAATGACAACTATCACAGTATGAAGGGCGTTATCCGGTCCGAGATCAACAGCTCGAGGCGGGTAGGCTAATACCAGAGTAAGTCACCCCGCGGTTCTCTTCTTATTTATAAAATTACCCCTACCTTAATAAAAGTAAAGGGGGTTTCACATAGAAATTTCGAATAATCACAGACACGGAATTATCGCCCTTGAATAAAACATCCTATCATTTCGTTCCAAATAAACTACATGTATAAAAAAAGGTGTCTACGTATTTTATATTTTGCCAAGGCGTAATTTCAATTTTAAAACAAGGGGGCTGAAGTCTTGAAAGTTGTCTAGTCGGTGCCTCATTTCTTTTAACACGATCGCCTCCATGAATATGCAAAAGAAACGAGACTTGCATTTATAAAAAGTCAACGAGTCCTCTTTTTCTGCAACTCTGTGGGACGGGAATCAATTTAACGTAAACTTTATTGTCCGCGATTGTGTACGACACGACCTTCTTCGTTATCCAATGGGTTTATCCTCGTAATTACTTTGTTCATTTTATTTTATAAGCTTGAATAAAACCATTAGAAAAATCACCACCTTCCACTGCCTTTATGATCAGGTTCAGAAGTTCAGTGCTCATTTTATACTTTCCAGTTCGCGAACCCGACATTTTACGATACTATAAAATTTGCTTAAAATAATAATTTAAAATTATGAAAACTTTCACCGAGTTTTGCTGAGTTTATTCAACCCATGGTCCCGTATTTATTGACGTTCCTTAAGGGACATTTAAGGTACCTTGAAAAAACTGAGGGAAATTGGAAGGATTCCTTTTATTTGGAGGAACCAGACTACTTCTAGTGAGGTACTCAAGGCCCGTTTTGAGGTCGTCTCTAAGGAACCCTTTTCTCATCCATTTCGTCATTTCGTACTTATGAACCTTCCTTGAAATGATCTGTTCCTTTTTCGCTTTTTGAAGAATAAGCCTCAGTTTTACATAATTTTGACGAATTTTCTCGTTTTTTGAGAGAGAAACCTTAGTTTTTACTCGATTTTGACGAATTTTTCATGTTCAAACAATATAGGGTGAAATGCGTTATGGTAAACGTTGTTCTCCCAGGAACCTCAGTTTTTACTTGATTTTGACGAATTTTTCTCGTTTTTTGAAAGAGAAATTTCAGTTTTTACACGATTCTGACGAATTTTTCTCGCTTTTTGGGTGATAAAGCCAAGTTTTTACAAAATTTGACGAATTTTTCTGGCTTTTTGAGTGAGAAACTTCAGTTTTACATGATTTTGAACACTTCGGTCGAAAAAAACGCATTTTTTTTATGGAGAAAAACGTTATTTTTTACATAATTTTGATGGACTTCTCTCGCGTTTTGAGGGACGAACCTAAGTTTTTACACAATTTCGATGAATTTTTCTCACTTTCTGAGAGTGAGAAAATTCACTTTTTTCCACAGTTTTGACAGATTTTTCTCGCTTTCTGAGTAAAAAACCTCAATTTTTCCACGATTTTGACTAATTTTTAAGGGCTTTTGAGCGATTAAGCTCAGTTTTTACATAATTTTGAGAGATTTTTCTCACATTCTGAGAGAGAATCCTCAGTTTTTACACGATTTTGACAATTTTTTTTTCGCTATTTGAGGGATAAAGCCAAATTTTTGCATAATTTTGACGGATTTTTCTCGTTTTTGAGAGAGAAATCTCAGTTTATACACGAATTTTGACGGATTTTTCTCACTTTTTGGGTGATAAAGCCAAGTTTTTACAAAATTTGACGAATTTTTCTCGCTTTTTGAGTGAGAAACTTCAGTTTTACATGATTTTTAATACTTCGGTCGAAAAAAACGCATTTTTTATGGAGAAAAACGTTATTTTTTACATAATTTTGATGGACTTTTCTCGCCTTTTGAACCTAAGTTTTTACACAATTTCGATGAATTTTTCTCACTTTCTGAGAGTGAGAAAATTCACTTTTTTCCACAGTTTTGACAGATTTTTCTCGCTTTCTGAGTAAAAAACCTCAATTTTTCCACGATTTTGACTAATTTTTAAGGGCTTTTTGAGCGATTAAGCTCAGTTTTTACATAATTTTGAGAGATTTTTCTCACATTCTGAGAGAGAATCCTCAGTTTTTACACGATTTTGACAATTTTTTTTCGCTATTTGAGGGATAAAGCCAAATTTTTGCATAATTTTGACGGATTTTTCTCGTTTTTTGAGAGAGAAACCTCAGTTATAACTAAATTTTGATAAATTTTTTTCGCTTTTTGAGGGATAAAGCCTTGTTTTTACATAATTTTGACGGATTTTTCTCGTTTTTTGAGAGAGAAATCTCAGTTTATACACGAATTTTGACGGATTTTTCTCACTTTTTGGGTGATAAAGCCAAGTTTTTACAAAATTTGACGAATTTTTCTCGCTTTTTGAGTGAGAAACTTCAGTTTTACATGATTTTTAATACTTCGGTCGAAAAAAACGCATTTTTTATGGAGAAAAACGTTATTTTTTACATAATTTTGATGGACTTCTCTCGCCTTTTGAGGGACGAACCTAAGTTTTTACACAATTTCGATGAATTTTTCTCACTTGCTGAGAGTGAGAAAATTCAATTTTTTCCACAGTTTTGACATAATTTTGACAGATTTTTCTCGCTTTCTGAGTAAAAAACCTCAGTTTTTACATGATTTTGACTAATTTTTATAGCTGTTTGGGGGATTAAGCCCAGTTTTTATATAATTTTGACAGATTTTTCTCGCTTTCTGAGAGAAAAACCTCAGTTTTTACATAATTTTGAAGATTTTTTTTCGCTTTTTGAGAGGAATAAAGCCCAGTTTTTACATAATTTTGATAGATTTTTCTCGCTTTCTGAGAGAAAAACCTCAGTTTTTACACGATTTTGACTAATTTTTATAGTTTTTGAGTTAAAGAGAGAATTAAGAATTAAGCTCAGTTTTTGCATAATTTTGACGATTTTTTTTTTTCGCTTTTTGAGGAGTAAACCTCAGCTTTTACATAATTTTGACGTATTTTGCTCGCTTTCTGAGAGAAAAACGACAGTTTTTACCCGATTTTCAATGATTTTTATAGCTTTTTGATGGATAAGCCCAGTTCAACACAATTATGACGGGTTTTTCAAGATTTCTGAGAGAAAAACTTCAGTTCATGTACTCGTACATGATTCCTCGAGCGGAGGGTTCTCATTGGCTAAATAAAAGGAATCCAACCGATTTCCCTACGTTTTCACAAGGTAGCCCTCAAAAAGAGGGCTCTAATTCGCTCATATTCTCTTGAACTCTACTTTCCTTGTCGTAAAGGACACCTTGAACATCCCTTTTCCGTTCATTAATAGGTTCAAAGTGAAATCGAGGATTGTGTTATCATGAGCCAATGATTCGAGGACTCGTTAAGGCACCTCTGTAGCCACCTTGAAAAAACGGAGGGAAATTGTAAGGATTCCTTATATTTGGAGGAACCAGACTACTTCAAGGGAGGTTCTTAAGTACAAAACGTTATTTCGTACTTATGAACCTTCCTTGAAATGATCTGTACCTTCAAATAAAAGGAATCCTTCAGATTTCCTCCAGGTAGCTACTGAGGTACCTAAAGGACTCCTCGAGCGGAGGGTTCTCATTGGCTAAAAAAGGAATTCAATCATTTTCCCTCCGTTTTCTCAAGGTATCCCTCAAACGAGCTCTAATTCTCTTAAATAACACAAGCCTACTGGGATGTTCAGGTGTCCTTATGGTTAAGATAAGGAGATTTTCAAGGAAAGTTTACAAATACGGCATTTAAAATCTCTACTTAACATAAGGATATTCGTTTTACACACATTTTCTATTCAAAACACAAGTCCTGGAGGTTTTATCTGATTTTAATTGTCCTGAAACCGGACTCTTCGTACACTTTGAACAATGTTCAAGTCGTTCCTAGGATTTTAGATGTCGTCTTATGAGGACCAATTTAAAACTAGTTACGAGGACATCATCATCAAATATGGCCAAGTCGCAACTTAATTATAGCTCAAAAAGAGTCATCATTAAACTCTTTCCTTCTGACACGCACGGGTTTAATTCAGTCTTCCCTCCTTTAATTATCATCCTCAATCGAAACTCACCCAATCTCGGATTTACATATGAAGGGTGAAATTAAATTAAACGGAATAATTGGAGTTTGGCCTCCCGTGATAATCTTTGGAGCCTTTTAAAAGCCATTCGCAGTCCTGAAAAGGCCTGTAATTTGAAATCTAAACTTCTCCCAGTGCATTCTAAATGAGGCCTTGTATTGTTGATCCAAGTGCTTCCTTTTACCTAATTCTATACAATTAAAGATTTTAGAGGGATTTTACATAAATTTTGTGTTTACCCTTTAATTGAACTAAAAATTTGATTTAAATTTTCCCAAGGGAAATCTGGCGAATATAATCGGTTAAGCCTCAGGGTAGACGAAGAGTTTTTGAAAAAAAAAAAAAAAAAAGATCTCCGAATATAAAGCGAGGTTTAAAGAGAGGTTGCTCACTCAAAAAGCGAGAAAAATTCGTCAAATTTTGTAAAAACTTGGCTTTATCTCTCAAAAAGCGAAAAAATTTATCAAAATCGTCTTATAAATGAGGTTTCTCTCTCAAAAAACGAGAAAAATCCGTCAAAATTATGTAATAATTTGGCTTTGTCCCTCAAAAAGTGAAAAAAAATTGTCAAAATCGTGTAAAAACTGAGGATTCTCTCTCAGAAAGTGAGAAAAATCTGTCAAAATTATGTAAAAACTGGTCTTAGTCACTCAAAAAGCTATAAAAATTAGTCAAAATCGTGTAAAAACTGTTGGTGAAGGTTTTCGAATATGTTCTTTATGTAGAGTTGCAGATTTTTATGGTGAACGGTAACTTTCTGCTATTTTATGGTCAAATGCATTACGTCGACAAGTATACACTCGTTTCTCTTCATCAAAAATAAAAATGTCGTTTTATGACGACCAAAAAACAAAATTAACGTAAATTTAAGGAAATTAAAAAGGTTTCATTTTTTGGTTTCCAGCGATTTTTTATCAAGCTTTTAGGGCCACACTTTAGGAAACCCTGGTGCAGAAATGGCCTGATTTTTTAAGAATCTTTATTCTAGGTAATCGTGAACTGAAGAGTCTTAAGAAACTGCCATTCTGGTCACGTTTTTTATTTTTCCGCTTTTCAAAATCAATGCTCTTCTATTTTAATTGATGCTCCCAGCGGATCTCTTGTTTTTGATCAGAAAACCGCGTCAACGCTAACGATCTTTAATAAATTCCGGAGCTCGTTATCCACTTAAAAGTGTCTGAAGAGTAGCTTCAGGTTAAAGGGTTCTAGTGAAGAAGGCTCGTAAAATAAAAACTATGACCTTCTCGGCCACCTTTTAATTTTTAAACACCCCTAATCAGATTTTTGCGTGTCTAAAGAATGAAAATTTCAGGCTATTACGCACTTTTCGGATATTTGAACTTGATATTTTTCAGGTTTTTTAGTATATTTTAGATGTTTTTGTTCCGTGTTTTATAAACTCGCTCTCATTAAGTGCACGCGCAGATTATTCTTCATTATATTGTAACACGCCTCCTTTTTTTCATTTAATTGCCTCCATGACTGGTTTTCTTCCCGAAAGATTGGAAAGCCCAAAAGTTTTTTCTGGACTTCCGATGTTCGCCCATTAGTTTGAGTTATGAGGATAGTTAAAAGTGAGGTTTTTCGTACGTTTACCTGCACTAGAAAATGAATGGCGAGTCAAATCTAATTAGATTTATCGACCTTTTAATTTTAGGCTTTGAAATTTTTGATTTATATACGGATCTTTGAAATGACACAAGACGTAATCCTCTAAAAAGGTTCGTGAGGGTGGAATTAAAAGATACATCTGTCGGGAAATAAGGGCCGTGCTCTCCTCTTTTAAAACGCGGATTTAACTTCTAAACTTTTCTGAGCGAGAACTAAACTTTCTGAGAGAGAAACCTCAGTTTTTATATAATTTTGACGAACTTTTTTTTCGCATTCTGAGAGAAAATCCTCAGTTTTTACACGATTTTGACTAATTTTTATAGGTTTTTGAGAGATTAAGCCCAGTTTTTACATAATTTTGACAGATTTTTCTCGCTTTCTGAGTGAAAAACCTCAGTTTTTACACGATTTTGACTAATTTTTATAGCTGTTTGGGGGATTAAGCCCAGTTTTTATATAATTTTGACAGAGTTTTCTCGCTTTCTGAGAGAGGAACCTTAGTTTTTACACAATTTTGACGAATTTATTTCGCTTTCTGAGAGAAAATCCTCAGTTTTTACACGATTTTGACTAATTTTTATAGCTTTTTGAGGGAATAAGACCAGTTTTTACATAATTTTGACGGGGTTTTCACGCTTTCTGAGAGAAAATCCTCAGTTTTTAGACGATTTTGACTAATTTTTATAGCTTTTTGAGGGATTAAGCCCAGTTTTTACACGATTTTGACTAATTTTTATTGCTTTTTGAGGGATTAAGCCCAGTTTTTACATAATTTTGACGGGGTTTTCACGCTTTCTGAGAGAAAAACCTCAGTTTTTACATAATTTTGAAGATTTTTTTTTCGCTTTTTGAGGAATAAAGCCCAGTTTTTACATAATTTTGACAGATTTTTCTCGCTTTCTGAGAGAAAAACCTCAGTTTTTACACGATTTTGACTAATTTTTATAGTTTTTTGAGTTAAAGAGAGAATTAAGAATTAAGCTCAGTTTTTTCATAATAAGGGCCGTGCTCTCCTCTTTTATAACGCGGATTTAACTTCTAAACTTTTCGACCTTGATTTTTAAGAACAAAATGTTTAACACCAACACAGGTCACTCGATCGGAAAATACTAATGAGCTCAAAAAAAGCCGAGGGATTCGAAAGAATTTTAATCAAGCACCGAAATTCCCGGCCTAACGAGTTGTAAATCTTGAAGTGCAGGTTAAAAAGAAAAAGTTGAAAAAAACGTCTGGTAGCAGAAACCGATGAGAACAGTGGAAAAAAAAAAGGTTTTGCCCTCTTCCGTCTTAATTGGATTGCGTATCTTCGTCACGCCCAAGACTCCTCCCACAAACGGTTGTTAAAAAGGAACAAAAAAAAAAAATAATTAAAAACACCCTCGTCAGTAAAAACATTCCGGGAAACGGTTGATTAGAAAAAAATTAATTGGAAAATGACTAATGCAGGAATGCCATTAATTTTTAATGACGGATGCTGTTTTCACTGTCTACACTCAACATCGAGTTGGTATATCAGGCCAAAATGCCATGGCCATTGGAGAGAGAAACCTTAGTTTTTACACGATTTTAACGGATTTTTCTCGATATTTGAGGGATAAACCTCAGTTTTAAGATAATTTTGATAGATTTTTCTCGCTTTCTGAGAGAAAAAGCTGAGTTTTGACACGATTTTGACTAATTTTTATAGCTTTTTGGAGAATAAGCCCAGTTTAACATAATTTTGACGGGTTTTTCAAGATTTCTGAGAGAAAAACCACAGGTTTTACACGATTTTGACTAATTTTTGGAGCTTTTTGAGGGATTAAACCCAGTTTTTATAAATTTTTGGCAGATTTTTCACGCTTTCTGAGAGAGAAACCTCAGTTTTTATATAATTTTGACGAACTTTTTTTTCGCATTCTGAGAGAAAAACCTCAGTTTTTACACGATTTTGACTAATTTTTATAGCTGTTTGGAGGATTAAGCCCAGTTTTTATATAATTTTGACAGATTTTTCTCGCTTTCTGAGAAAAAAACCTCAGTTTTTACATAATTTTGACGAATTTTTTTCGCTTTCTGAGAGAAAATCCTCAGTTTTTACACGATTTTGACTAATTTTTATAGCTTTTTGAGGGATAAGCCCACTTATACACAATTTTGACGGCTTTTTCTCGCTTTCTGAGATAAAAACCTCAGTTTGTATACGATTTTGACTAATTTTTATAGCTTTACGAGAGATTAAGCCCAGTTTTTACATAATTTTGAAGGTTTTTCACACTTTCTGAGAGAAAAATCTCAGTTTTTACATAATTTTTTCGCTTTTTAAAGAATAAACCTCAGCTTTTACATAATATTGACGGATTTGTTTGGTTTTGAGAGAGAAACCTTAGTTTTTACTTGATTTTGACGAATTTTCCTCACTTTTTGAGAGAGAAACCTCAGTTTCACATTTTAAAAAACGCCGAAAAAGAAATCAATGTCAACTCACAAAAATGATTTTATTGATCAGCCCGACCGGTTTCGGCTATATTAAACAGCCATCATCGGTGGATTTTTTGATTGAAGAAAAAAAAATCTTCAAAATTACATCTAATTAATGTTCGAAATAAAAATTCCACCTTATGATGGCTGTTTAATACATCCGAAACCGGTCACGATAAATAAAATCGTTTTTATGAGTTGACATTTCTTTTTTGGCGTTTTCCGTCAGACTCACGATGTCCTCCTCCTCCGTCAGTTTTACATGATTTTGACCAATTTTCCGGTGATTTGAAGGTTTGACGGCAAAGAGATCCACGGACGGCGTTTTCTTTTAAAAAAAAATTAAGAAACCCTGAATAAAAGCGCCTTTCCTACCAAAAGAACCAATCTTTCATTTTTTGGCTTCTTGATTATTAATTTTTTTTTCCTATCTCAGTTATTATCGTGTTTATAAGATCGTAAAGTTCCCTTCTGAGGGTCCTTGTCCTTCCGTTCCTCGTCTCGAAACTGTGGTTAATCGATTTCACGGCCTTTGGTTCAGTTACAGGCATTCCCAGATGTAAAGAAGATTTGGGGACCCCCAGTCACCCCTTTTTCTCAAACGATTTACCGCTACTGAAATTATCGCCTTTTTAAAATTGATTTCGAAAATAAAAAAAAAAACTTTTTTTTTCCTTTTCGAGTGGCGTTTTTGTAGCACGCTGCGCTCTTCGGGGGGTTCTCTCAGAAAACTTGTCCGTTCGCCCGTTCGCGCATTAATTTTCTATTCCGGGTGCCGTTTTGATACCTGCCCTCGAGCCACTCTCTTAAAAACTTGATTAACCTTTTGTTCTCTCAAATAACTAATATCCCAAGCTTATAATTAAAAACTGCGGTTCCTCCTTTTAAATCCGGCTTCTGATTTTTTGTTCCATAAACCCCATGTGTGGCATATAAAAACCAGATGGTCCCTTTTTTTCCTTCAAAAAGTCATTCTCATAAATTTTTATAATTTTAATATAAATTAATTTTAAATAATAAACACTTAAAGGTCAACTTTGCATGTAGTCAGGAGATTATCATAAAATCCTTTTTTTTTTTAATCTTATATTTTATAATTAGTCTTTTAATGTAATAAAATGCGATTTTATGTTTCAGTGGTGGCAGATTTATGGGGATCGGTGAAAAAATACGCCTTCCCGACGACGTTACCATGGGTTACATAATTGGTAATTAAGATTTTTTTAATTATTTAGATTCTCTAGTGTATTTTATAAAAGTTAAGATTTTATTGAGGACAAAAATTCAAAAACTAAACTTAAACGCCCGAACTTATCAGGCGGGGGTGTTTTCTAGGACTTGAAAATCATCTTCGAGAGGACAAAGTCTAACAAATTAGAAAATCCACAAAAATCGCCCAAAATCCACATTATAAGTGATTTATTTTTCATAAAAAATATCCTTTAAATCATTTTTTTCCCCTAATTTTCCTGGTCTAGGAAAACCCCGTTTTATCAGTTGTTTGGGCGTTCAACATTTTATGGTGTAAAACATCCTGTTTTATTGGCTGTTCGGGCGTTTAACATCTTTACGATTTTATGGTGTAAAAACATCCTATTTTTGGGTGATCTGCCGTTTATCCTTTTTTACGATTTTATGGCGTAAAAACACCCGTTTTTTTGGTTGTTCCGGCGTTTATCAACTTTTTTACGATTTTATGGTGTAAAAACATCCGTTTTTTTTGGGTGTCAGGTGTTGACATTGTTTTTAATGATTTCATGGTGTATAACATCCGTTTTATTGGGTGTCAGGTGTTGACATTGTTTTTAATGATTTTATGGTGTATAACATCCGTTTTTTGGGTGTTTGGGCGTTTAACATCTTTTTTAAACGATTTTATGGTGTAATAACATCCGTTTTATTGGGTTTTCTGGCGTTTAACATTTTTTTTAACGATTTTATGGTGTAAAAATATCTATTTTTTGGGTGTTAAGGCGTTTAACATCGTTTTTACGATTTTATGCTGTAAAAACATCCTGTTTTATTGGTTGTTCGGGCGTTTAACATCTTCTTTACGATTTTATGGTGTAAAAACATCCGTTTTATTGGGTGTCAGGTGTTGACATTGTTTTTAATGATTTTATGGTGTATAACATCCGTTTTTTGGGTGTTTGGGCGTTTAACATCTTTTTTAAACGATTTTATGGTGTAATAACATCCGTTTTATTGGGTTTTCGGGCGTTTAACATTTTTTAACGATTTTATGGTGTAAAAACATATTCTGTTTTTTGGGTGTTAAGGCGTTTAACATCGTTTTTACGATTTTATGCTGTAAAAACATCCTTTTTATTGGGTGTTCGGGCGTTTAACATCTTTTTTTACGATTTTATGCTGTAAAAAAATTCGTTTTATTTGGTGTTTGGGCGTTGAATATTTTTTTATCGATTTTGTTGTAAAAACATCCGTTTTATTGAGTTTTCAAGCGTTTTTTTTTTTTTTTTTTTTTTTTTTTGCGATTTTATGGAGTAAAATCATCCTTCTTTTTAGGGTGTTCTGCCGGTTATCATTTTTACGATTTTATGGTGTAAAAACATACTTTTTTGGGTGTTCAGGAGTTTATCATCTTTTTTACGATTGTATAGTGTAAAACATCCTTTTTATTGGTTTGTCGGGCGTTTAACATCTTAACGATTTTATGGTGTAAAATCATCCTATTTTTGGGTGATCTGCCGTTTATCCTTTTTTACGATTTTATGGCGTAAAAACACCCCTTTTTTTGGGTGTTCGGGCGTTTATCAACTTTTTTACGATTTTATGGTGTAAAAACATCCGTTTTATTGGGTGTCAGGTGTTGACATTGTTTTTAATGATTTTATGGTGTATAACATCCGTTTTTTGGGTGTTTGGGCGTTTAACATCTTTTTTCAACGATTTTATGGTGTAAAAACATCAGTTGTTTGGGTGTTAAGGCGTTTAACATCGTTTTTACGATTTTATGCTGTAAAAACATCCTTTTTATTGGGTGTTCGGGCGTTTAACATTTTTTTTACGATTTTATGGTGTAAAAAAATTCGTTTTATTTGGTGTTTGGGCGTTGAATATTTTGTTGTAAAAACATCCGTTTTATTGAGTTTTCAAGCGTTTTAACTATTTTTTTTGCGATTTTATGGAGTAAAATCATCCTTCTTTTTTGGGTGTTCGGCCGGTTAACATCTTTTTTACGATTGTATAGTGTAAAAGCATCCTTTTTATTGGTTTTTCGGGCGTTTAACAGCTAACGAGTTTTCCATAATGGTTGAACAAGTAGTAGCGGAGTGCGATTTTTGAATTTCGAAAAAATGGAACTGCGGCCGAATCGTTGGTCCGAATTTTTTCCCTCTATTGTACTTCCTCCTTTATTATGCCTTCTCTTAGATGAAGTTCCCTGCCATACTTATGAGAAAAACTAAATGAACTTTTGTTATTTATTTATTTATTTGTTTCAGAGCATTTGCTGAAAAAACCGTTGACGGTTGTAGACCAATTTCATTCGCACCTCGAACCCATGAAGTTCATCAGGCAGGACACATTTCATGACCAGGTAAAAACGCCTAAAATAACCACCCTCAATTCATAAATACTTTTACGTTTCGTTTATTTTAATTAATAAGTAGCTCCAACTTGATTGTGGGTTTTGGTCAATAAAAAAAGAGAGAGAGAGAAACTTGATCCCCGGCCTGTATTTAATATGTGGGATTAATAACAGGGAACGGTTTAAGAATTTAAACCTTTACAATAACGATCTGCTTTCCAACTGAGATTTTTAAACTTTTTTTTTTTAATTTCAGATAACCTTCAGCTACTCTCGATACAGCAAAGATGAAATGAACGTAGTCAGAATAGACGGGTTTGACACAAGAATAGATCCTACAAGGTAATTTTTTTCCCCAAATTTAAAATTTATAAATACAAAATTTTTTGAAAAAATGTCAAATGTAAACCCCTAAATAAACCCCTAAAATCTTGGAAACCGTCGCTCAAAACGAAAAAATGTCTTAAGTAAAAGTTGTAGGCACTAAAATTTACTACATAAAATATCTTATTAGTTTTTTCCGTCAGAGCAATACTTTAGGAGATATGGAAGTATTTAAGTTGGTTGCTTTGCAAATTCTTCGTTGTTAACAACGGTTTTCGGTTTTTCCCTTCTATCTCAGAAACCGTCGCTCAAAACGAAAAAATGTCATAAGCAAAAGTCGTAGCTACGGAAATTTCCTACAAAAAAGACCTCATTGGTTTTTTTGTCAGAGCAATACTTAAGGAGATATGAGGGTTCTTAAGTGAGTTGCTTTGCAAATTTTTCGTTGTTAACAACGGTTTTCGCTTTTTCCCTTCTATCTCGGAAACCGTCGCTCAAAACGAAAAAATGTCCTAAATAAACGTTGTAGGTACAAAGATTTCCTACAAAAATTTTTTTATTCATTATTTGCGTAAGAGCAATATTTAAGGAGTTATGAGGTTAAAACTTATAATCCTACAGAGCCTGTCTGAAAACTTAAAACCTTCATATCTCCTAAAATATTGCTCTGACGGAAAAAACCAATAAGATATTTTATGTAGTAAATTTCCGTAGCTACAACTTTTACTTAGAACATTTTTTCGTTTTGAGCGACGGTTTCCAAGATAGAAGGGAAAAACCGAAAACCGTTGCTCACAACGAAAAATGTACAAAGCAACCAACTTAACACCCTCATATCCCCTTAAATTTTTTATCATTTTTTGCGCTAATATAATTTTTTTTTAATTTCAGGTTTCTTTCTCTTCACTGCTATCTCTTCCCTTTTTTTAAATTCTGCCCACGATAACAAGGATCTGGGTATTCTACCATTTGCTCAAAGTGCAATTTTTTTCATTTTATTTAAGTCATTTTATAATTTAGTCGCCCTTCATGTTTTTTGTTTCACGAAGGCACTTTTTCATAGTCTATTTCACTTGCCTTTTTTTAAAATATTTGAGACAAATATTTTTTTTCGGCGTAGTCGATTTCAAGTGTGTAAATATTATTGTTATTATTGTAAAATTTGTAATTATTCTTAAGAGGCTGTGATATCGTTTAATTTTAAACATTTGAATATTATTTTAATAACAGTTTATCTTGTACAGTCAAGTAGATATTGTAAATTCATTCATTTATATTAAAATTTATTAACGTTACCCTTATTTTGTAAAAATTTCATATTAATTTGTAAAATGAAAAAATAAGTGTAATACAAAATTTTAAACAGTTATTATCATTTTCCTTGTAGACTTCTAACATCTTGGGCTACCTCAAAGAAAAAGTACTGAAGAGCTTCCAACAAAAACTTACTTAAAGAGAAGTAACAATAAAGGAGGGGGAAGTATAATGGAGGGACGTACAACCGAGGGGAAGTATAACGGTGGGGACGTACAACGGAGAGGGAAGTATAACGGAGGGGGAAGTATAAGTCAGGGGAAGTATAATTGAGGGGGAGTTTTTTTTTTCAAAAAATTTTCCTAATTTTCTTCTTTTTTTTCGAAAATTTTTTTAAGTGTCAAGGTAGAAATAATGGGCTCTTTGGCCTACGGATGTGCCTCTCGTAATGCGTAGAAGTATGAAATTTCTCCCTACCAAAAAATAATAATTAAAAAGTGGCAATTTTTTTACGCATAAAATTCTTAAAAATATAAGGAGTAATTGGTGAAAATCGGTTGAAAATTGTGGCCATCTACGGACGGACGGCCGGACGGCACCACTGACAAAGTTGAGATCGGTAAAGATCAATATTCGATTTGACCCTCCGGGGTCTGGAAGACCCTTCCCCAAAAACCCGATGTCGAGGGTATCACAATAATTTCTTTAAGGAAGTTAAAAAGAGAAAACTTTTTGTTTTTATTTTTCAGTCTTCAAAAAATGAAAGTAAAATAAAAATAAGATTCATAGTAACAATAAATAAACAAAACAATCACAACAAATGGCACATTTCTTACTATAGATAGTTAAAAATTAAGAAGCTCTTGCTCTGACATTATTTTTAATTCTATTGATTTCTTCCAGAACTTCGGTCGCCATCACATTGATATTTTCGTTTGAATTTTTCGTCAAAGATTCCAAATCTTTCTCCAAACTTTCAGGGCAGAGTAAATTCAACGTGTTGGGACATGCAGATAACATAAGTTTGATCAAAGCCAGAGTTCTAAGGCTTAAACATTCGGTATTTAAAGTAAGCATTCTTTGAAATTCGACATCTAAAAAATAAAATTAAAAGAAGAAAATAAAAAATAGATAGTTTACCAGGACTTTCCAACCCTTTTACAAAATCGGTAACGATAAACGAATATTCTCGACATCCGCGGAGAATCTGGCAGAGAATCGCTATGACATTTTCAGCGATTTTGGCATTCCTTTTTTTCAAACTGAGAAGAAAAACGAGATGCGAAGACAGCGATAGTGTATTACAATTTTCGCAAAGTTGCTTCAAAAATTTAACATCGACGTATACAAGATTTACTATCAGAAGATAAATCGTTTCTAAAGCGTCTAATTGTTCTGAAGACAAATTATTCATTTCGTCGGTCCTTTTCGTCAATATAACACAGGCGAAAATCAATTTTTTTATTAAATTTGTTTCATAATAAACCTATGGAGATTTCATTAAAAAGAAAAACGGAAAAGAAAAAATACTTTTCGTAAATTGTAGAGTTCAATTTCATCAATATCATCGATGGTAAAGGGTAAAATGAATATTTGTGCTGTATAATTGACAACTTGAGCGCTATTTGAGCCCAGGGCACGACAAATCATGTTTAAACAAGGTGGGCTCCTTATAGATTGAATATCGCCTTCCATTATTTCCTCCATAGTCTCTTTCAAAAATTTGATCCACTCATCTGGCTCTGAATGTGGATCACTACTCCCAACATTCAACACTTTTTTGAGGTCTTCCTAAAAAAATTAAAATATGAAGTTCATCATCACCAATGCAGAAAGAAAGAAGGAAGTTGTGTTGTGTGTGATGTATTTGACTATGATGTGACAATGATGTGTCGAAGATGCTTGCGCAGATGCTGGAATGCCAACTGTCGAGCTGTGACGTGAGTGTCACAGACGTCGCAGTTCGCTCCGAGGTTGAAGTTCCACCAATTCAGCAGGTTGAAGAGGTGCGGAACTGCTGAAGAGTTGAGGAGAGAAGAATTGCTGGCACCGTCGATGGGTGATCAAGAGTGGCCGGAAGCTATTCTCGTTCTTGTTGAGAGAGTATAAATATGTACCTTTTTGTTGTTTCATCGCTGTGTTCGTGTTCGTCGTGGGTCACCAATGTTGGGATGATTCATCACCACTAATTTAGAAAGAAAGAAGTTGTGTTGTGTGTAATGTATTTGACTCTGATGATAATTAGAACAATGCTGTGGTACACACACAGAGAAAAGAAGGGCGAAGGTCGTCGGTGCTGAGTGACGAGCGATGTGTCAAAGATGCTTGTGCAGCTGCTGGAATGCAAACTGTCGAGCTGCGATGTGAGTGTCACAGACGTCGCAGTTCGCTCCGAGGTTGAAGTTCCACCAATTCAGCAGGTTGAAGAGGTGCGGAACTGCTGAAGAGTTGAGGAGAGAAGAATTGCTGGCACCGTCGATGGGTGATCAAGAGTGGCCGGAAGCTATTCTCGTTCTTGTTGAGAGAGTATAAATATGTACCTTTTTGTTGTTTCATCGCTGTGTTCGTGTTCGTCGTGGGTCACCAATGTTGGGATGATTCATCACCACTAATTTAGAAAGAAAGAAGTTGTGTTGTGTGTAATGTATTTGACTCTGATGATAATTAGAACAATGCTGTGGTACACACACAGAGAAAAGAAGGGCGAAGGTCGTCGGTGCTGAGTGACGAGCGATGTGTCAAAGATGCTTGTGCAGCTGCTGGAATGCAAACTGTCGAGCTGCGATGTGAGTGTCACAGACGTCGCAGTTCGCTCCGAGGTTGAAGTTCCACCAATTCAGCGGGTCGAAGAGGTGCGGAACTGCTGAAGAGTTGAGGAGAGAAGAATTGCTGGCACCGTCGATGGGTGATCAAGAGTGGCCGGAAGCTATTCTCGTTCTTGTTGAGAGAGTATAAATATGTACGTTTTTGTTGTTTCATCGCTGTCTTCATGTTCGGTCACCAATGTTGCGATGATTCATCACCACTAATTTAGAAAGAAAGAAGTTGTGTTGTGTGTAATGTATTTGACTCTGATGATAATTAGAACAATGCTGTGGTACCCACATCACCCACGGAGAAAAGAAGGGCGAAGGTCGTCAATGCTGAGTGATGAGCGATGTGTCAAAGATGCTTGTGCAGCTGCTGGAATGCGAACTGTCGAGCTGCGATGTGTCACAGATGTCGCAGTCCCTTCCGAGGTTGAAGTTCAACCAATTCAGCGGGTTGAAGAGGTGCGGAACTGCTGATGAGTTGAGGGAGTTC
Source organism: Orius insidiosus (assembly GCA_014119065.1). NCBI lineage: Eukaryota > Metazoa > Arthropoda > Insecta > Hemiptera > Anthocoridae > Orius > Orius insidiosus. The sequence goes on along the minus strand of JACGAQ010000055.1, from coordinate 140,031 downwards.
CACCAGTTCAGTGAGTCGGACTTTCTTGCTGGCGCCGTCAATGGGAGATCAAGACGGTTTCCACATCACCAAATTGTCAGCAGTTCCACATCTCTTCAACTCGCTGAATTGGTGGAACTTCAACCTCGGAACAAACTTCTCGACATCTGCAACACTCACACCACAGCTCGACAGTTCGCTTTCCAGCATCCGCACACACATCATCGCTCGCCACACAGCACCTCAGACCTTCCCCTTCTTTTCTCCGTTGGGGTGGGGGATGTAGGAACCTCAACACATGTTCTAATGCTGGAATGCGAACTGTCAAGCTGTGACGTTAGTGTCGCAGATGTCGAGAAGTTCGTTTCGAGGTTGAAGTTCCACCATTTCAGCGGGTTTAAGAGGAGCGGAACTGCTGACGAGTTGAGGAAGTTCCACCAGTTCAGTGAGTCGGACTGGTCGATGGGTATCGACGACGTGAGCAATTCTTCTCTCCTCAACTCGTCAGCAGTTCCGCACCTCTTCGACCCGCTGAATTGGTGGATCAAGTGCCGGAAGCTATTATCGTTCTTGTTGAGAGAGTGTAAATATGTACCTTGTTGTTGTTTTATCCCTGTGTTGTCGTGGGTCACCAATTATGGGATGGTTCATCAACGCTAATTTAGAAAGAAGTTGTGTTGTGTGTGATGTATTTGACTCTGATGATTAGAACAACGCTGTGGCACCACAAAATAATTTTGAAGTAAAGTTTACCTCTAATTTAGCGCATTCGTTTTGTTTCATGATTTTCAATTTTCTAAATTCGTTTTCCATATCTTCAGCATTTTTGTCATGCTCTTTTTGAATTTTCTTTTTACTAAAAATGAAGTTAAAGAAATGTTAAAATTTAAATTAGTTTACTTATTAGCGATGTCTCGCTTTTGCAGTTCTTTAGCTTTCAATTGGGATGAAGTGAGTTCAGCAGTTAGAGGAGTTGAGACGTCATTGGCATCGCTGATATAAATGTTGTCTTTGACGAAAGGGAGCTCAAGAAGTTGAGGCCATTTCAGACGTTTTTTTGGGTCTTTATCAAGAAGGCCTTTTAAAAGACTGTGGCAATCAAACGAAGTATCTTCCGGCCATCGAATCGGCTCTGTTTTAATCTTATGAACCAATTGAAACAAATTCTTTTCCATAAAAGGCGGCTTCCCAACCAATATTTCATAAATAATACAACCTAGCGACCTAAAAAAAAACTGCCATTTTGTTTCCAAAAATAAATATTTTACCATAAATCGGCAGCATGATCATAAGGAGATTCTTCCAGTATTTCAGGTGCCATGTAAAGTGGAGTCCCTTTTATTGAAGTCAAAACATGCGTTTCTGTACTCATATTTCGCGCCAAACCGAAATCACAAAGTTTGGCGACAATTTTCTTACCGGTTTTGCACAAAAGCACATTTTGAGGTTTCAAATCTCTAAAATTTAAATTTAAAAAAGAAATATAAGCACAATAGTCAACATAAAACTTGTTGAAATAAATACCTATGAAGAATTCTTTGTGAGTGTAAGTAATGTAGGGCAGATAAAAGATCAAATATAATCCGCTTAGCTTCTTCCTCAATTATGCGTCCTTCTTGGCATAATTTATGATGTAGATCTTTATGAGCAAACTCGGTTACAACGAAAATCTGAAAAGGAAGAAAAATTTATGAATGAAGACGTAAAATAGAAATTCTTCTGGCTAACTAGTTAATGATCAGGAGCGTTAGAACAGATGAATTATATTTTCCGGTAGTTTTTAGGACGTTTTAGGAAGTTTTATGCCTGAAAAAGCCCGGGTAGTGACTTTTCAGGCTGTTTTTAGGACGTTTTATGCCTGAGAAAGCCTGGATAGTAAATTTTCCGGCGGTTTTTAGGACATTTTAGGAAGTTTTATGCCTGAAAAAGCCTAGGTAGTGAATTTTCAGGCTGTTTGTAGAACGTTCTAGGAAGTTTTATGCCTGAAAAAGCCTGGGTAGCGAATTTCCAGGCTGTTTCAAAACGTTTTATGCCCGAGAAAGCCTTGGCAGTGAGGTTTCAGGCGGTTTTTAGGACTTTTTAGGAAGTTTTATGCCTGAGAAGCCAGGAAAGTAAACTTTCAGGCTGTTTTTACGACGTTTTAGGAATTTGTATTCCCAAGAAAGCCTGGATAGTGAATTTTCAGGCGGTTTTTAGGACGTTTTAGGAAGTTTTATGCCTAAGAAAGCCTGCATAGTGAATTTTCAGGCGGTTTTTAGGACGTTTTATGCCCGAGAAAGCCTGGGTAGTGATTTTTCTGGCTGTTTTTAGGACGTTTTGTGCCCGAGAAAGCCTGGGTAGTGAATTTTTAGGCTGTTTTTAGGAAGTTTTATGCCTGAAAAATAAAGCCCTCAACTCATCAGCAGAGTTCCGCACCTCTTCAACCCGCTGAATTGGTTGAACTTCAATCTCGGAACAAACTTCTCGACTTCCACAGCTCGACAGTTCCCGTTCCTTCAACACATCATCGCTGGTCACCACAGCACCTCAGACCTTCTCCTGGTTTTACTACTGGGGTATCTCCCTAATGCATCTTTTCACTTCAAAAGCGAGATATTCCCACAAATTTTGACCGGTAAGCTAAAAATTTTGGGAATCCCATCTTCAGAGAATTACTTACATGATTGTCATCTTCGAAAGATTCGATCATATGAATTATATTAGGATGATTGAGATTTTGCTGTATTTGATATTCCTTACTTAGGCTGATAAGCTCTTTAGGGGTCCTTCCAACCTGAAACAAAAATTTTAAAATAGAGACCAGAGGTCATGTTGATCCTAAAGGGTCCTAAAGACCCACTTCCAAAAACCGTCTCACGAGGGTACAACATTAACATTATTTTAAGGAAGAGAATTTGGAACTCCAATGGCAACGCCACTGAAAGCACCCTTCAACTTTTCAAGAATGGACTTATCCAATAGCAGAGATGGGCAAAATCTTAATCATGAATATGATTAAGATTTTAAATCATATGAATATTTTTCTGTGATTAAGAATAAGATTAAAATCACACTCGTGAGTATGATTAAGAATAAAATCCAAATCACAGAGATGATTAAGAATCAACTCTTAATCACAGGAAATCTGTGATTAATTCCAGAAATCTGTGATTAATCACCGGAATGTTGTGATCAATTACAGGAATCTGTGATTAATCATAGGAAAATAATGATTAATCATAGGAAAATAATGATTAAACATTGGAAAATAATGATCAATCATTGGAATCTGTGATTAATCATAGGAAAATAATGATTAAACAATGGAATCTGTGATTAATCATTGGAAAATAATGATTAATCATTGGAATCTGTGATTAATCCTAGGAAAATAATGATTAATCATTGAAATCTGTGATTAATCATAGGAAAATAATGATTAATCATTGGAATCTGTGATTAATCATAGGAAAATAATGAAAAATCATTGGAATCTGTGATTAATCATAGGAAAATAATGATTAATCATTGGAATCTGTGATTAATCATAGGAAAATAATGATTAATCATTGGAATCTGTGATTAATCATAGGAAAATAATGATTAATTAATCATAGGAAAATAATGATTAATTAATCATAGGAAAATAGTGATTAATCATAGGAAAATAATGATTAATCATAGGAAAATAATGATTAATCATTGGAATCTGTGATTAATCATAGGAAAATAATGATTAATCATTGGAATCTGTGATTAATCATAGGAAAATAATGATTAATTAATCATAGGAAAATAATGATTAATTAATCATAGGAAAATAGTGATTAATCATAGGAAAATAATGATTAATCATAGGAAAATAATGATTAATCATTGGAATCTGCGATTAATCATAGGAAAATAATGATTAATCATTGGAATCTGTGATTAATCATAGGAAAATAATGATTAATTAATCATAGGAAAATAATGATTAATCATAGGAAAATAATGATTAATCATTGGAATCTGTGATTAATCCTAGGAAAATAATGATTAATCATTGAAATCTGTGATTAATCATAGGAAAATAATGATTAATCATTGCAATCTGTGATTAATCATAGGAAAATAATGATTAATCATTGGAATCTGGGATTAATTAAGGGAAAAGCTTGATTAATCATTGGTACATTGTGTAATCACAGGAATCTGTGAATATTGTCACCTCTGATCACAATTTACTCTCAAAAACTAAAAACAAAAAATCTATCAATCTCTAAAACTCCAAAATTTTAATCATTATTTATAATATTGACAAATCAAAATTTTAAAGATTCCCATTCTAAAGATTTTAAAGATTCCAAGGTTCCGGTGAATAATCACAGCTTTCAAGGATTAATCACAGATTTCCTGTGATTAAAAGTTGATTCTTAATCATCTCTGTGATTTTATTCTTAATCATACTCCTGAGTGTGATTTTAATCATACTTTTACTACGTGAATACGAATTTAATCTTATTCTTAATCACAGAAAAATATTCCTATGATTTAAAATCTTAATCATATTAATGATTAAGATTTTGCCCATCTCTGGAACAGAGGTCATGTTGATCCTAAAGGGTCCTAAAGACCCACTTCCAAAAACCGACTCAGAAACATTAACATTATTTTAAGGAAGAGAATTTGGAACTCCAATGGCAACGCCACTGAAAGCACCCTTCAACTTTTCAAGAATGGACTTATCCTGCATAATCTGCAAAATCTGAATACCTTTAATATTGCCTTAAGAGCTACTATCTCTCCAGTCTTTTTGGTTTTCGCTTTAAATACACGTCCGAAGGATCCCTCGCCGATAAGGTCGACCAAAATGTAATCTTTCATTTCGAAAAAAAATGAAAAAGACAAACTTTCATACATTAAATCCAAACTCAACAGGTAAAAACTTCAGAAAGCACACAAACAAAAAGAAAAACTCCGGTTATCTCAGAAGTTATAACAGTCTTGAAGTTGACAGTTGTTTACCACGTGAATTTCGAATTAAAATGGAAAAATTAAATAAGTTTAATATCCACCGTAAAAATATCGTTTGTTACTGCACACCAGACGTCCTCGACATAGAAGAAGACGGAGTCTCCCTGGCTTTACTCACCACCGATAACAAATTCGTCGAAATAAGCAACGAAATAGTTATTTCCGAGTATCAATTCGACTTTTCATTATCTAAAAGTGAGAAAATAACAATTTTTTATAGCTATCAACCAAAATGCAAGTTTTATCTTATATTCCAACCTGGCATTCTGGTTGTGCTTAAGAAGACCTCAAGTCTCATCTTCCACAGGAAGATAGCCAACGTTAAGGAATTCTCTGTGAAAGGAAGTTCAAATGGAAAACCTCAAGTTTCTATTGCTTTCATCGGAAATGAGTCGTTGATAACCGATTTTTCAACGGACAAATCCACCTTTAAAAAGATCTCCGGAATCGATCTTTCTCTAGCAAAAGAAAAAAATGATATGCAAATCAGGATTAAGAAATTAGAAAAACTATTGGCGAACAAAAAACAAATGATATCGAGGCTTTCGACCAAATTAATCGGCAACGTGGAACTCGAGGATGCGGCATATGAAAATCTTGTCTGCGCATTTGGCCAAAGCTCAACTTCAGAATCACCAAAAATCGATTGCCAACTCTCCATTTCCAATGAATCTGTCAGAATTTACAAAGGATTTTTATTCATCAGTTTTTTAATCACAAATAATCATTCTGACGAAGTTTCAAATTTAGAAGTTTATATCGCCCACAGAGAATTCATAGTTAATAAATCAACTTTGTACATAAATGAAAAAGAAAAGAATATCCTCCCTAGTAAAAAACAAGGTTTTCTTTTATGTCTTCTAGAAGAGCCACTTTTCTATGACGATCTAATCACTTTTCGCTGCATTCTCAAATATAAACATAATTCTCATATTCTTCAATGTTTTTTAAATGACATCAACGTCGATACTTCTGACTTAAAACAAGGACTTTATAATTCCAACATATCCATAAATGATGTATTATCACTAAAAATGGTTTCTTACAAAACCGTATTATTTAGTGAAAAGGCTTCAGTGGATGAAATAAACGAAGCGATTGAAAGTCTTAACTTTAAAAAAATTTCAAACAACGTTTTTTTATATTATCAAAAAAGATCTTATTTAAATGACAGTTTGATTGTGGTCGGAGAAATAAATGATTGTTCCTATTCATTTTATACAAGCGATGAAAATAAATTTATAGTTTTGTTTAAAAAATTAAAAAAAGTTTTAGGAGATATCTGTTTTAACAAAAATCCTGTCGATACTACATTGGCTGCTCAAGCTATGAAAAATGAATTAGAATGTTTAAAAAATTATTGTTTGATCAATTAAATGATGAAAATGACGAATATTTAAATGAAAATGTCGTTCGTAAATTGGCTCAATTGGAAATGGAGACTGTTAAGAAGTTTTCTGAAATTACATAAAATTTAAGTCCGTTTTATTGTGTTTTTTTTTTATGGTGTAAAAACATCCTGTTTTATTGGTTGTTCGTGCGTATAACATCTTTACGATTTTATGGTGTAAAATCATCCTATTTTTGGGTGATCTGCCGTTTATCCTTTTTTACGATTTTATGGCGTAAAAACACCCCTTTTTTTGGGTGTTCGGGCGTTTATCAACTTTTTTACGATTTTATGGTGTAAAAACATCCGTTTTATTGGGTGTCAGGTGTTGACATTGTTCTTTACGATTTTATGGTGTATAACATCCATTTTATTGGGTGTCAGGTGTTGACATTGTTTTTAATGATTTTATGGTGTATAACATCCGTTTTTTGGGTGTTTGGGCGTTTAACATCTTTTTTAAACGATTTTATGGTGTAATAACATCCGTTTTATTGGGTTTTGGGGCGTTTAACATTTTTTAAACGATTTTATGGTGTAAAAACATCCGTTTTTTGGGTGTTAAGGCGTTTAACATCGTTTTTACGATTTTATGCTGTAAAAACATCCTTTTTATTGGGTGTTCGGGCGTTTAACATCTTTTTTTACGATTTTATGGTGTAATAACATCCGTTTTATGTATTGGGTTTTCGGGCGTTTAACATTTTTTTAACGATTTTATGGTGTAAAAACATCCGTTTTTTGGGTGTTAAGGCGTTTAACATCGTTTTTACGATTTTATGCTGTAAAAACATCCTTTTTATTGGGTGTTCGGGCGTTTAACATCTTTTTTTACGATTTTATGGTGTAACAACATCCGTTTTATGTATTGGGTTTTCGGGCGTTTAACATTTTTTTAACGATTTTATGGTGTAAAAACATCCGTTTTTTGGGTGTTAAGGCGTTTAACATCGTTTTTACGATTTTATGTTGTAAAAACATCCTTTTTATTGGGTGTTCGGGCGTTGAATGTTTTTTTCTTAATGATTTTGTTGTAAAAACATCCGTTTTATTGAGTTTTCAAGCGTTTTAACATTTTTTTTTTTTTCAAATTCCCTTCTTAATTCTTAAGGTGGGAACAGGTAGGCATAATTGTAATCATAATTACACAGTAATCATATTGTTTTATTATGATTACATATGTGAATATCATTGATTGTGGTTATGATTAAAATCATATTATTTTTTAAACAATTTTTTGATAAAATCATATTTTTCTAACAATTTTTTAAGAAAACTGTAATACTTATTTTATTGTGATTCCTTTTAAATCATTTTTTTTAAATTCCCTTAATAGTTTTAAGGAGGTATGATGGTTTTTAAGTGAGTTGCTTTGCAAATTTTTCGTTTTTAACAACGGTTTTCGGTTTTTCCCTTCTATCTCAGAAACCGTCGCTCAAAACGAAAAAATGTCTTAAGTAACAGTTGTAGGCACTAAAATTTACTACATAAAATATCTTATTAGTTTTTTCCGTCAGAGCAATACTTTAGGAGATATGGAAGTATTTAAGTTGGTTGCTTTGCGAATTTTTCGTTGTTAACAACGGTTTTCGGTTTTTCCCTTCTATCTCGGAAACCGTCGCTCAAAACGAAAAAATGTCATAAGTAAAAGTCGTAGCTACGGAAATTTCCTACAAAAAAGACCTCATTGGTTTTTTTTGTGAGAGTAATACTTAAGGAGATATGAGGGTTCTTAAGTGAGTTGCTTTGCAAATTTTTCGTTGTGAGCAACGGTTTTCGGTTTTTCCCTTCTATCTCGGAAACCATCGCCCAAAACGAAAAAATGTCCCAAGTAAAAGTTGTAGGTACAAAGATTTCCTACAAAAATGTCTTTATTTATTATTTGCGTAAGAGCAATATTTAAGGAGTTAAGAGGTTAAAACTAATAATCCTACAGAGCATGTCTGAAAAATTAAAACCTTCATATCTCCTAAAATATTGCTCTGACGGAAAAACTAATAAGATATTTTATGTAGTAAATTTCCGTAGCTACAACTTTTACTTAAGACATTTTTTCATTTTGAGCGACGGTTTTCAAGATAGAAGGGAAAAACCGAAAATCGTTGCTCACAACGAAAAATGTACAAAGCAACCAACTTAAAACCCTCATATCCCCTTAAAGGTGGGAAGAGAGGTAAGCATAATCGTAATCATAATCACCATCATCATAATTACACTGTAATCATATTGTTTATTATGATTACACATGGGAATATGATTATTGATTATAGTTATGACTAAAATCGTATTATTTTTTTTAACAATTTTTTGATAAAATCATAATTTTCTTACAATTTTTAAGGAAACTGTAATGCTTATATTTTTATTATGATTTCTTTTAAATCATATTTTTGAGAAATTCTCAGTTTTTTTACAACTTCTTTATTTTATATTGAGTACGATTACAAAAGTAATCATGAAAAAAGTATGATTACGAGCGTAATTATTAAAAAAATTGTGATTACGAATGTAATTACTAATTATGAAAATGATTGTAATCATAACCACATATATAAGGTGTGTGATTACAATATTATAATCATAATTACAACTCATAAACACATGATTAAAATCATAATCATAGTTATGATTGTGGTCAACACTGCTTTGATTATACCAATAAAAATATGATTCTATTAAACAATCAGTTAAAAAATATAATTTTCTGGAAAAAAAATAATAAAATATGAGGGATATGAGGGTTTTAGTTGGTTGCTTTGTACATTTTTCGTTGTGAGCAACGGTTTTCGGTTTTTCCCTTCTATCTTGGAAACCGTCGCTCAAAACGAAAAAATGTCCTAAGTAAAAGTTGTAGCTACGGAAATTTACTACATAAAATATACTATTGGTTTTTCCCGTCAGAGCAATATTTTAGGAGATATGAAGGTTTTAAGTTTTCAGACAGGCTCTGTAGGATTATTAGTTTTAACCTCATAACTCCTTAAATATTGCTCTTACGCAAATAATAAACAAATAAATTTTTGTATGAAATCTTTTTACCTACAACTTTTACTTAGAACATTTTTTTGTTTTGAGCGACGGTTTCCGAGATAGAAGGGAAAAACAAAAACCGTTGCTCACAACGAAAAATTTGCAAAGCAACTCACTTAAGAACCCTCATATCTCCTTAAGTATTGCTCTGACAAAAAAACCAATGAGGTCTTTTTAGTAGGAAATTTCCGTAGCTACGACTTTTACTTATGACATTTTTTCGTTTTGAGCGACGGTTTCCGAGATAGAAGGGAAAAACCGAAAACCGTTGTTAACAACGAAAAATTTGCAAAGCAACTAACTTAAATACTTCCATATCTCCTAAAGTATTGCTCCGACGGAAAAAACTAATAAGATATTTTATGTAGTATATTTCAGTACCTACAACTTTTACTTAGGACATTTTTTCGTTTTGAGCGACGGTTTCCGAGATAGAAGGGGAAAACCGAAAACCGTTGTTAACAACGAAAAATTTGCAAAGCAACTCACTTAAAAACCATCATACCTCCTTAAGGATCATAAAAAAAATAATAAAACAATTAAAACAATAATCATAATGTAATTATGACTTTGATTATACCAATCTCTGAGTGGGAATAAAATAGATGTTTTAAAGATATTTTTCGGCGTTTAATCTTTCGAAATAGATAACAAGCTCGAAATGATTAGTCATTGGGAACATGTCGACAGGGATCGCAGCGACTGGGACGAAAGGGTCACCCAACAAAGTTTTCGACTGCTCACGAGCCAATTCGACGAAATTAGTCGAAGCCGATTTCACATCGCATGCGAGATAAACGAACCTTTGAAGGTTATTTGCGCTTCTAAGTTTCTGTATCGCATATTTATCTACAAAAGAAAAAAGTTATTAGTTCTTTAATTAAATGAGATTACGTAATCCGGCTCTAGGTGGATCAACGATTGCCACAACTTTGTCTTCAGGGTCGGCTTTTTTTAAAACCGAAGTTAAAATCTCGTCAGCTTTTCCGCAGAAAAACGTGCTGTTTTTAATATCATTTTTCTTCGCATTATCTCTCGCATCATTTACCGCTTGCTCAACAACTTCAATCCCATACACTTTTTTACAATCCTTTAAAAAAAACTTAAGTTAAAAATAATTAAAAATTAATTAGACCTTAGCCAGGCATAAGCCTAAAGTTCCAGTCCCGCAGCAAACATCAACAACAACAGTTTCTTTATCGACGCTAGCTAAATTTTTGACACAATCAACCAAAAGTTCGGCACAGCGGGAATTAACTTGAAAAAATGATTCTGGAGATATTTTAAATTTCAGACCACACAGAATCTCTTCTATGTATTCTTTCCCATAAAGTAATTCTGGGGCAATAAATTGCTGTCCTTTAACACTGAAGAAACAAATAATTAATTAATTAAAAAAAATAAAAATACAAACTTTCTGGGCATCAAACGAAAATATAAAGAGTCCAATTTAAGAGTTTCTTTAAGGAAAAATTCCTTTATTTTGAACTTTACGGCCTGGATTTCGCTTTCCGAAAGTTGCTGAGGGTCGAAACCGACAATAAGCATCAACTCATCCGTTTGTGTGCCTACACGAGCCGTTAGCATTTTCCAATTTCCGGTTACAGTCTTCGGAGAATAAGGCTCATATTCAGATTCTTGAATGAACCTTTGAAAAACCTGAAATTCGTTTAAAAAAATAAAAAGCATATAAAATCATCTACCTTTGTCGCTTCTAACATTATAGAAGGGATAATTTTAACTTCTTCAACAGAAGAAACATTGACGCTTCCGCTGGCGTAAGAAGCCAAACGAAAACCAACAGTCCTCTCCCCTGTTATATCATTTTTTGCTAAAAATATTAATTTAAAAAAATGTTTAGAATAAAAATTAAAAATTTACCTATAGAGAATTCACATTTATTTCTATATTTTTCTGTAAAATCCTTTAAACTTTGAATTGGATGTAGCTTGCAAAGAAGGCCATCATTATTCTCTTTTTGTTCTTTGAGCCATTTTTTCAATATGTTATTTTTACTTAGGGTTGCTCCGAGTTGGTTTAAGGCTTTTATAGCATTTTTATGTTTAAGCGAGAGCTAAATAAACAAAGTTTTATACAGGGTGTCCGGATGGCACACGGAGAGTGTTAAAAAGTGGTTTTATGAAAAAAAGTAAAATGTGAACTTAATTTAAGGGGATATGAGGGTTTTAAGTTGGTTGCTTTGTACATTTTTCGTTGTGAGCAACGGTTTTCGGTTTTTCCCTTCCATCTTGGAAACCGTCGCTCAAAACGAAAGAATGTCCTAAGTAAAAGTTGTAGCTACGGAAATTTACTACATAAAATATCTTATTGGTTTTTCCCGTCAGAGCAATATTTTAGGAGATATGAAGGTTTTAAGTTTTCAGACAGGCTCTGTAGGATTATTAGTTTTAACCTCATAACTCCTTAAATATTGCTCTTACGCAAATAATGAATAAAGAAATTTGTGTAGGAAATCTTTGTACTTACAACTTTTACTTAGGACATTTTTTCGTTTTGAGCGACGGTTTCCGAGATAGAAGGGAAAAACCGAAAACCGTTGCTCACAACGAAAAATTTGCAAAGCAACTCACTTAAGAACCCTCATATCTCCTTAAGTATTGCTCTGACAAAAAAACCAATGAGGTCTTTTTTTGTAGGAAATTTTTGTAGCTACGACTTTTATTTAGGACGTTTTTTTGTTTTGAGTGACGGTTTCCGAGATAGAAGGGAAAAACCGAAAACCATTGATAACAACGAAAAATTTGCAAAGCAACCAACTTAAATACTTCCATATCTCCTAAAGTATTGCTCTGACGGATAAAACTAATAAAATATTTTATGTAGTAAATTTCAGTACCTACAACTATTACTTAGGACATTTTTTCGTTTTGAGCGACGGTTTCCGAGATAGAAGGGAAAAACCGAAAACCGTTGTTAACAACGAAAAATTTGCAAAGAAACTCACTTAAAAACCATCATACCTCCTTAAGGGGGGGTTTACATTTTACTTTTTTTTTTTTTTTTTTTTTTTTTTTTTTTTTTTTCATAAAACCATTTTTTAACGCTCTCCCTTATGGTGTTTTCGGACACCCCGTAGATATAAATATAGTAATATGATATATAAATATTATAATTATAATATAGTATACCTGATCTTCATAACTTAAAGAATGTAAAGGTGTTACACTATTTAACAACGCTTCCTTTTCTTCTTCTACTGTTTTGTACCCTTGGTTTTCATTATTTTGCATTTTTTTCAAAAAGGATCTGGTACTGGTTGAGACAACTAAAACAAAATAAAAAAAATAATAAAAGGCAGATTCGGGTGTATTCATAAGATTTATGAATATGTATTCATAAGCATTTTTAAATTTACTACAAAAAAAGTAGTTTTTTTTAATGTATTTACATAAATTTTAAAAACGAACCTTGGCTGTTAGCTTGTGATTTTTCCATGACGACTTATTTAAAATCTCCATCCCTTTTTCCCTTTCTTCATCAGACCTGAAACAAACGTAGGCCATTTTCCCAGGAATCTTCCCATTCGATTTCACCTTATTGCAGTTCAAATTGAGTTTTACGTTTAAAAATTTCCTCAGATCCTTAAAAAAAATTAAATTAATCACATTTACTATGCACAACATACTTTTAAGGAAAAATATTTCGGCAAGCCTCTTATTTCGATTTTGAACTTTTCGCTAGTAAAAGCCTCATTTTGAATGTAGGCAAAAGGATTGGAACCTTGCGACTCCATTTTCGTTTCATCTTTTGATGCACTGTCTTCCTGTGTGGAAGATTCTTCAACATTTACATCCATTGCAGTATTTTGTTGACAAACTTCGAATCAACACGTGGTTACCTCATGAGAAGGTTATAAATCAAGCTTTCAAACAAAATTTCCCGTCTATAACATGCTCAATTTTTGACAAATTTTGCATTTTTTTGTCGTTCATCATATCATAAATTATAATTGGATGCTGAATTTTTTCGTTTGAAATTTTATTGGCTAATTTTCACGGATGACGTAATAATAGAAAGCGGGGCAACTCTCGTTGGAAGGGGTTGCCACATATGCGGCAAAACGACGTCATCCTAAACAGCTGGAAAATATGCTTCAACCATGAATAGCTTGAGGTAGATTGTATACACAAAATAAAAATTAAAAAAATAAATAAAAATTTTTCGTTAAGGTAAATGATTAATTTCTATACGCTTGATGAAAATAGAAATGCTAATTTTAACATTTTATTTTCATTTTGTAACTTTTCAGTTATGGCCGGAAACGTCAATATACGTGACATCTTTTAAATAAACTAAAATCTTGAGAAGTTTTTTTGTACACGATGGCGAGTGTTGTGGATCAGACTCCGACTTCTGCGGAAACGACAGCGAATCTTTTCAACATGCAAGTCGACTCTGCTCCTGTTGTCGACTACTCTAGTATTAAATCAAAGGTATTAAAACGTTTGTTTTCGAATTTGTAGTTTATTTCTATTTTAGATGAGCCTGGTAAGCCCAACTTCGGAGCAGTATGATTTGCTTCAGAAGAAGCTGAAGGAAAGAGTTGAAAATGGGCGAGGAGAGACTATCTTTGAAGTTGGAGTTGGTGAAGGTATGTTTGATGCAGAGTATTCATACTCAAAATTAGAGTGTTTCACAATTCGACAACCTATGAATACTTACAATATTCATTTATAAAAGTTATGAATTTCCTCAAAATTGATAAGTTCTTTAATTTTTTAAACATAATTCACCCCAAAAAAACATAAATAAATTAATTAATTTCCATAAGTTCGTAAAAAAAGTACTAGTTTGAAGAGCTTCCAACGAAAACTTACTTAAAGAGAAGTATCTATATAGGAGGGGGAAGTATAGCGGAGGGGACGTAAAACGTGGGGGAAGTATAGCGGAGTGGGAAGTATATGGGAGGGGAAGTATAACGGAGGGGGAAGTATAAGGGAACGAAAGTATAACAGAAGGGGATGTATAAGGGAGGGAAAGTGTAAAAGAATTTTCCAAGTTCTTTTTTTCCGAAAATTTTCTAATTTTTTTTTTCGCAAATTTTTCTGTTTTTTCTCGAAATATTTTCCGGGTTTTCCTTTTTTTTTTTAAATATTTTCCAAGTTCTTTTTTTTGAAAATTTTTATAAGTGTCAAGGTAGAAATAATCGGCTCTTTGGCCTATGGATGTGCCTCTCGTAATGGGTAGAAGAATGAAATTTCTCCCTACTAAAAAAAATGATAATAATTAAAAAGTGGCAATTTTTTTTACACCAAAAATTCTTAAAAAATATAAGGAGTAATTGGTGAAAATTTGGTGAAAAAAAAAAGTTAAAATAATTAAATACTTAACAATATTGTGTTGATTAAAATTTATTCGAACAAATTTATGAATTTCTAGGAATTCCTTTTGTTTATGATTTATGAATTACTCAACTTGCTTTTTAAATTTTATTTTGTATTTTATTTCATTATTATTATTTTATATATTTTTTTTTGCTTTTTAAATATTCCCTTAAAGAAGTTATTGTGATACCCTCCACGTCAGGTTTTTTGGGAAGGGTCTTCCAGACCCCGGAGGGTCAAATCGAATATTGATCTTTACCGATCTCAACTTTGTATGTGGTGCCAGCCGGCCGTCCGTAGCCTTTTTTTTTCCGGAACACTTTACGGCCATAATTTTCAACCGATTTTCACCAAATTTTCTTTAGTCTGTGAATTTATATTTATGAATTTGTTAAAATTGATATAGTTTATTAATTTTTTAACATAATTTACCCCAAATTTAAAATGAATTAATTTAAACAAAATAAAAAGTACCTATTTCTAGAAATTTATTTTGAAAAGTACAAATTTCTAGAAATTCATTTCATAAAAGCACAAAAGTCTGGAAATTATTTATTTTTTAAGTATAAAAATCTATAAATTTTTTAAGAAATAAAGTTTAAAAAATTAAATATCACTATCATATTTATTATAAAAAAAAAAAATATGAATTCTAGTAATTCGTTTTGCTTATGATCTATGAATTACTTACTTTTTAAGTTTTTTAAAGAAATCCATACATTTTTATGAATTCCATTAAAATTTAAATAAATTGTTATTTAATTTTTAATGCACTTAAGGAGGTATGATGGTTTTTAAGTGAGTTGCTTTGCAAATTTTTCGTTGTTAACAACGGTTTTCGGTTTTTCCCTTCTATCTCGGAAACCGTCGCTCAAAACGAAAAAATGTCTTAAGTAAAAGTTGTAGGTACTGAAATTTACTACATAAAATATCTTATTAGTTTTTACCGTCAGAGCAATACTTTAGGAGATATGGAAGTATTTAAGTTGGTTGCTTTGCAAATTTTTCGTTGTTAACAACGGTTTTCGGTTTTTCCCTTCTATCTCGGAAACCGTCGCTCAAAACGAAAAAACGTCTTAAGTAAAAGTCGTAGCTACGGAAATTTCCTACAAAAAAGACCTCATTGGTTTTTTTGTCAGAGCAATACTTAAGGAGATATGAGGGTTCTTAAGTGAGTTGCTTTGCAAATTTTTCGTTGTGAGCAACGGTTTTCGGTTTTTCCCTTCTATCTCGGAAACCGTCGCTCAAAACGAAAAAATGTCCTAAGTAAAAGTTGTAGGTACAAAGATTTCCTACAAAAATTTATTTGTTTATTATTTGCGTAAGAGCAATATTTAAGGAGTTATGAGGTTAAAACTAATAATCCTACAGAGCCTGTCTGAAAACTTAAAACCTTTATATCTCCTAAAATATCGCTCTGACGGAAAAAACTAATAAGATATTTTATGTAGTAAATTTCCGTAGCTACAACTTTTATTTTGGACATTTTTTCGTTTTGAGCGACGGTTTCCAAGATAGAAGGGAAAAACCGAAAACCGTTGCTCACAACGAAATATGTACAAAGCAACCAACTTAAAACCCTCATATCCCCTTAATTTATTAATTATCACAGATTCATTTTTAATAAAATTGTAAATTTCCAAAAATATTTTTGGGTATAAATGTTTACATAATATTCATACTCCTACTCATAAATATGAATATTGTTTATATTGCACCTGTAATTATTTTAAATTTTCTTTTAGATGGAGAAGAGACAGGTTTAAATCCTGATGAGTTTGAAGCATCGGCAGCGACTTTGCAGTCGTTGGCGTCGACGCTGGATGCCGATTGTGTTCTCCTCAGGATGAAAAAAGGCGAAGAAGGAATGACCGGTCAATATTTAGTACGACGGAGGGTCATAGAACAAGATTTCCTCGAAATTCGAGTAGCTGTCGTCGGAAATGTCGATGCTGGAAAGTCCACTTTGTTAGGTGTCCTTACACACGGAGAGCTCGATAACGGAAGGGGTCATGCACGTCAAAATTATTCAGGCACAAACATGAAATGGAATCGGGTAGAACCAGCTCGGTCGGAAATGACATCCTTGGATTTGACAGCATGGGTATATTTTAAGTAGTTCAAATTGAATTTTTTCTAATTTAATTTTTAGGCAATGTTGTGAATAAACCTGAACACGGGTCTTTAGATTGGGTAAAAATTTGCGAAAGATCGTCAAAAGTGATAACTTTTATCGATCTAGCAGGGCATGAACGTTATTTAAAAACGACCGTTTTTGGTATGACAGGTCACGCTCCAGATTTTGGGATGCTTATGGTAAATATAATTTTGGTTTTTCGTTTTTTCTGATGGTTTCTTCAGGTTGGTGCAAATGCAGGGATTGTGGGGATGACGAAAGAGCATTTAGGATTAGCACTTGCGCTTTCTGTTCCCGTATTTGTCGTAGTTACAAAAATCGATATGTGCCCACCAAACGTTCTTCAGGATACGCTACGCCTACTTTGCCGAGTACTTAAATCTCCTGGATGTCGTAAAGTTCCTTTGATGGTCCGAACTAAAGACGAGGTCGTTGTTTCTGCGACGAATTTCGTTTCTGAAAGACTCTGCCCTATATTTCAAGTTTCAAATGTCAACGGTCAAAATTTAGATTTGCTCCGGATGTTTTTAAATCTTCTGACGACAAGAATGACTTGCCAGGACAGCGAACCGGCGGAGTTTCAAATCGATGATACTTATTCTGTACCTGTAAGTTTTATGATGAAACAGTGACGATAAAAATTGCTTTTTAGGGTGTCGGAACTGTTGTATCAGGTACAACTTTAAAAGGTGTCATCAGATTAAATGATACACTTATGCTTGGTCCTGATCCATTGGGACATTTCATTCCCATCGCTGTAAAAAGCATACATCGTAAGAGAATGGCAGTTCGGCAAGTTAGTGCATCTCAGACGGCATCTTTTGCTCTTAAAAAGGTTTTTTATAAATTCATTTTTTCAAAAATCTAACACAATTTTAGATTAAAAGATCTCAGATAAGAAAAGGTATGGTTATGGTGTCTCCAGCGCTGAATCCTACCGCTTGTTGGGAATTTGAAGGCGAAATTTTGGTCTTGCATCATCCAACTACTATCAGCTCTCGTTATCAAGCTATGGGTATAAAAAATATGTTGAAATTCCATACTTAAAATGTTTTAGTGCATTGTGGGAGTATACGGCAGACGGCGTCGATTCTATCGATGTCGAAGGAATGCTTACGGACAGGCGATAAGGCTCATGTACATTTTAAATTCATAAAGCATCCAGAATATCTAAAAGCGGGACAAAGACTTGTATTTCGTGAAGGTCGGACGAAAGCCGTCGGGAACGTTCTACGGGTTATACCACAAACTGGATCTCAGACTCAACCGCATAAAGGCCAATCGAAACCAAATAAAATGCTTCCGCAATCTCAAATTCAGAATCAGGTAAAACCCTTTTTATCCTCCATCATTAACATGCATGAATACACTAACAACTCGGTAGATCAAAAAAGATTCTTTGAAGGTCGTCGGGAAAGAAGACGGAGAGGGCGAAAATGCTGATAAGCGCGAAAATACGCCAGTTCGGAGCGGAAATGCGACCGCCAATTTACCGAACGGCTCTAAAAAAGGAAGGGGGAGACGAAGAGGTAGAGGCCGTTCTGGGGGAAACAATCCTCTTACGGAACAGAACCAAGTAGTACAACCACCACCTCGATTACAAACTTAATAAGTAATCAATAAAAGGTACATAGTGTGTGGTAGCTTTCTTTTATGTATTACTTGGTCACTCTTCTTAGTCTTTATAGCTTTGTTCCAACCTTCAAACTGGTTTGAAACTTCTGGAGCATGCGCAGAAGACGTCAAATCTGACGTCGCTCAAATTGTTGGACCGTCAAATCTGACGCGCTTCTGCTTATGCTCCAGGAGTTTCAAACTGTGGTTGGAACTAAGCTAATATTTAATTCAGCATGATCTAGATCAGGGATTCTCAAACTTTTTAGCCAGCAACCCTTTAATACTTGACAAAATATCTGACAGACCTCATTTTCCTTATTCAGTTTGAACGCCCTTAGAGTATCTATCGTTTTTTGGCAACAAAGTTGTTCAGACCATAATTTTGACCAAAAACCATTATTTCATATTTCTCGCTAACCGAAATTAACTGAGATTTGGGTAAGATTTGGGTCTGTTAACCAAATATTGGGCTGAAGGGCTAAAATTTTCCTTTGTTACAAAAAAGAAAGAAAAAATTCCAAGAACTTCGAAAACTCCTGTAAAAATGGGGTTTGTTTGCCAAAAAACCGAGAAGATATCCTAAAAATCTCTGTCTCAAGACCAAGAAAAACTTCCGACAATTCTGTGAAAAATGTATTTCCCTAAAAATCATGTGAAAATGAAGTTTTTCTGTTATAAAAGAAAAGAAATGGGAAACTTACAAAAATCCTGTGAAAACGGGGTTTCTCTGTCTCAAGACCAAGAAAAACTCCTGACAATTCTGTGAAAATTAGATTTCCCTAAAAACCCTGTAAAAATGGGTTTCTCTGTTAAGGGGATATGACGGTTTTAAGTTGGTTGCTTTGTACATATTTCGTTGTGAGCAACGGTTTTCGGTTTTTTCCTTCTATCGTGGAAACCGTCGCTCAAAACGAAAAAATGTCCTAAGTAAAAGTTGTAGCTTCGGAAATTTACTACATAAAATATCTTATTAGTTTTTTCCGTCAGAGCAATACTTTAGGAGATATGGAAGTATTTAAGTTGGTTGCTTTGCAAATTTTTCGTTGTTAACAACGGTTTTCGGTTTTTCCCTTCTATCTCGGAAACCGTCGCTCAAAACGAAAAAACGTCCTAAGTAACAGTCGTAGCTACGGAAATTTCCTACAAAAAAGACCTCATTAGTTTTTTTTGTCAGAGCAATACTTAAGGAGATATGAGAGTTCTTAAGAGAGTTGCTTTGCATTTTGAAAATGGGGTTTCTCTGTCAAAAAAGAAAAGGAAAATTCCCAAAAATTCTGTAAAAATGGGGTTTATCTGTCTAGAGAGCTAGGAAAACTCCCGACAGTCCTGTGAAAATTGGGTTTCCCTTACCATCCCTAAAAATACTGTAAAAATGGGGTTTCTCTGTCAAAAAAAAAAAAAAAAAAAAAAAAAAAAAAAAAAAAAAAAAAAAAAAAAAAAAAAAAAAAAAAAAAAAAAAAAAAAAAAAACTCCCAAGAATTCTGTAAAATTGTGGTTTCTCTACCTCAAGACTAAAGAAAACTGCTGACATCCCTGTGAAAATCGAGTTTCCCTAACCATCCGTAAAAATCCTGTAAAAATTTGGTTTCTTAGCCTCAAGACTAAGAGAAACTCCCAACATTCATGTGAAAATCGGGTCAATCTGTCTCAAGACCTAGGAAAACTTTCGATAGTCCTGCAAAATTGAGTTTCCTTGTGAATAACCAAATCTTTTGAAAAATGGGGTTTCTCTGTCAAAAAATCGAGGGAAGGAAACTCATAAAACTTCGATAAAAATGGGGTTTCTCGTCAAAAAAACTGAGGGAAAACCTCTGAAAATCTTGTAATAATTGGTTCTTCAATCTGGGAAAACTAGTGAAAATCCTGTAGAAATGTGGATTTCTAGTTTAATACCCTTTACCCCTTTAACTTTCCCTGGTTCCAGCGATTTTTTTTTTTTTATCAAACCCCCTGAAGATTTTAAGTGTAGTAAATTTACTTCAAGTTTTTATTTCTAATAATTTTTTTCTGTCATTTTTCAGATGAACAAATGAGCAATCCGAGGTATGACACATTTTTAAAATAGTTCAATCTTTTTTTTAAGCTTCAATTTTATAAATTTGCCCTAGGGTCAAAAGGTTTGTTTTATTACTAGGCAAAATTAAAAAAAAAATCTTTTCAATGTCCCATTCTGTTTTATTGTGCAATAAAAGATTTCTTTTATTTATTTATTTTCAGAACCCGGCTTAACGAAAATAAAACAAAAGTGAAAATTTGAGCACTTTATTTAAATTACATCAATGTCTATCGCCATATTTAAAAGTCCTATGCATATAAGCGAAGTGAATAAAGACAAGGAATAATAGATGAAAAACTGTCACTAAACTGCATACAATAAGTCTGGCGCCAGGTTTTGGAATCGTCATTAAAAGTACGACGACAATTTTAAATCCGCTGAGACCTCCGAATATAATCAGCGAAAGAAAGAATATGAAATTGCTTTGAAAATTAATCAAAGCGCAGGCTAAAATGGTAAAAATGTGACCGTAAAGTCCATATCCAAGTAATGATATGATTTCTATAAACTGAAGATCGGATTTACCTAATTTGACTAATAGGAAACAAAATGAAGGTAAGAAAGATGAATATAAGATTAAACTTAAGTAAGGTGGCGTCGCAAATAATGATAAAGGGTGTTTATAAGAATGGCCGATGTTTAAAAGAAAACCTAATATTAACAAAGCGATCAAAGGGCCTACAAAATCTACATAAACTCTTCTCGATTTTTCACCCAAAACGGGCGGAATGAACGACGAGCAGATGCGTAAAGGAAGTTGTTTCAATTGAGAAAAAGATGTATAAAATGTTGTTTTCAATTTAGGCTTTTCTAGCCTTTCGTAATCTGGGTGTTCGATAAAAATAACCGAATGTTTCGCCATATTTATTTTTTAGCCTGTTTCTCTAAATTTTCTTTGGCATCCTTCAGCGACTTGACGATTTTTTCGGCTAAACCTTTAAAATTGCTTTCGGCGACTTTTCCGATGTTGTCTTCTTGTATTGTTTTAGATCGCTGGATGAAATAGACGACCCACTTTGCCGCTCTGCGAATTGGGTAGGATTCTGAGAGTCTTTCTATTAACTTTTCATTCATCAAAAACCTGAGAAGAAACCTGAACATTTTATATCTTCGGTATATCAAATGAGCACATGGTTCGATATTTCAATAATAATTCTCTTTTCAATCTAAGCTGCTTCCGAAGTGCCTCCAATTTTTCCAACTGCTGCTCTTTGTTGTATTCAACACCTGGTAGCTGCTTCACCTAAAAAACACTTTAGCCTTATAAAAATCATATGAGACAAACCTGTTCTTTAGCTTTTTCTAATTTCTTATGCAAATCTAGAACTTTCTGGCTGATATCTTGAGGGGCTCCGCTTGTCTTCTGCGTTGTGTCCAAAGGGTCCCTTTCAAGGCTAAATAAAATGTAAAACCAAAAGTAAAAAAAAGGTCGAGGATATTTACCCTCTAATAATATCGTAAATTATTGGCAAAAAGTCAACATCCACATCCTCGACGTTAAGAGTAGACGGTGCTTCGGGAGCGGGCTGCTCTTGATTTTCACTCGTAGCTTCCATAACTCAATCCCATTACTGATTAATTAATTATTTAAAAAAATAAAAAGAACTTTCTTTTTATCAATTTTAAAGTAAAATAATTTTTACAACCGGGAGAGAAGGTTATAAATCAAAAATCGCTTATAGGATCACATGTTACATAGGAGCTGATACGTTTGTGTACGTTAATTACGTAATTCCCTAGATAAAAGTGATTAGAAATAAAGTTATTTTTGGGTAAATAGAATTTTTAAAACGTCAAAGGTATATTCTAATTTATTATTTAATTCATATAATATTGACAGTATCATCGATGATACACTAGCAGGTTCCTGTGATCATTGATCCTACTTTCCCGCCTTTTTTACTTTTTCCCGCCTTACATTATCAGTTGATAACAGAAACTGTCGTGCTGTGTTTATTTATTGTTGTTAATAATGGATGTAGCGGAAGTTGAATTCTTGGCGGAAGAAGTTGAGATAGAAATTATTCCTAAATTCAGCGATCCACGAGTTTACCATTTAATCTGCGGCGATTTCGGTCCATTACGAGCAGGTATTCCATGCTCCGTTCCCATTTGGTTTGCTGTTGATTTAAAAAAACGTCAAAGATGTTCCATTGTCGTCCCTGATTGGCTCAACGTGACCACACTAGAGCTTCTTATACAAGAAGAATGGCGTAACGCGTAAGTTCTTCATTTTGGGTTCTTTTCATTTTTGTTTTAGACATTTCACGAGGATGCCAAGCGATCATTACATGGGTATCGCTCATTTGTTATTTTCTAATGCAGTCGATGATATCCCCGATGCTGAGCGCGTCCGATCTTTAATAGTTGTATGTATTCTCTGTTTCTGTATCCATTATATTGTATGTTTTGTAGGAATTATGGTGTGCTCGAATAGCTAAAGCTAGAACATCAGCAATTACTTTTATTTCTAAAGATAAAGGTAGACATGCTGCCATCGACCATATGAATCAAATGGAGATTTGTACAATACGCCCAGTTCTTAACGATGCTCTAGACACAGTCGCTAGCTTAAGTGTAAGTATTCTACTTATCAACAACTTCAGCAAACTTCAGATTTTAAGTAATACGGTCCGCCAAACATTTGTTGCTGCTTGTTAAGTTCGGCAATTCCTGTTCTAGAACGCCCAAATTGGAATACAGGGTGTTCCAACGAGAGTGGACCAGCAGCTTTACACCAAAGTATTTAGTTTTTAAAAAAAGTTTAATGTAAATCCCCCTTATTTTTGGATAAATGTCGTTTGAGTTTTTAACTTCCTTAAGGGGATATGAGGGTTTTAAGTTGGTTGCTTTGTACATTTTTCGTTGTGAGCAACGGTTTTCGGTTTTTCCCTTCTATCTTGGAAACCGTCCTACGTAACGAAAAAATGTCCTAACTAAAAGTTGTAGCTACGGAAATTTACTGCATAAAATATCTTATTAGTTTTTTCCGTCAGAGCAGTATTTTAGGAGATATGAAGGTTTTAATTTTTCAGACAGGCTCTGTAGGATTATTAGTTCTAACCTCATAACTCCTTAAATATTGCTCTTACGCAAATAATGAATAAAGAAATTTTTGTAGAAAATCTTTGTACCTACAACTTTTACTTAGGACATTTTTTCGTTTTGAGCGACGGTTTCCGAGATAGAAGGGAAAAACTGAAAACCGTTGTTAACAACGAAAAATTTGCAAAGCAACCAACTTAAACACTTCCATATCTCCTAAAGTATTGCTCTGACGGAAAAAACTAATAATATATTTTATGTAGTAAATTTCAGAACCTACAACTTTTACTTAGGACGTTTTTTCGTTTTAAGCGACGGTTTCCGAGATAAAAGGGAAAAACCGAAAACCGTTGTTAACAAAGAAAAATTTGCAAAGCAACCAACTTAAATACTTCCATATCTCCTAAAGTATTGCTCTGACGGAAAAAACTAATAAAATATTTTATGTAGTAAATTTCAGTGCCTACAACTTTTACGTATGACATTTTTTCGTTTTGAGCGACGGTTTCCAAGATAGAAGGGAAAAACCGAAAACCGTTGTTAACAACAAAAAATTTGCTAAGCAACTCACTTAAAAACCATCATACCTCCTTAAAGAAGTTATTGTGATATCCTCGACGTCGGGTTTTTGGGGAAGAGTCTTCCAGACCCCAGAGGGTCAAATCGATTAGTGATCTTTACCGATCACAACTTTGTCTGTCGTGCCGGCCGGCCGTCCCTAGCATTTTTTTTTTCAAGAACACTTTATGGCCACAGTTTTCAACTGATTTTCACCAGATTTTTACCAAATTTTCTTTCGTCAGTGAACAAGAAACTAACGAGGGCGATTTTTGAATTTCGACAAAATGGTGTCTGTTTGAAATTTTAAAAAATTCGCTGCGGCCGAACCGTTGGTCCGATTTTCACCAAATTTTCACCAAAGACTCCTTATATTATTTTCGAATTTTTGGTGTAAAAAAATTGCTACTTTTTAATTATTGTTTTTTTAGTAGGGAGAAATTTCATACTTCTACCCATTATGAGAGGCACATCCGTAGGCCAAAGAGCCCATTATTTCTATCTTGACACTTCGAAAAATTTTCGAAAAAATAGAACTTAGAAAATTTTTCAGAAAGAAAAAAAAGAAAACCCGGAAATTATTTAAAAAAGTCGGAAAATTTTTTGAAAAGTTATACCGTTACACTTCCCCTCCCTTATACTTCCTCCCCCATGAGGTGCATAGCCTCTGGCAGGCCCAGGATGTTCCTGAGGAGCATCACCTCTGGCAGGCCTAGGATGTTCCTGAGGAGCATCGCCTCTGGCAGGCCCAGGATGTTTCTGAGGAGCATTCCTTACACTTCTCCCTTATATATCCCCCTCCGTTATATTTTCGTTCCCTTATACTTCCCCTTCCGTTATACTTCACCCTCTGTTATACTTCCCCCTCCGTTGTACGTCCCTTCTGTTAACCTTCCTCCTATATTGTTACTTCTCTTAAGGAGGTATGATGGTTTTTAAGTGAGTTGCTTTGCAAATTTTTCGTTGTTAACAACGGTTTTCGGTTTTTCCCTTCTATCTCGGAAACCGTCCCTCAAAACGAAAAAACGTCCTAAGTAAAAGTCGTAGCTACGGAAATTTCCTACAAAAAAGACCTCATTGGTTTTTTTGTCAGAGCAATACTTAAGGAGATATGAGGGTTCTTAAGTGAGTTGCTTTGCAAATTTTTCGTTGTGAGCAACGGTTTTCGGTTTTTCCCTTCTATCTCGGAAACCGTCGCTCAAAACGAAAAAATGTCCTAAGTAAAAGTTGTAGGTACAAAGATTTCCTAAAAAAATTTCTTTATTCATTATTTGCGTAAGTGCAATATTTAAGGAGTTATGAGGTTAAAACTAATAATCCTACAGAGCCTGTCTGAAAACTTAAAACCTTCATATCTCCTAAAATATTGCTCTGACGGAAAAAACCTATAAGATATTTTATGTAGTAAATTCCTGTAGCTACAACTTTTACTTAGGACATTTTTTTCGTTTTGAGCGACGGTTTCCAAGATAGAAGGGAAAAACCGAAAACCGTTGCTCACAACGAAAAATGTACAAAGCAACCAACTTAAAACCCTCATATCCCCTTAAAGGAAGTTTTCGATGGAAGCTCTTCAAACCAGTACTTTTTGTAGGACTAAATGTTTTGCTGAGCAATGAAATTGCTGGTCCACTCTAGTTGGAACCCGCAGTATACCCAGCGTTCTGCTCACTTTTACTTGGATTGTCATAAATAATCAACTTGATCATCTTCTATCCGTGTTGTTTTCACCCTTTTCTTCTTTCTCTCAATTTGATTTTATCGAACTTCCTTTTGTTAAACGCATTATTCTCATTTTTCAGGCACCTCTCGACCCATCAAGTTATTTGAATATGTCGTCATTTATACCACAATCTGAATCTCAGTCTCAACCGTCCACATCGCATTCCGAATCAGTGTCTTCTTGAGGTATTCTATTTATTCAGTCCTCTTTCTCCAGATTGCAGAACTCCCATTTTTATAAGACTGGTCCATACAATCATTGATTGATTCTGTTTATATTCTTTATTTTTGTACTTCTTAGGGATGTAACTAGTTACCATCAAGAAATAAAAAAAAATTTCATACATGGCGGTTTATTATTAAAGACATAGAAAAATCACATTTTTACAATCTTATGCGAAAGGTTGAATATAATTCAAAATCACTTTGTGACTAACTACAGGACTTTGGCAAAATAAAAAGTTGAAGACTATTTTAAACCTAAGTGCTATACAGACTAATATTTAGTAAATGAGATCATAAAAATAAGTCTAAATGTTTATTTTATACACTTTTGAATTGGTAATAGTGCGAGTTTTTGTACAAAATTTACAATGGTCGGCTGAATGCTAAACAGCGACGATTTTACTTGGGTCGACTTTTATTCTGATGAATAATGTGTCGTCTTTGACAAATCCTCTTTTGTAGAGGGCTTCATGTGAGATGAATCTTGGAAAACCGAATCCGAGAGTATCTGGTTCTTTACTCGGCCTTTGGAAGTTTTCCCATGTTGGATCTGGGATGAAGCTTTCAACGATATTACATGCCTGAAAAAAATATGAGTTGTGTACAAATTTATGAAATGTTTGCTTACTTTTTCGCTTTGGTCGAAAAGTGTGAATGCGACTGAATGCGAGAATGGCCATTTAAGCAAAGCGTCGTATTCGCCAGGAAGTATTTTGATGTAGAGAGAAAGATGGGTCCCTTCTCCGGTTCCGTTTCCATTTGGGAAAAGAGAAGCCTGAAGTTTATATCCAAATTGTGAAGTGTACCATGATGGAGAAATCATCTCCACTCCATCTTTACTCTGCGCATCGGCCATTTTTGAGCTGAAGTCTGCAACTTTCCAAACTAAAGTTCCAGATGTGTTGATTGAAAGGCGCGAAATGGCTGATTTCAAGCTTGAAATTTGATGTTGTTGGCGAGATACAAGATTGCACATTAAGGATAGATGTTGTTGGGTGTTTTCATCTAGATGTCGTTCCATGTTGACTCCTCGTAGTCCTTTGAATCGACAGCCGGCATCTTTGTATACGCATGGTGTCAAAGGTGACGTACACTGATCTTTCAAATGTGATTCGATTTCTTCTCTTGGTAACGGTGAAAATGGGCATCTGTTAGGACAAGGTACTGGCACTCGAAGACATTTCGTTTGATGTGCTGTTAAAGTGTCTGAGACGAAACTTTGACCGCAGTGCCTGCATGGGACCAGACGTTTGACGCATTCTGCAGCCTTGTGTCTCGCGAGATGTCTTCTCTGCAGACGTGCTCCACATTTGTTTTCACAATAGAGGGGCTCTTTTGGGCAAGTTCCTGTATGAGAGTCTAGCGCAGGGCCCGAAAAGTCGCTCAAACAAAACTCGCATCTTTCAGTCCTTGCTGGGCACGTATATCTCAAATGGTCTTCCATCAATACTTTTGGAATTTGAGCACCACAGAGTTTAGTGCATGGCATCGTATCATATTTACAAGCATTTAAATGCGCCTTAAGTTTTCGGAGCTGATCACTCCATTTGCAGCCCTCTTTGTGGTGTATGCAGTACACAACTGAACTCATTATATCTTTCTCCGTATCAGATATCTGAAACAAACAACATTTTTATTACTTTCTTGTTCCCCTTTTTTCACTTCACCAATTTCTAAAAATTGCTCATTTTCACGAGGGTCAAAACCTTTAGAACAAAAAAAAAAAGGAAACTTGTAATTATTCAGTTGGTTTTCGTGGGAACGAAAGAACGTCGTCCAACTTTTTTTATCTAACATTCCGAGTATTTTATTACCATCCGGTTGTCGAATATCCTTAAATAGTTACTGCTGAATGTAAACCAACTTTCCTTGAAACTACAAAGCCCTTATAAGGCCTCAACTAATTATTAAATATCTTTTTATTCTCCCCTCGACTTAAAATTAAAAATGACGAAAGACAGTGACGATGCGAACGCCATTTAGCTGACTTCCGGCCCCTTAAGAAACCGGTCTGAACAAACAAAAGAAATTTTAAGAAGATAATTAAAAAGTAAGCAAAATTTTTTCGCATGGTCAAAAACCTAATTTTTAACAGTTGTAATTGAGGAAAAACGGCCGAATTGTCAAAAACGATTACGACATTTCCTTTTTCTTTCTGCTCTAAAAAAGGTGATTGAAATCTCTTTCATAGGGAAGATGGAGAGAATAGCTTAAGATCATATTTTTATAACAAAAACTTCATACTTTTTGGGGAAAAAAAAGTTTAAAAAGTTCGTAAGTTACAAAAAAAATCACAAGCAAGGATATAAGGGCACAGAAGGGCTGCCTTTTCTTCTTCTTTCAAATTCCTTAAAGAAGTTATTGTGATACCCTCGACGTCGGGTTTTTGGGGAAGGGTCTTCCAGACCCCGGAGGGTCAATATTGATCTTTACCGATCTCAACTTTGTCGTGGTGCCGGCCGTCCGTAGCATTTTTTCCGGAACACTTTACGGCCACAGTTTTCATCCGATTTTCACCAAATTTTCTTTAGTCGGTGAACTAGAAACTAACGAGGGCGATTTTTGAATTGCGAAAAAATGGCGGAGATATGTCTGTTTGAAATTTAAAAAATTCGCTGCGGACGAACCGTTTGTCCGATTTTTACTAAATTTTCACCAATTACTCCTTATATTTGTTAAGAATTTTTAGTGTAAAAAATTGCCACTTTTTAATTATAATTTTTTTTAGTAGGGAGAAATTTCATACTTCTACCCATTACGAGAGGCACATCCGTAGGCCAAAGATCCCATTATTTCTACCTCGACACTTAAAAAAAAATTTCGAAAAAAGCACTTAAAAAATTTTTCAGAAAAAAAAGAACAAAAAAAAAAAGAAAACCCGGAAAATAATTCGGAAAAAAAACTCGGAAAAATTTTTCAAAAAAACTCGGAAAATTTTTCAAAAAAACTTAGAAAATATACTTCCCTTATACTTCCCCTCCGTTATACTTCCCTTCCTTTATACTTTCGTTCCCTTATACTTCCCCCTCCGTTATACTTCCCCTCCCATATACTTCCCCTTTGTTATACTTCCCCCTCCTATATTGTTACTTCTCTTTAAGAAAGTTTTCGTTGAAAGCTCTTCTAACAAGTACTTTTTAAATTTTTTTCCTTACGTCTTCTATTTGTTGAATGCGGTGAAACATTGCACTGCAGCATAGGTCCATAATAAAATGTCAAAAAAAATTAAAACTACACGAAAAATAAAAAAAGACGCGTATCAACACATGCTAACAATCCGCAACTCCACACGGGACTGTTTTATTCCTCTTCATTCTTTTTTTCCCCTTTCGTTTCCCCACTTGAGAAAAATACACACAACACACTTTACCCACGCTGTCTTTGTCACTAACCCTTTACAAGAAACTCGAACGGTTTTCGGTTTTTTCCCTTCTATCTTGGAAACCGTCGCTCAAAACGAAAAATGTCATAAGTAAAAGTTGTAGGTACTGAAATTTACTACATAAATATCGTATTAGTTTTTTCCGTCAGAGCAATACTTTAGGAGATATGGAAGTATTTAAGTTGGTTGCTTTGCAAATTTTTCGTTGTGAGCAACGGTTTTCGGTTTTTTCCCTTCTATCTCGGAAACCGTCGCTCAAAACGAAAAACGTCTTAAGTAAAAGTCGTAGCTACGGAAATTTCCTACCAAAAAGACCTCATTGGTTTTTTGTCAGAGCAATACTTAAGGAGATATGAGGGTTCTTAAGTGAGTTGCTTTGCAAATTTTTCGTTGTGAGCAACGGTTTTCGGTTTTTTTCCCTCGGAAACCGTTGCTCAAAACGAAAAATGTCCTAAGTAAAGTTGTAGGTACAAAGATTTCCTACAAAATTTCTTTATTCATTATTTGCGTAAGAGCAATATTTAAGGAGTTATGAGGTTAAAACTAATAATCCTACAGAGCCTGTCTGAAAACTTAAAACCTTCATATCTCCTAAAATATTGCTCTGACGGAAAAAACCAATAAGATATTTTATGTAGTAAATTTCCGAAGCTACAACTTTTACTTA
The DNA here is from genome assembly GCA_014119065.1 of Orius insidiosus. NCBI lineage: Eukaryota > Metazoa > Arthropoda > Insecta > Hemiptera > Anthocoridae > Orius > Orius insidiosus. The sequence continues at coordinate 109,883 of JACGAQ010000055.1, read as the reverse complement.
GGACATTTTTTCGTTTTGAGCGACGGTTTCCAAGATAGAAGGGAAAAACCGAAAACCGTTGATCACAACGAAATATGTACAAAGCAACCAACTTAAAACCCTCATATCCCCCTAAAAAACACAAAATGAGAAACATTTTCCATAAATATCCGTGGGAAGAAAAGAAGTGCTAATCGAAAATAAGCGTTACGAGAGCATTTTCAACGTTTCCACGGCATTTACGCCGTGAAAGTGAAGAGAAACAATTCTTCCTCGGGCTTTACAACCGGTGGTCATAAATTGCGTTGGGAAGGAAAAAAAAATAGTTTCTTAAGACTTCGCTTGTAGGCTTCGGATGCTTTTTTGCGGCTTCTTTCCTGTACTAAAAAAATGTTGGAGTTCATATAGCACTCCTCTTGTCAAGAGGGACAATTGGGTTTTATGGCCAAAATGAAGGGTCAGTTTGGCTTACTGCAATTAAAGCTAAATTAGAGTCAGAGTCTATAATTAGAACCCCGTTCCAGCCCAACTAATCATTCGTAGCAGAAAATTTATTCGAGTGCTGTACCGGAACCGGTGTTGTTCCGGTCAGCTGTCTCGTTTTGTATTCGGGCTCGTGTGTGCCCCCGGAAAGATGGAAGAAGTTGTCAGGACCATGCCTTTCGCAATAGGCACGTCGTGGGAACTTCCTTTCCCGATCATTGCCCATATCCGGCGGCTAGCCACCAGCCTCAAGTCAAAGATTCAATTTTCGACTTCCGCCAAGTTTGAAATGAGTTGAAGGACCGCGACATGTCGCTAATAGCGGATAAAATTTTGAACCCAATATTTAAAGAGAGTTTATCCTAATAGGAGTTATGTCGTGTAGGACTGGTTTGCTGCACCCATCACGCGAACGGCAATAAGTTCCCACGCCTCCTCAAGACCTGTGCCCTCCGATTTGACGATTACTCATATCTCGGGTTCTAATTCGGGTTGATCGTTAAAGCTTATTTGTTTAAAAACTCTCATTGGTTGAAAGACGCGTTTGACCAATGGAATTTAAGCGGCATAAAGCGAAGGGGGAAAAAAGTGAGTGCCTTCCCACAATAAGTCCTGTCGGGCACTTCAGAATACATTACCGACAAAAGAATGTGTCAAACTCGATCTATCACTCTTTCGAAACACGTCTTTCGAAACAGTCATGAAACAAAATTCAAATTATAAGAAGAAAATGCGCTGACGGCATTTAATCCTATGTACGGTAATGTTTGACACGCGTTTTGAAGACACAAAAGTTTTCATCATTCATAAAAATAGGGTTTCCTTTTACGGAATTGGCCGTAATCCAATAAGCGATTTCTTTCCCATGGGATTAGTTTTGAGAAACGGACGACGACCTCGATCACAATCTGATGATGTTCAGGATACAAAAAAGGATTCATTTCGAAGGACAAAAAGACAAAATATTCCTTTCTTCAGGCTTAAAATAGCCAAACCTGCAGGTCATTATCCTTATGTGTCATTTGCAATTTTCTTTTTAAACCTACAGAACCTGTAATTTTCACATTTTAAAAGTTGTAACACATTCTGACTTTCCATACGGCGAGATCCGCGTATATGGCAAAAGGGGAGAGAGTGACGGAGTAAATAAGGATGAAATGGGGAAGAAAGGGGAACGGCCTTGACCTCCCTTCTTAGCAGGTTTTAAATATTTGGGTTATCCCATTTCCGGTCATTTAGCAGCAATTAAGACATCTTAAACAAATTAATCCCTTCACAAATGGTATTTCCCGTTGGGTGGAAAGCTAACGCATTGAGATTGCAGTATAATGATAAGAGGAAGGAAGAAATCGAAGATTGCTTAGGTAAATATGCTAGATTGATAGGCAATGACCGATAAGATAAAACTATATTTGACATTTCAACTCAAACTATTGACATCGAAGATAATCTACCTAAAAACTGCAATATTGAAGACGTATTCAATTGACTTTAATCAAGTTTTTCCGGTGCAAAATTTGGGTTTACTTACATCAGGATTGCTGGAGACAGGAGTGATGTCCTTTTCTTGAGGTGGGCTCCCCTTAGATGGGAAAGCCGAGCTGGAAAGCTGAGGGTTTTTGTCCACTGGGCGAAACTTCGTACCATCTTCGTTCTTCTTGCACGGACAGTCAAAGAACGACTGAAGAGTAAACTAAGCGGGTAGCAACACGCCTACCCTCGTGCACACCCGGATCCCCTTCTTTCATCCACCGTCCTTGCCCTCTTGGTGGGGGAAGGTCATTTTAAAGACACCCACAAAGCACATACGAGTAACATTTTTATCCTTTTTTTTAACTAACTTTTTATTTGGATTTTGATCACGACGTGAAGGATCCTTTGTTTATTTTTTAAATATGTTTTCCTCAGGAAATGTTTCTTGTTTCTCTCTAAAGGATGTCGACTCCGCACAAACAAATGCAATTATACGTCCAAAGTATATGTAAATACAGTCAACGGTGAAATCCTGGAATTCGGACATACAATTTAAAAACCGGGACACACGAAAATGCTACTCATTTCTTATTCACGAACCTGTTGACAGAATCGTATTTTATGAAGGTGCACGAAACGAACAATCTTGCTGAAAGTTGCTAGGCTTATGGTAGCTCCCAAAATACTTTCGAATTGCATATTATGTGTCAACAGGTATTTAATGGGCTGAGGTCAAAGAGGTGCGGGCCGAGAACTTGTTTGTTCCTGCCTCCGGAGACTTGCACAGGCTTGCTCGCGGATCAAAGGACGTTCCCAAACAAAAAAAGGACTGAAGAAGTCAGACAAGTGAAAAAGAACCGTGTCGAATGCCGTAGGAATACGAACCTTTTGTCCGTCTCAACAATATTCCTTATGCGACCATTATGATATCATTTCGGTCATCCCTTTTAAAATTCCTCTTTTCGTGTAGACGACCCTTTTTGGTTTTTCGAAACCGCATTTTTGCAAGTTTTGAAATCTGACGGATCTATATTGAATGCACAGAAGGTCGTACGGTCATGACGTTATGAGCTTGCACGAACTTGTGCCTCGTGAAGAATGATGCAACATCTCATCACGAGTACCTCGGGAGACTTTCTCTGAAGGATTTAGCCAAGATTCTTTTTTTTCCGGTCACCACCCTTTCAATTCGATAGTCTAATTTTTGAACTAATCTGTGAGGTTGTTTTATTATTGAATTTTTTAAAAATTACATAAGATTCTGATGTAATATGAACACCCGCGTTTGACTTTTACTAAATATTAACTGACACACTTTCATTAAGTCATTAAAAAGGAGAGTTTCACAAAAAACTAATGGTTTGAAGAGCTTACAACGAAAACTTCCTTAAAGAGAAGTAACAATAAAGGAGGGGGAAGTATAACGGAGGGGACGTACAACGGAGGGGGAAGTAAAAGTCAGGGGAAGTATAACGGAGGGGGAACTATAAGGAAACGAAAGTATAAGGGAGAAGAAATATAGCGGAGGGGGAAGTTTTTTTTTTTTCGAACAATTTTCCAAGTTTTCTTTATTTTTTTTTCGAAAAATTTTCAAATTTTTTTTTTATTTTCCGAGTTTTTGTTTTTTCCTGAGAGTTTCTTTTTTTATGAAAATTTTTTTAAAGTTTTTTCAAGAAATTTATGTTTTTTTATCGAAAAATTTTTTAAAGTTTTTTTGTCAAAAAATTTTTTTTTTTTTTTTTTTTTTAATTTTCTGAGTTTTTTCCCAAAAATTATCCGGGTTTTCTTTATTAAATTTGCGCTTTTCTGAAAAATTTTTTAAGTTCTTTTTTTTCGAAAATTTTTCGAAGCGTCAAGGTAGAAATAAGGTTCCTCTTTGGCCTACGGATGTGCCTATCGTAATGGGTAAAAGTATGAAATTTCTCCCTACTAAAAAAAATGTGTAATTAAAATGTGGCAATTTTTACACCAAAAATTTGTCAAAAATATAAGGAGTAATTGGTGAAATTTTGGTGAAAATCGGACCAACGGTTCGGCCGCAGCGAATTTTTTAAAATTTCAAACAGACATATCTCCGCCATTTTTTCGAAATTCAAAAATCGCCCTCGTTAGTTTCTTCTTCACCGGCTAAAGAAATTTGTGTAAAAATTTGGTGAAATTTTTGGATGAAAACTGTGGCCGTAAAGTGTTCCGGAAAAAAATGCTACGGACGGACGGCCGGCACCACAGACAAAGTTGAGATCGGTAAAGATCAATATTCGAATTGACCCTCCGGGGTTCTGGAAGACCCTTCAAAAACCCGACGTCGAGGGTATCACAATAACAAGAAGCGGTACTTCAGAAGTCAAAAATTATGGTTTTCCTTGTAAATGACGTTTTAAAATTGCTTAGAAGTGCCGGCTGAGAGGAAGTAACTTGACAAAAAAAAAAGTTGCCCGCATGATTTTATGGGGTTATTTTGACACGAAGACTTAAGAAGGAGCTTCGTCTGACAGCCGATACTTCCTTTCCAAGCAGATGTTGAAGATATGAAATAAGATTCGGCAAAAACAGGTACTTCCTCGCTTCAAGAATCCCTTTACGTAAAGTGACACCGGAGAATGAGAAAAATTATTTTGGAAATCAAATATTAGTTTATAAGACAATGAGCTCTGCTCACGATGTTGGTTAATCACAGATTTCGTATCTCAGCACGAAGTGTGAAAATTGAAGGCCCACGCGTCTCTTAATTCAACCCCCTTATTGTTTGAGGAAGTTTTGAAACCCTCGTAGTACCATCGTATGGTGTTTTGAAGGATTTGATTGTAGATAATGACATAGGTTAAGCTGTTTAAATCCAAGACACCTGTATTAAACACGCGTTAGAACCTGGTCATTATCATGGGTCGACTACCAAACAACTCGGAAATCACTTGTGAACCTCCACATCCTTTGGGGCAATCAGAAAAAATAACGCAGACAATTTTTAAAAACACGAAGAGGCTTTTTAGCTCCTGAGGCACATGTAAAAACCTATTTGGTCGATTGATGTTTTGCTGTATAAAATAACTAGAGGCCAAAGAAGGCTGTGGGATCTTAGGTTCCGTTTATTCTTCACACGCTCTGGAATCCCATCCTATTGTCTTAAGCGGAGTAACACGTCACCTACGTATCAGTCGTTCAAATGCTATAACCTAGATCCTTATTTTTATAGAAACTAGGTAAGAGGGTGGGTAAAAATAATCAGTTTAGAGCTTAAAAGTAAAGAAAGTTCGACTTCTTTGTCAATGCTACCTTTTAGTCTACTTCTTGTGGTCATAGCCATTTGATTTGTCGACCATGCAGGTTTTTCAGGACAGAAGAGAAAAGTACTGGTTTAAAGAGCTTCCAACGAAAACTTCCTTAAAGAGAAGTAACAATATAGGAGGGGGAAGTATAACGGAGGGGACGTAAAACAGAGGGGGAAGTGTAACGGAGGGGGAAGTATATGGGAGGGGAAGTATAACGGAGGGGGAAGTATATGGGAGGGGAAGTATAACGGAGGGGGAAGTATAAGGGAGCGGAAGTATAACGGAGGGGAAGTATAAAGGAGTGGGAAGTTTTTTTTTTGCGAGAAATTTTTAAGTTTTTTTTTTAATTATCCGAGTTTTTTTGTTTTTTCCGAAAAATTTTTTAAGTTTTTTTTAAATTTCCGGTTTTTTTAAATTTGCGCCGTTTTTTCTCAAAATTTTTTAAGTTCTTTTTTTAAATTATATTAAAATTGATATGGTTTATAACTTTTTTAGCTTAAGTTACCCCCCCCCCCCCCAAATTAATCGATTAATTCCCAGAACTTCGTTTCAAAAGTAGCGTTTGGAGAGCTTCCAACGAAAACTTCCTTATAATATAGGAGAGGGAAGTATAACGGAGGGGAAGTATAACGGAGGGGAAGTATAACGGAGGGGGAAGTATAAGGGAACGAAAGTATAACGAAGGGGGATGTTTAAGGGAGGGAAAGTATAACGGAAGGCGAAAAAAATTTTCTAAGTTTTTTTTTTTTTTTTTTAAATTTTCCGAGCTTTTTTTTTTCGAAAAATTTTTATGATTTTTTTTAAAAAACTTTTTTAAGTGTCAAGGTAGAAATAATGGGCTCTTTGGCCTACGGATGTGCCTCTCGTAATGGGTAGAAGTACAAAATTTCTTCCTACTAAAAAAAATAATTGAAAAGTGGCAATTTTTTCACACCAAAAATTCGTAAAAAATATAATGAGTAATTGGTAAAAATTAGATTAACATTCGGCCGCAGCAAATTTTTTAAAATTTCAAACAGAAATATCTCCGCCATTTTTTCGAAATTCAAAAATCGCCCTCGTTACAGTTACATTCACCGGCTAAAGAAATTTGTGTTAAAATTTGGTGAAAATCGGTTGAAAACTGTGGCCGTGAAGTGTTCCGGAAAAATGCTACGGCCGGCCGGCACCACAGACAAAGTTGAGATCGGTGAAGATCCATATTCGAATTGACCCTCCGTGGTCTGGAAGAACCCTCCCCAAAAGCCGACGTGGAGAGTATCACAATAACTTCTTTAAGGAAGTTAAAAGGAGGCCTGCGATTTTTTATAGGCGAAATAGCTCTGACCTTTTGACAAGCGTGCGAAAATACTCAATCATCGAAGCAAACGAAAACGAACAAATAAGAATGAGTCAGTGTCATTTCTAATTCACACCGCGTTTCTTTACGAGTCTTCTTTGAGCGCTTAATAAGCCCATTGTACCGTCTCTTTGTTTCAAAACAGGAAATGCTCGAAACCACATAAACGTTATATTGTTAATAATAATTACATGTTGTAAATTATAAAAATATTATTTTCGCAAGAAAACGAACGAAAAAAAGTCCTAAAAAGCTTTTCCTATAAATAAGCACCTGTCCCCAACTATTACATGATACCCCTCCTTATTTGGCCGGAAGATTTCAACTTTTCTCTTAAGACCGGTCGTGCTGATTTACAGCTTCGACTTATGTAACGATTTAGGGTTAACTCCTTATGTCTAGCAGGAAACAAAGATAGAAAAACGTTTACAGCCGTCCATTTTTACAGGAGGAGAAGTTTTGGGAGGGGAAGTATAGCGGAGGGGAAGTATAGCGGAGGAGAAGTTTTGGGAGGGGAAGTATAGATAGAGATAGAAAAAAGTTTACAGCCGTCCAAAAATGCTGTTCAACCTACATGAACAATATTTTAAAAAAAGTTTACATTTTACAGCTATGATAAAGCAGAAATGTACGGTCAAACTTACTAGCCAGAGTTCCGGCAGGTGGGTACTTAGTTTTTTTTTCCTTCTAATTTTCTTTCCCTTCACTTTTTGGTCTGACGATTCTATTCACCATAAGGTTACCGATTCAAATCGATTACATTTTTAGTTTTTAGTTTAATAAAATAAATAAAAGAAGTTTTTCGGTTGTTGGCCTTTTTAGAAAGCTTATCTTGACTTGAGGAATTTGGTAAACAGCGTCTTGAGGTGACGACTTCCTTAAAGAAGTTATTGTGATACCCTCCATGTCGGGTTTTTGGGGTCTTTCAGACCCCGGAGATTCAAATCGAATATTGATCTTTACTGATCTCAATTTTGTCTGCTGTGCCGGCCGGCCGTCCGTAGTATTTTTTTTAGGAACACTTTACGGCCAAAATTTTCACCAGATTTTCTCCTAATTTTGTTTAGTAGGCGAACAACTAAGGAGGGCGATTTTTGAATTTCGAAAAAATGGCGGAGATATGTCTGTTTGAAATTTTAAAAAATTCGCTGCGGCCGAATCGTTGGTCCGATTTTCACCAAATTTTCACCAATTACTCCTTATATTTTTGACGAATTTTTGGTGTAAAAAAATTGCCACTTTTTAAGTATTTTTTTTTTTTTTTAGTAGGGAGAAATTTCATACTTCGACCCATTACGAGAGGCACGTCCGTAGGCCAAAGAGCCCATTATTTCTACCTTGAGACAGAAAAATTTTCGAAAAAAAGAACTTGAAAAATCCTTCAGAAAAAAAAGCGCAAATTTAAAAAAGAAAACCCGGAAATTTTTTCGAAAAAAAAAACTCTGAAAATTTTGCAAAAAAAAACTTAAAAAATTTTTTAACGAAAAAAGAAACTCGGAAAATTTTGCAAACAAACCAAAAAACTCGGAAAATTTTTCCAAAAAAAAAATACTTGGAAAATTTTTCGAAAAATAAAAACATCCCCCTCCGTTATACTTCCCCTCCCATAAACTCCGCCCTTCGTTATACTTCCATTCCCTTATACTCTCCCCTCCGTTATACTTCCTCTGACTTATACTTCCCCTCCCATATACTTCACCCTCCGTTGTACGTCCCCTCCGTTATACTTCCCCCTCCTATATTGTTACTTCTCTTTTAGGAAGTTTTCGTTGGAAGCTCTTCAAACAACTACTTTTTTTTTGGCAATCGCCTACTTATTTTTTTTCTCTCTTCTTGATTAGAATATGTTAACTAAACGTCAACATTAATAGCTCAAGCTTACAATATGGGTGTCGAAAATAAATCAGTGTTGTGACTTAAGGAATTTAATTGATCGACCACCATTCGAGCCCACGCTGTTGAAAAACTAATTGAAATTTAAATTATAAAGATATTGTAGACTTGTCTACTTAGTCACGCCTCTATTGGTCGATTTTTTTTTTTTCGCGTTTTTTTACTTTTGTTGCTTTTATTGAAAAGAGGGTGCGGTGGCTGTTACGGAGTCGCGGTCCCATTGAGAAACCTCAGAACAGGTGATGGTGCGGGCGGCCAGATGTTATAAGGTATGCGAGGAGCTCTCACCTGCCTTCTTCAAACTTCAACAAAAACATTCCTTCTTGTATTATAAACAAAATACCATTTGGTTGTTGAGGAGATTTAAAAATGGCCGCACTTCCAGACTTTGGTGTGTTATCGATTGAAGAATACGTGAAAAAAGTTGACAAACAAGGATTACAACTATTTCGTAATAATCAAGGAGACATGTGTCGTCCTTGGCATGAAATTTAGAAAAAGTACTTTTTTGAACAAGAACTTTCAATTAAGGTTTAATTGAAATTCTAACTTTTGAAGCAAAAGACATACTTTTGATGACAAAACCGCTGCAGTATTCAAAAACGCTGATTTATGACCAAAGTTGCTGCCCCAATCAGCACTAAAATTAAGGGGATATGAGGGTTTTAAGTTGGTTGCTTTGTACATTTTTTCGTTGTGAGCAACGGTTTTCGGTTTTTCCCTTCTATCTTGGAAACCGTCGCTCAAAACGAAAAAATGTCCTAATTAAAAGTTGTAGCTACGGAAATTTACTGCATAAAATATCTTATTGGTTTTTTCCGTCAGAGCAATATTTTAGGAGATATGAAGGTTTTAAGTTTTCAGACAGGCTCTGTAGGATTATTAGTTTTAACCTCATAACTCCTTAAATATTGCTCTTACGCAAACAATGAATAAAGAAATTTTTGTAGGAAATCTTTGTACCTACAACTTTTAATTAAGACATTTTTTCGTTTTGAGCGACGGTTTCCGAGATAAAAGGGAAAAACCGAATACCGTTGCTCACAACGAAAAATGTGCAAAGCATCTCACTTAAGAACCCTCATATCTCCTTAAGTATTGCTCTGACAAAAAAACCAATGAGGTCTTTTTTGTAGGAAATTTCCGTAGCTACGACTTTTACTTAGGACATTTTTTCGTTTTGAGCGACGGTTTCCGAGATAGAAGGGAAAAACCGAAAACCGTTGTTAACAACGAAAAATTTGCAAAGCAACTCACTTAAGAACCCTCATATCTCCTAAAGTATTGCTCTGACGGAAAAATCTAATAAGATATTTTATGTAGTATATTTCAGTACCTACAACTTTTACTTAAGACATTTTTTCGTTTTGTGCGACGGTTTCCGCGATAGAAGGGAAAAACCGAAAACCGTTGTTAACAACGAAAAATTTACAAAGCAACTCACTTAAAAACCATCATACCTCCTTAAAGCAAAAGACATACTTTTGATGACAAAATCGCTGCAGTATTCAAAAACGCTGATTTATGAAGTTGCTGCCCCAATCAGCACTAAAATTAAATCGTAATAAAAATGTTTGGAATCTGAATCTATCGTTACCAGTTGGCGGATAGGCCGATTAACCACCTGTCACATTTGAGATCGATAAAAAGGCAGCGCCGCTGAAAGAAATAAAAGCTTAGAGCTCTTGTAGCGTTTTATGATTGTTCTTGCACCTTATAAGGTTCTTATTTAAAATTCGACCTTGATGAGATTCCGTTGGGATGGAACGGTCGAGTGAGCTCGAGGAATCCTCCGGAAACCGAGGGGGTGGCCCAGTTCCGCTAATTTTCTATCTTAAGAATTTTCCTGAGCTTATAATCAAATGCCCAAAAATGCACTTTTAAAAAATCATATGTTTCATTCATTTAATAACGATAAAGTTGAAATAGAAGCCGAAGCCGATGAATAATGATGCGGTGACTAGGACGGCCAGGACGCATCCGCAGAACCAGCAGAATCCGTCGCAGATTGGAGCACGAGGCTGCCTACGTTCGGCGTAACGTGGATAGTAGCCAGTCGACTCCGATGTCGAACCGTGCTCTCCGGCTTGTATGTTTTCCCAACGTCCTCGCGGATTTTCTTTAGGTTGAGGGACTGCATCGCCCGAAATGTCATAGTGCGGATCAGCTATCGGAGGCGGTGGATAGTAAGGTGGATAACCATACTGAGGATACATTTATTACTATTTTCTTCTAAAATCATATGAGTCAATTTAGATCCAATCGCAACTTTTCCGTCACGTTTCTGTATAAAAACGTGGACTTAAAGATTTTTTTATCGTCGGAATTCTTTAACACCGCCTGCTTTTAAGATAAACGGCCCCAAAAGAACAAAAATAAATGAGTGGGCAGATGGTAAAAATTCAGATGCCTATACCCCCACACATCTGCTTTCTGATTAACATAGTCTTAAAGTCAAGTGTCACGTGGTTAAAATGACCCACTCGTTATTTACGATGCAAAGCCCCTAGGACACGTGTCGAAACACGTTTTTTTCCCTTTTTCTGATTTCCTTTCCGGGCTTGAAAGTGCAAGAAGAAAAACGGTCAATCTAGTCTCAGCCTTGCCTTATCCTTGACCGGCCCCTCCTCATGTTTCTCGGGGGAATCAAGTGTTTCACAATTAAACCGTGAAATGTTATCTCTTAACGGTTTTAAAATACCAGCGGTAGACAAAGGTAATTAACAGTAGGGTTCGCAGAGCATTCCAGACTATGAGAAAAAATAGAAGATGCCTCATTCGATAATAGGAGCGTGCAAAAAAAATTCGCCTGCTACGGTGCACCAATTAATCAGCGCAACCTTCACTCTTATGTTTTGCCCAACACCCGGCGATGAGCTCTATCATCGGTAGCAGAGAAGCCGAAATCGAACAGGGCAAAAGAACTGCGTTCTCGCTCAGTATGAAGATGCATATTAGGAGATGCCAATTAGGACTCTTGTAGCGTCAAAACCCTAATTATCCTTGTAATTATTAAATAATCAACCAATAATGGAGGTAGAAATGAGGCGCTCCGGGTACGAAGGGCGAACTCAACATCGGACAATATTTTTTTTTTCATTTTCAGATTCTAGACCTTTTGATGAATACACCCATATAATTTTTATATTGAGTTTGCCCTTTTTTCCCCTTTAAAATACGTAAAAACCGATATGCGGCAAAGCTCTAACTGCGATATCTGAGCGGGTACGAAGGGCGAACTCCACATCCTAGTCCACAACCCCCTCTCCTTTTCCCATTCCAGGGCATGACTTTTCTGTTGAGTTCGCCCGTAACATAAAACTTTAAAATGCGAATATCTCGAAACTACGTTTTGTTGAGTTCGCCCTTCGTACCCGAAGCGCCTCAAATGATCACAATCATTTCTATCTTATCACCGTGCCCCCAACTCCGAGAGATTTGATAGGGGGAATAGCTCACCTGACGAGGCTTTTTAAGCCGAAACGCGTCGTGAGGTACCCGTTATCACAGTCATTTCTTCCTCCATTATTGGTTAATTGATAGTAAAATCAACCCCTTGCGAAGTACCAACGCAATAAAAATTAGAATGTAAATGTAGAGTATTGCCATGACAGCAAATCTGTGATAAAAATTAAAAAACCAATAATGAGGTGGTGAGTGGCTCTATCTCTTGGAGAACGGTGGCGGCGGTGAACTTTAAGGAGACGGTTTGTCTCCGGCTTCCCGCTATATCCACTAAATCTCTCGGAGATAAGTTCACAGTGAAAATATTGAAATGATTGTGATAGAAGTAGCTCACCTGATGAGGCTTTTTAAGCCGAAACGCGTCGTGATATACCCGTTATCACAGTCATTTCTTCCTCCATTATTGGTTAATTATTTGATAGTAAAATCGGCTGCACCGGGATTGCGCATGGAACTAGGGTTTTTAATCCCTGCAATAAAGGTCACGTCCCTTCCAAACACCGTGATTGCGCATGGGGAAAAAGTTCAGACACCGTGATTGCGCACGGAAGAAAAACTATGGGAATAAACACTTTAACTAAGGCCCAACGGTAAATATTTATGCATAACCTATGTTTTGAACGTCTAATACTCTACGTCTAATAGAGGCCATTAGACCACTCCTCCTGCTCAATCAAAAGCCTCAAAAGCCATCAGACCACCTCCTCCTGGCCAATCCGAAGCAATAGAGGCCATCGGTCTACCACTCCTCCTGCTCAATCAAAAGCCTCAAAAGTCATCAGGCCACCTCCTCCTCCTGGCCAATCCGAAGCAATAGAGGCCATCAGACCACTCCTCCTGCTCAATCGAAAGCCTCAAAAGTCATCAGACCACCTCCTCCTGGTCAATCCGAATCCATAAAGGCTATTGGACCAATCCTCCTGCTCAATCAAATGCGCTATCACGGTGTCAAATAATTTTTGGTTATGCGCAATCACGGTGTCCAATAGTTTTTACCTGTGCGCAATCACGGTGCCTGAAATGTTGGAGCAGGTAAAAAAATGCGCAATCACGGTACGCCCGTAAAATCAACCCACTTGCGAAATTCATACGCAAAAAAATTAGAATCTACTTGCAATAATTACATGTTAAAATAAGTCATTTTCACACATATTTTATGACTTTTTTCTATGTCTCAAGGTTGAAAAAATTTACATACGCAGGATTTCTTTTTGCTCCATTTTGGTTCAAGATTCCCACGAGCAGTGTCCATATGTGCTTAATCGAGTAATAACTACCATTAAGAAGATAACAACCAGTTTCTTCTTTTGTGATTATGTTGCTTTAAAACAAATTGTTTCGCCTACGGAAATGACAAAAAAAAAATTTTTACCATTGTGTGTTTAATATTGTTAAATGACCCGGGATGCCTTTAGCTCGCATTCTTTCTATTGTCCCTTTTTCCTTATCTTTTCCCACAATATGAGAACAGGGCTTAATGATAATAGAAGGAATGTGCGAAGGAATTTTTTTATTAATTACTGCAAGTTTTATGAAGTTTTCACCTAATTTGTGTTCTTCTAGTTGAGTGTCAATTACTCCCCCGGCAATTCATTCTGGGTCCATCATTTCACTTTTCAACGTGTGTGGTCTCCGGTGCGCGTTTGAAGTCTCCTTTTTATATTCCGTCCATAGTCTCTTATCTGTAGGTACACGTCTAATTTTAGACCCACAAAAACAATCAGGTAGAAGATAAAAACCCAAAAAATAGATTTTATAAAAAAGTTCTGAATATACTCTTTTAGTACGAGTAATTGATTATATCTGTTTGTTACGCTTGCTTAACCCGGAGGAATTCTTGAGGACAGGAAGAAGATGGAGTCCTATTTCCTGCGATCAACGACATCGCGATGCACACTGGTTTCTTCGCATTTTTTGTGTCTGGGAGTTTTTTTTCTTTTAAAATTATTGAGCAGCTGTAGAAGCAGATGGACACAGAAACAGGAGGCTGAAAGGAATTCGTCTGATCTGAAGAAAACATCGCATTTAAAATTTTCAATATTCATTGAGTTGACCCATCGAATGTATAAACCAGTGTTTCTCAACCTTTTGAAGCCTCCGCCCCCCTGTAAACAAGCATTTAGCGACGCCGCCAAGGGGAGCTTGAAAATGGGAGCCGGATTATAGGTTTTCGGTCCAAAGGGCCGGATTATAGGTTTTCCGACCAAAGTTCCAGAATAAGGGTTTTTTGGTCCAAAGGGCCGGATTATAGGTTTTCGGACCAAAGGGCAGGATTAGAGGTTTTCGGACCAAAGTTCCAGACTATAGGTTTTTCGGACCAAAGTTCCAGAATATAGGTTTTTCGGACCTAAGTTCCAGAATATAGGTTTTTTTGGAGCTAGGTTTTCCGACCAAAGTTCCTGAATATAGGTTTTTTGGACCAAAGGGCCGGATTATAGGTTTTCGGACCAATGGGCCGGATTATAGGTTTTCGGACCAAAGTTCCAGACTATAGGTTTTTCGGACCAAAGTTCCAGAATATAGGTTTTTCGGACCTAAGTTCCAGAATATAGGTTTTTTTGGAGCTAGGTTTTCCGACCAAAGTTCCTGAATATAGGTTTTTTGGACCAAAGGGCCGGATTATAGGTTTTTGGACCAAAGGGCCGGATTATAGGTTTTCCGACCAAAGTTCTGGAATATAGGTTTTCAGACCAAAGGGCCGGATTATAGGTTTTCGGTCCAAAGTTCCTGAATATAGGTTTTTTGAACCAAAGGGCCGGATTATAGGTTTTCGGACCAATGGGCCGGATTATAGGTTTTCGGACCAAAGTTCCAGACTATAGGTTTTTCGGACCAAAGTTCCAGAATATAGGTTTTTCGGACCTAAGTTCCAGAATATAGGTTTTTTTGGAGCTAGGTTTTCCGACCAAAGTTCCTGAATATAGGTTTTTTGGACCAAAGGGCCGGATTATAGGTTTTCGGACCAATGGGCCGGATTATAGGTTTTCGGACCAAAGTTCCAGACTATAGGTTTTTCGGACCAAAGTTCCAGAATATAGGTTTTTCGGACCTAAGTTCCAGAATATAGGTTTTTTTGGAGCTAGGTTTTCCGACCAAAGTTCCTGAATATAGGTTTTTTGGACCAAAGGGCCGGATTATAGGTTTTTGGACCAAAGGGCCGGATTATAGGTTTTCCGACCAAAGTTCTGGAATATAGGTTTTCAGACCAAAGGGCCGGATTATAGGTTTTCGGTCCAAAGTTCCTGAATATAGGTTTTTTGAACCAAAGGGCCGGATTATAGGTTTTCGGACCAATGGGCCGGATTATAGGTTTTCGGACCAAAGTTCCAGACTATAGGTTTTTCGGACCAAAGTTCCAGAATATAGGTTTTCGGACCTAAGTTCCAGAATATAGGTTTTTTGGAGCTAGGTTTTCCGACCAAAGTTCCTGAATATAGGTTTTTTGGACCAAAGGGCCGGATTATAGGTTTTCGGACCAATGGGCCGGATTATAGGTTTTCGGACCAAAGTTCCAGACTATAGGTTTTTCGGACCAAAGTTCCAGAATATAGGTTTTTCGGACCTAAGTTCCAGAATATAGGTTTTTTGGAGCTAGGTTTTCCGACCAAAGTTCCTGAATATAGGTTTTTTGGACCAAAGGGCCGGATTATAGGTTTTTGGACCAAAGGGCCGGATTATAGGTTTTCCGACCAAAGTTCTGGAATATAGGTTTTCAGACCAAAGGGCCGGATTATAGGTTTTCGGTCCAAAGTTCCTGAATATAGGTTTTTTGAACCAAAGGGCCGGATTATAGGTTTTCGGACCAAAGGGCCGGTTATAGGTTTTCCGACCAAAGGGCCAGATTATAGGTTTTCCGACCAAAGTTCCAGAATATACCTAGGTTTTTCTGGGCCAAAGGTCCGGATTGTAGGTTGACGGACCAAAGGGCCGGATTATAGGTTTCGGACTAAAGGGCTGGATTATAGGTTTTCCGACCAAAGTTCCAGAATATAGGTTTTCGGACAAATATAAAAAGGACTCACCCTAACGCCCTCAGCCATTTAGCCACTGCCCCCCTATCACCCAAATTTTGCATAACGTCCCCCAGTAACTTCTCGGCGCCCCCAGGGGGGCGGTACCGCCCCCGTTGAGAATCACTGGTATAAACATTTACCTTTCACCGATTTTTTGACCGTTTTACGCTTTGAAAATCGGACGTTTCCGAAAAAGAAAGGGAGTGAATTATGGATTTTCCGACTTCAACACCGCCTTTTTCTACAAAAGAGTAGGTAGCTTTATTTCCTTTCTAAATGAGCGTAACGGGCGTTTTTAAGAGTTTCAAATATGACCTGTCAAGTGTGTGACCCGGAATTTTTGTCAAGTTTTTCCGACCACACACAGACTGGTTACGGGCCCAGAATTTCGAGCAAACAGAACTTTTCCAAAATGAGCAATGATTTAAGGGGATATGAGGGTTTTAAGTTGGTTGCTTTGTACATATTTCGTTGTGAGCAACGGTTTTCGGTTTTTCCCTTCTATCTTGGGAACCGTCGCTCAAAACGAAAAAATGTCCGAAGTAAAAGTTGTAGCTACGGAAATTTACTACATAAAATAACTTATTAGTTTTTTCCGTCAGAGCAATATTTTAGGAGATATGAAGGTTTTAAGTTTTCAGACAGGCTCTGTAGGATTATTAGTTTTAACCTCATAACTCCTTAAATATTGCTCTTACGCAAATAATAAACAAATAAATTTTTGTAGGAAATCTTTGTACCTACAACTTTTACTTAGGACATTTTTTCGTTTTGAGCGACGGTTTCCGAGATAGAAGGGAAAAACCGAAAACCGTTGTTAACAACGAAAAATTTGCAAAGCAACCAACTTAAATACTTCCATATCTCCTAAAGTATTGCTCTGACGGAAAAAACTAATAATATATTTGTGTAGTAAATGTTAGTACCTACAACTTTTACTTAGGACATTTTTTCGTTTTGAGCGACGGTTTCCGAGATAGAAGGGAAAAACCGAAAACCGTTGTTAACAACGAAAAATTTGTAAAGCAACTCACTTAAAAACCATCATACCTCCTTAATGGAAAGATGAAGGTACTAGGAAGCGTGTATAAAACCATCGGCTAAGCCATCATCAGGTAAAACGCACTACCTGACAGCAGATGGCACACGACTCAAAAGGTCCATTATCCACTTACACCCTTTATGGCATCTGTGCATTCTCGTGAAATAAGCAAAAAAATTTAAAAGCACCATTTTATTCTTTTCACTTTAACCTTATTAGTTCCATGATTAAATGAAATACTCGGGTTTCTTTCCGGTTATTGTTACTCTCACTGACTAAAAAGAAAATTTAAAATGATTTGCTTATTCTCTAAAAGTTACTGCAGGTGCGGCATCGAAAATAGTGAAGGACTCGTGCCCTTGTTCCATTTCCAATAGCGAAGCGACATTTCCACAACTGAAAAAAAATTAAAATCATGCAGGGAGAAAAATTTACCGATAGCAATAATTTGGGGCTGACCAAACTGTGACGACTGTATTTCTGAAATGCCATTTATACCCTTCCAAAACCAGCTGATGAGCTCTAGCAATATAGTCTATCGCGTTCACCATTCTGAATTTATCCACGACGTCCGACCCATAAAGAAATCCTGCTCCTCTAGGCGAAACTCCCCATCCGTTCAAATCTTTCAAACGAAGAGTAGAGCGCTTTCTAGTAGATTTCTAACTCACCTTCAGGGTCCGACCAAAGCAAATCGCACATAGCCCCTTGATGTGGGACTTCTTGAAATCTATCAAGCATTTTTATATCGTCCAAAACATCGATGCTTGGAGACAACCCTCCATGTATACAAAGAACCTAAATCTTCATTTTTAATATAAAAACAAACAATCAACCTTTCCATCCACAACTGCAGCAAGCGACAGCATATTGAACGTCTCAACGCATTGCTTCCAGACAGTTATACTTCCATATTTCCTCAAGCATTCATCATAAAAACCATAAACTTGTGTAATTTCTCTCGATTCGTGATTCCCTCTCAAAAGATATATCCGTGAAGGATATCTCACCTTATACTTATAAAAAAGAGTAAATCTCAATATACTTTTAAAGCCATCAAAAGAAGATAAGTTTCTATGCTGTTGTATCCTCGGTCGACATAATCACCCAAAAATAGATAAGTGGTGTATGGGATCAAACCTCCCACTGTGAAGAGTTCCACTAAATCTGGTAGCTGACCATGGATATCTCCACAAACCTAAAATTTTAAAATGGAAGCCATTTATAAAATCTTACTGTGACAGGAGTCGATAAAGCTATTAAATTACTGTCTTTGACAACCAACTCTTTGAACTTAGTGCACAACTCTTTCACTTGAGTTTCTCGTAGTTTTTCACATTTAAATAACTTTTCGATTTGTTCATCAATCGTTTCAAATCCCATGACTAATCCTATCGCACTTATTGTATAACTTGTTAAAACAATAAAGATTCAGATGTTTTTAAATGTTATAAATTTTTGTGTGTAATAAGGGCGATGGAAAGTCTGAAAGGAAGTCCATCGGTGACGCTTCCCTGGCCGACTAAAGAACAGGTTGGAAACGACAATGTTAGAATGCTACTTAAGTTTATGGGTAAAATAAAATAGAGGACAAACTTATTTTTTATCAGCTACAGGGTTTATTGTTGGAAGCGCCTTATCGGTTATGCTGGACTTCGAAGGTATGATTTTCGTCATAAAAATGAGATAGGTCATGTTGAAACTTCATGTTCAACGCACAAGCCTTTCAACACTGTCTAGCCTGCTTGAATATGCAGGACTTCATAAAAAAGGCTATAGCGGGATATGGGGAAATTTTGGCCCTTATTCCTATTTGGCCAAAAAATTCGAGAAGATGCCTCTCTACAAGAATGAGAACTGACATCAATTTTAGATCAAAAAACCGAACGATTTTCGAGAAAAACGGGCTTATCCTTTTTTTAGTAAATCCTCAATATCTCAAGAATCAATGATCACACAGAGCTCATTTTTTTTGCTAATTGCTTAGCATCTGAAGACGCATCTTTGAGAATTTTTTGAAATTTTTCCCAAACTTTTAAGTGTGAAAAATTAATTTTTGTTACTTTTGAGAGGTCAGAAAAAATGGTTTCCTTAAGGTGGTGACACCAAATTAATACAGCTTTTAGAGGGACCTAAAATGTACCTCCCATAATTTTTTCAGATTTTTCGAGGCGGTAGAACAGTATCTTATAAAAATTTTGAATATAATGCATTTCAACATAAAGCGCTTTGCCATAAACGACTTTTTAATAAATGCAAGTCGACATAAAAAAAGTGCAAGTCACTATAACGCTTTTCACCATAAAAGCCTCTCTTTAAACTTGTTGTTTCACCATAAAACTGTTTCTGTCGTTTGGGCTTAATATATCTCACCATAAACTAGGGACAGCGAAAGAGCAAACTTATTTTTGCCTTCTAAAAAGTGATTATGGTGAAATGACACAAACCTTAAAACTTGACAGTTCACCATAACACAATTCAACATAAAGCATCTCACCATAAACTCGGAAAAGCAAAAGAGCAGGCAGCCAATGGGATCATCTCGTTTTATGACACAAAGGGGTTAGTTTTTTTTCTCTCGCGAGGATGTGCGATTGGCCCTTTTTCCGATTTCCGAAAAATTCCAGAAGATGCCTCTCTACAAGAATACAAACTGAAATAAATTTTAGATCAAAAAACCGAACTGTCAAGTTTTAAGGTTTTTGTCGTTTTGCCATAATCGCGTTTTAAATGGCAAAAATAGGCTTGCTCTTCGGCTGTCCCTAGTTTATGGTGAGATGTATTATGCCCAGATGACAGATACAGTTTTATGGTGAAACGGCGAATTATTTAAAATGAAAGTTTCCTTCATGTTCAACTGCGTTATGTTGAAACGACAAATTTTATGTTGAAACGACAAGTGTTAAATCTCTTCTTTATGGTGAGATGTATTATGTTCAAATGCATCATGGTGAACGTTTTCGACTATTTTCTATATGCTGAATTGCAGATTTTTTATGGTGAACATTTGGCGATTTCTGCTATTTTATGGTCAAATGCATTATGTCGACACGTACACTTTTCACTACTTTTAACTTCCTTAAACAAGTTATTGTGATTTTTATTGAGAAAAACAGCTTAAAATTCAGAAAAAAAATTATAAAATACTGTTCTACCACCTCGAAAAATGTGAAAAAACTATGAGAGGTAGGTACATTTTAGGTCTAAAAGCTGTATTAATTTGGTGTTGCCACCTCGAAGGTAACCATTTTTTTTACCTCTCAAAAGTTAAAAAGATTAATTTTTCACACTTAAAAGTTTAAGGAGGTATGATGGTTTTTAAGTGAGTTGCTTTGCAAATTTTTCGTTGTTAACGACGGTTTTCGGTTTTTCCCTTCTATCTCGGAAACCGTCGCTCAAAACGAAAAAATGTCCTAAGTAAAAGTTGTAGGTACTGAAATATACTACATAAAATATCTTATTAGTTTTATCCGTCAGAGCAATACTTTAGGAGATATGGAAGTATTTAAGTTGGTTGCTTTGCAAATTTTTCGTTGTTAACAACGGTTTTCGGTTTTTCCCTTCTATCTCGGAAACCGTCGCTCAAAACGAAAAAACGTCCTAAGTAAAAGGCGTAGCTACGGAAATTTCCTACAAAAAAGATCTCATTGGTTTTTTGTCAGAGCAATATTTAAGGAGATATGAGGGTTCTTAAGTGAGTTGCTTTGCAAATTTTTCGTTGTGAGCAACGGTTTTCGGTTTTTCCCTTCTATCTCGGAAACCGTCGCTCAAAACGAAAAAATGTCATAAGTAAAAGTTGTAGGTACAAAGATTTCCTACAAAAATTTTCTTATTTATTATTTGCGTAAGAGCAATATTTAAGGAGTTATGAGGTTAAAAGTAATAATCCTACAGAGCCTGTCTGAAAACTTAAAACCTTCATATCTCCTAAAATATTGCTCTGACGGAAAAAACCAATAAGATATTTTATGTAGTAAATTTCCGTAGCTACAACTTTTACTTAGGACATTTTTTCGTTTTGAGCGACGGTTTCCAAGATAGAAGGGAAAAACCGAAAACCGTTGCTCACAACGAAATATGTACAAAGCAACCAACTTAAACCCTCATATCCCCTTAAGAAAAATTTCAAAAAATTCTCAAGGATGCGTCTTTAGATGCTAAACAATTTGCAAAAAAAATGAGCTCTGTGGGATCATTAGTTCTCGAGATATTGAGGTTTTTCTAATAAAGGATAAACCCGTTTTTCTCGGAAACCATTCGGTATTTTGGTCTGAAATTTATGTCAGTTCTTATTCACATAGAGAGGCACCTTCTGGAATTTTTTCGGCCAATCAGAGAAAGGGCTCCCCTTGTCCAGCTATAGTCTATGTCTTTCTTCTTAAGGTTGGCCCATATTTTTTGGAACGAGCATTGGATTAGGTTTGTTTGCCAATATGCCCGAACATCCGGATTCTGAAGAAGAGAAAAAGGAAGCACAGAAAAAATAAAATGTCTATTTTAAGATTACTACTCTTATTTCAGGAAAAGTATTTTAATCTATGTATGTAAGTTGTGAAAAAATTTTTTTTGAGTCCTTTGAGTAGTGTATGCTTGAGAAAAGATAGTGAAAGTGGTCCATAGGGACGCAGTTGGTACATACAGATCCCCAGAGGCATGGAGGGAGCCTGGGAAAAAGTTCTCGTGATCGTCCGTCACGTGACTCGGTTCAATGGCACAATGGTGACAGGGAGCGCTCTATGGGAAATATTCAGTAACCTCAAAATCTCCGTCGCCAACTCAATGTAAACATCACATCTGTCGACGTCTTTTTCAATTTTTCAGACTTTTCCCTCGTTTAAAATATGTGAAAGTTCCTAATCTAAGGTTTAAGTTCGAATATGACGGCGGGCCACGCGGTCGTCGTTTGGGAATGGGAGAACAGACAGGGACGTTGGAGACCCTACAGCCCGGAGGTCTCGCAGCTTCTCGAAAGGGCCAATTCGAAAAAATTGACACGCGTGATGCTCAGCGACGCGGATCCTATACTCGATAAGTATTATATCAATTTGAGGACGAAGCAACAATGTTCGGAAGAAGCGGGGACTGGCCTTGCTTATGAAGTTCGGAGGATGTTCTATCCGCCTGATTCTCCTGCTGGGAAAGGGGCGAGATGGGAATGGGCTGGAGACGGTCATTCCGAATGGCACGCCTACGATATGGAAGTCCAGTGTATAGTTGAAGCATCTTGGGCTAAGGTATCCGCATTACTATCAACAACTCAGAACTCATTTTTTTTCCAGGGTGACCAAACAATCGACGTCAGCAAAACATATCTCGGCTTCCCATACATAATCAACTTCTGCAATCTCACTCAAGTTAGGAACAACACCGGATTCGTGCGTAACGTCCGCAGAATTCAACAAGCGCCATATCCACTCATCAAGTTAACTCCACAAGAAATGCTAACTATGACAGGCAGACGTCAAAATTCAAACTCAGACGTTCGTCAAGCGGTCAAAAAAACGAGCAACACGAACAAAAAGTCGCTGAAGAAATCCAAACATTCCAGCGACGGTCCTGGAAATATCGCTCGAACTATCCTTCACAATTTAAACATTTTCAGTAAGTTTTTCATTTCTTAAGTTCACGTAATGTGTTTTGTAGGTAACAATAGTAAAACTGCGAATGGTGCTAAACCTCAAACGATTCCTAATTCGTTGGCAGCTGAGACAGTTCCTATTCAGAGAAGAAGTAACAGTTCTTTATTGGATGTTGATTCAAGCAGCACAAAAAGCGGTCGAAGACCCAGTGTTGATACTGTCTCAACTTATTTAAGTCATGATAGCGAACATAAAACTTCCAAGGTAATTTTTTATGATTAAGGAGGTATGATGGTTTTTAAGTGAGTTGCTTTGCAAATTTTTCGTTGTTAACAACGGTTTTCGGTTTTTCCCTTCTATCTCGGAAACCGTCGCTCAAAACGAAAAAATGTCATAAGTAAAAGTTGTAGGTACTGAAATTTACTACATAAAATATCTTATTAGTTTTTTCTGTCAGAGCAATACTTTAGGAGATATGGAAGTATTTAAGTTGGTTGCTTTGCAAATTTTTCGTTGTTAACAACGGTTTTCGGTTTTTCCCTTCTATCTCGGAAACCGTCGCTCAAAACGAAAAAACGTCCTAAGTAAAAGTCGTAGCTACGGAAATTTCCTACAAAAAAGACCTGATTGGTTTTTATGTCAGAGCAATACTTAAGGAGATATGAGGGTTCTTGAGTGAGTTGCTTTGCAAATTTTTCGTTGTGAGCAACGGTTTTCGGTTTTTCCCTTCTATCTCGGAAACTGTCGCTCAAAACGAAAAAATGTCCTAAGTAAAAGTTGTAGGTACAAAGATTTCCTACAAAAATTTCTTTATTTATTATTTGCGTAAGAGCAATATTTAAGGAGTTACGAGGATAAAACTAATAATCCTACAGAGCCTGTCTGAAAACTTAAAACCTTCATATCTCCTAAAATATTGCTCTGACGGAAAAAACTAATAAGATATTTTATGTTGTAAATTTCCGTAGCTACAACTTTTACTTAGGACATTTTTTCGTTTTGAGCGACGGTTTCCAAGATAGATGGGAAAAACCGAAAACCGTTGCTCACAACGAAATATGTACAAAGCAGCCAACTTAAAACCCTCATATCCCCTTAAAAATCAGATTCATAATTGGTTGCTTTAGGTCGACCTTCTTGACTGCAGTGGTGGAAGCGATGATGTTTTCATATTCGACAAAAAATCTCATGGTGCCATCGTCGGCGTGGATCCTGCCAGTGCCGGAATATCAAAATACGTCATTGCTCTAAACGAACCTGTTGACGGAGATTGCCCAATTTGTCTTTGCTCCTACAACCAAGGCATGACTGTCGCTTTATCAAGATGCCGTCATATGCTTCATCTCGACTGCCTCAACTCCATGTTGACCAGTCAGCCAAATTTCCCTCAGGTATATTTTTATCAATTTTAGAAGAAAATGATAAGTTTTTTTCAGTGGTTGTACATCGAATGTCCGATGTGTCATGAAATTTATGGAGAAAAACGTGGAAACCAACCTCGTGGAACTATGGATTGGGTTTTGGTCAACCCGATCATTCCAGGACATCCAAATGTGACGTTGATCCAAATTACATATCAGTGAGTCAAAAAATAAAGAAAAAAATATTAAACTTCATTCTTTTTAGCATTGTTTCTGGTATACAAGGAAGGGAACATCCGAACCCAGGGAGGCCTTACTACGCTGTCGGCTTCCCTCGCGTCTGCTATCTTCCCGACACCAAAAAAGGAAGACATGTTCTCAAGCTTCTTCAAGTAAAACATAATAAAAAGTCAACTTTTTTCTTACTTTTTTTTTAGATTGCTTGGAAACGAAGGTTAGTCTTTACCGTCGGGAGGTCGCTAACGACAGGGAAAGAAGATGTCATCACTTGGAACGGAATACATCAGAAAACCGAACCTGGTGCAGCATTAGCTCCGAACTTTCTTGATAACTGCATCAAAGAATTGTCTGCATTAGGTATCACATAATGATCCTAAGAAAAACCCTAAGTTACTCTTTTTCTTGCCAGTCTTCCAATTCAAAAATAAGACATTCCCGCCAGACTGAAAATTTCATTTGTTCCTATTTTCTTGCCAGTAAAAAAAAAAGTTATCGTTCATTTTCAAAAATGTTTTCTTTTTAAAATACAGTTGGTACCTTCTAATATGGTCTTATAAATTAGTTTAAGTATTTCTGGCATTTATTAAACAGTATTTATATTTTTTAAATTATGTAAGTATCCAGTTTTGTTTAATTTTAACTTTTTTTAGAATAGTGCCAATTTTATAGCTGTTTTAATTCTCAAGAAATTTTATATAACCTAAAAAGGGTTGTTATTTTTAAGAGTAAAATTTTTAATATTTTTAAAAAATTTATCAAAAGCTTTAAATTAAAAAAATAGTTCTGATATTGAAATAAACTGTATTTTTTCATATTTTTAAAAATAAAGTTCTTAGTTCTATACTTATAAATGTTTTTATACCTTCCTTGTGAAATGATTTAATTTAGGGCTTTAGTAAAAAGTACTGGTTTGAAGAGCTTCCTTAAAGAGAAGTAACATTATAGGAGGGGAAGTATAACGGAGGGGACGTAAAACGGAGGGGGAAGTATAAGGGAACGAAAGTATAAGGGAGGGGAATTATAACGGAGAGGGAAGTTTTTTTTTCGAAAATTTTTCCAAGTTTTTTTTTTTTTTTTTTTTTTTTCCGAAAAAATTTCCAAGTTTGTTTTTTCAAAAAATTGTCTCAGTTTTTTTTCGATAAATTTTCCGGGTTTTCTATTTTATATTTGCGCTATTTTTCTTAAAAATTTTTAAGTTCTTCTCTTTCGAAAATTTTTCTAATTGTCAAGGTAGAAATAATGGGCTCTTTGGCCTAGGGATGTGCCTCTCTTAATGGGTAGAAGTACGAAATTTCTCCCTACTAAAAAAAAATAATAATTAAAAAGTGGCAATTTTTTTACACCAAAAATTCTTAAAAAATATAAGGAGTAATTGGTGAAAATCCGACCAACGGTTCGGCCGTAGCGAATTTTTTAAAATTTCAAACAGACATATCTCCGCCATTTTTTCAAAATTCAAAAATCGCCCTCGTTAGTTTCTTCTTCACCAGCTAAAGAAATTTGGTGAAAATCTGATGAAAACTGTGGCCCTAAAGTTTTCCAGAAAAAAATACTACGGACGGCCGGCCGGCACAGCAGACAAAGTTGAGATCGGTAAAGATCAATATTCGAATTGAACCTCCGGGGTCTGGAAGACCCTTCCCCAAAAACCCGATGTCGAGGGTATCACAATAACTTCTTTAAGGAAGTTAAAAACCTTGGTTATCTTGGAAAAATGGGAATTTCAATTGAAAAGGGAACTAAAGAGAGAGAAAAAATTTTTTTTATTTGTTTAAAAAAAATTAGGATATGAAAAAAATTGAGAATAAAACGTTACTTACAAAAAATATTATTGACACTTTAATCACTTTCGTCGGAAGATGCAGTAGGAGATGAAAGAATTTCTTCGGAAATGTCATCGTCGCTATCTTTCGATTTTTTCTTTTTGTCTTCTTCGGGTTTTTTCTTTTTCTTTTTATCTGAGTCGCTATCACTTTCTGAATCAGAGGAAGCTTTTCTTTTGTCGCTTTCACTTCCGGAACTTTGTTTGGATTTCTTTTTCGTGTCGCTTTCGCTTCCAGAGTTGGCTTTCGGTTTCGCTTTTTTATCGTCGCCTTTTTTGGCCTTATCAGCATCAGAGTCAGAACTTGTGTCGCTGTCAATGAACTCTTTACTGATGAACTTCTTATCGGGCGAAGAGGGAAGCGACGGCTTCGACTTTGACGGTCTTTTCTTCGAATCTGACGATTTTTTGTCGCGCTTTTCTTTCGATTGCTTTTTAAACTCATCAGCTTTTCCGCTCGCCTTATATTCTGACATTTGTTTGTTGTACACCTCCTTAAGTTTGGCAGCTTCTTTATCCCATTCCTGAAAACTTAATTAGTCGAAAAAGAACATTTTATAAAATTTTATTGTACCGATTTGTCTGATAGTTGCTTCCAAAGTTCTCCACCTTTTTTGGCGATTTCGGTGAAAGATATTCCAGGGTTATCAGCTTTGATCTTTTCACGAGTTTCGTTGAACCAAAGCATGTATGCAGAAGCTGGGCGTTTTGGAGCATTTTTATCTTTGCTTCTTTTTTCTTTTCTTCTTCGTGGTTTTTCGGACTAAAAAGAAATATTTAATTTTTCTTCTTCATCTGATGACTTACAATTGTGATAGCAGATTTCTTCTTTTTCTTCTTTTCTTTCTTCTCTTTTTGTCTTTTTTCTCACCACCACTTCCGGAAGCAGCATCTGATTCGTCAGAGTCTGTTGGAGTAGGATTTGAATCATACCTGAAAACAAAAAAATGAAATTTGGAGAAAAAAAAATGAATAATTACTCTTCAGCAACGTCGGATTCTTCTCCTGGTGGTTTGAAGTCTTCGTCGGTTGATTCGTCGGAACTTCCGCCATCTTCTGCGTCTCTTTCTTGTGCCTCTCTTTTAACCCGAGCGAGATACGCATCCGGCTCTTTCTCGTCATCCGAATCTCCGAAATCGTCCATCGCGTAATTCGGTTTGTCCGATTTCTTATTTTTCACATGAAGCTTCTTCGACGTTATAAAATCAAATAGTTTATTGTACTCTTCTTTCTCAATACTGCTGAACGTATGGATAACTCCGCTTTTTAACTCGATTTCAAAATCGAATGACCTCGTACTTCCACCACTTCGGGCGAAATTCACACTGCCGATTTCTTCAAACCTGATATGAAGTGGCGGCTTGTGAATATAAATAAAACCTCTTTCCAGCGGATACATATATCCTGCAGCAGCTTTGTAGGAACACCCAATAGCAGCAGTGCCAGAATGTCTAATTTAAAAAAATCAATTTCTTTCCAAGAATGACAATAAGAAAATAAATACCCTATGAAGTTGCTTGGATAAGTGATTTTTCTGTTAACCAAAACTCTCATTATTCTGCTCAAAACATCATAAGTCTGTCCAGATAACTCTTTGGTCAATTTTCCCTCATACTTCACAGACAGCTCCTCTCTAAAAAATTTAATAAAAATACAGTTTATACAACATAAAAAATGACTTACTCAGAAAAGGGAAGTTCGATGGATGTATCTTCATCTTGATTGAAAAGAAAAACTAAATAATGATATCTAGTCTGACCTTGTTTAATCGGCGGATCTAAACTCACCTAAAAAAATTCTCATTTTCAATACAGGGTCTTTCGAAAAGAAAGTGGGGATTTAAAAAAAGGATTACTCAAGAAGATACATAAGTCTTATAGGGATGCAACAAACGCTACACGAATTAGGAGTTTAGGAAGTTTTTCCTCATGCCAAATGGTCTAGAAAGTGGAACTCGGAACTTTCGCTGTAGAACAGTGATTCTCAACGGGGACCGGCCCCCCTGAGGGCGCTCGGAAGCTACTGTGGGGCGTTATGCAAAATTTGGGTGATAGGGGAGAAGTGGCTAAGTGGCCAGCCATGGAGGCGTTAGCGTGAGTCCTATTTTTATTTAATTTTTTATTAATGCGATAATTAACGCCGCCCGTTAAATAAAGGGCAAAAACTTAACCGCCCGTTAAAAAATTTAACCGACCCATTAAGTAAAGGGCAAAAACTTAATCGCCCGTTAAAAAGTTAACCAGCGATTTAACCGGCCCATTAACTAAGGGTAAAAACTTGAACCACCCGTTACTAAGTTAACCGCCCGTTAAAAAAAAAAATTAACCAGCACGTTAAGTAAAGGGCAAAAATTTAACCGGCCCATTAAGTAAGGGCAAAAACTTAACCGCCCGTTAAAAAATTTATCCGGCCCGTTAAGTAAAGGGCAAAACTTAACCGCCCGTTAAGTAAAGGGCAAAACTTAACCACCCGTTAAAAAATTTAACCGTCCCGTTAAGTAAGGGCAAAACTTAACCGCCCGTTAAAAGCCCATTAAGTAAAGGGCAAAACTTAACCACCCGTTAAAAAATTAACCGGCCCGTTAAGTTATTTTTTTTTCTTAAGTAGGGAAGGGGTGGTAACACTGCTGTAGAACAATATCTCCAAAATAGCAATACACTATATCATGCGCTTCCTGCTAGATCGGATGATAGACCCTATACTCTGTAAGCAGCGAGAATCCCAAAATGCAGACAATTTCATCCACATCTCCTTACTCCAGTCGCGTTTGTTCCACCCAGACTTCTGATACCTTTAAAGCACCCTGTAAATAAACTTACAACAAAGAAATGCTGGCGACCATCTTTGTGTGGGAGGACGAATAATCGGAGAACGGTTGCCATCGGAATTTTATAATCGAATGTTTTACCATGAAGTTGAAAAAAAGATGAAAATATTTTAATATCGTAGCGACCCCTAGGAGTGAGGCAGTGGATTTCTCTGAAGATAGCGACAGCGTCACCAGATACCGAAATGACGCTCGCTTTCTGCATAACTTGTCCATGAAATGCTTCGACGGGATCATCACCGGCCAGTTCTGAAGTAGGAATGTGAAAGCGGATTTCCATCAAGCTGACAGGAGCGTCGTCGTTTTGATGGAATTCGACGGTCACCTCGTTCTTCCCAGTCGTACATTGGCTAACGTTGCTCAACGGTAATTCAAACGCAGTCAAATTTTGGACATCAAAACTAAGAACGGAGCCGGAAAACTTGGCCGTACCCCAATTCCAACCTTTGACGCTCAACTCCTTCTCAAGCAAATCATGCTGGTACTTATTCTTAAAGAACTTAGCAATTTTATCAAGCTCCTAAAAACAAGATTAGAAAAAACCGAGATCGCCATGAAACTTACGGATTCTTTAAAGCCGGAAAAACGATGAAGGGAACCATTTTTGAGAAACAACCTCAAACCCCAGGTCCCCACTAACTTCTGCCAGTTACATAGATCCAAATCAGAAGAAGCCACCTGTTCAACCTTTCCTGTCCTTTGATTTTTGAAACTTATACTATTCTCTGACAACTTCAACCTCCCTGGGCACTAAAATCCAACATTAAACTATAAAAAGGAAAAAGTTAATTTACCATCGCTCCTTTTATTTCTGCCCTAATGTCGTTGAATTCAAGAACGTCCGACATTCTAGATTTTTTGTTTTAACTATAAAAATATAATACAAATATAGTTCACAGCACTAGTTAAAAGAAAAACAGAAAAACAAAATATAAAAACGTGATATTCCCGCCTTTACACCAACATTACTCCGGTGTTTTGAATGGCGTTGCCGGAGACAAAACGAAACCCAATTTTATGCAATCCTGTGTAAAGATAACCAAAACTCCCAGGCTGGCCAACCGGCTTAAACTTTTTAAATATTTAGTAAAAAATTTAAATCTTCTTATTTTCAGATTTTTAGAAAAATTTTTACTAAGTTAAATGCTGAGTTTTTTTTTTCAAAGAAAATGAAATTTACACGCAAACCCTCATTGGATAATTGATAACAATCATTCTGTTTCATAACCACGTGCGAGGTTCGTACTTCATAATTTTAAAATTTTTTGAACTTTTTTGTTCATATCAATTTTTTATGGTAAGAGTAGTCTTTAGTTCATCGGCTTTTTTGATTTTTTCTAGTGGATAATTTTGTGAAATTGTAGGTATTTTTTGCAAATGAGTTACATGGTTTTTTAAATAAAAATTTTTGATTTTAGGTCTAAAAATGAATTATTTGTGTCAAAGACTTTTATCTTCTGCGTCTGCTTTGTTACCAGTGATCAACCCGATGCCGAGTAAGTTGAAATTCTTTATTTTTTCCCCTTAAAAATTAAAATTCTAGCCTTGAGTCGTCAGATGGCCTCTCTTTTGGCGATGCACAAAAGGGGCCCACTTATTATTCGTAGGCCGAACAAAAATCCGTTGGAGGGGAAGCCGTTCGCGAAAGGCGTCGTATTAAAAACGCTCATTAAAAAACCAAAGAAGCCGAATTCGGCGAATCGTAAATGCGTCCTCGTCCGCCTCAGTACAGGGAAGGAAATGGTCGCTTACGTCCCAGGGATCGGCCACAACCTCCAGGAGCATAATATCGTCTTGGTCAAAGTCGCTAAACTTCAAGATACTCCAGGAGTCAAACTATGCTGCGTTCGTGGCAAATATGACTTGGGTCATGTAATTAAAAAATAATCGATCTTTTGTATTTAAAATGTGTTGTTACCTAATTTAGAAATAAATAATTATTTTTATCTTAATTATTTATTTTCAATGCCCTGGAGGTTTGTGTGCTGCTCTCTTCATCCCCCCTCTCCAAGGATCTTTTGTACATTATATTGTTTAGTCACAAATCTCAGGGCTAAATTTTTATGGACTGAACTATTTTTGAGTCTTCTTCTTTATCCTTTATTATTCAAAGCAATCAAGCATTTTTGGCCAAAAAATTCAGCAGCCTCGAGGCGAACATGTTTGCCACAATCTGAGCATTGTCGGCAAACAAAAGTGAACACTTTTTTTTTTAATTAATGAAACTTCAGGCAGTAGCAATTAAAATAATAAAGTTTATATCGCTCTGGGACACCCTGTATACCTACACTAAGATGAATTCATTGCCAAAACAAGGGTTTACTTTTATTTCGATTTTTAATAATTAACTAATTAAATTGGGCGATCCATGATTTATGAACCACCCTGTATATGTATATCAACGACAGGCAAAGTCATCAATCCTATCATTTTCTCCAAAAACGGTTCTGCATAGTTTTATTAACATCCGTTAGAGAGCAGTTGGTGTTTTATCAGCGAGCTACTTACTTTTAGGTACAAAAGAGTCCCTTTTAAACTACGAAAACTTAATGTTGCATTGCCAACTCGTGCTGCACCAATTTTACCCCAGGAAAAATTTTTTGGTGAAAATTGGACCAATTTTTCAGCATCATAGTATGTGCATAGCAGAACTAGTAACTACATATCCTATACGAAAAAAATTGATATTTTAAAAGCTAACAATTAAAGCAACGTACGAAATAAGCGCCATTCATTCAGCCCGATGGATAAAATCCCCCTGAAATCCATAACTCTTTTAGGGCAGTAATTGGAGACTCCTATGGTTGGCTTATGTATTGCACCTCGGCTGAAAGGACGTGGAAACCTACCCAAAAATTTCGTTCTAGGTGGCCGTTATTTTGCTTGAAAATCATTTCAAAACGCCCTTTTTACCGCAAATTTTTGGTCGTTTTCCTCAACCTCTTCGTCTAGAAAATGTGGTTAAGAAAAAGTTGTACGCTCTTTTTGCCATTAATCTCACTTTTACTGGATTTTTTTTCTACCAAGAAACCCACTTTTTACATGATTGGTTGCTTTTTCCTCTAATTTTATCGCATTTTCGGACGTTTTTGACTGGTTACACGTACACATAGGGAGCAAAAGTCTCGCTCCTGAGAGCTTAAGTCGAAGGGTGCGTTTACTCAGAGGAGCGAAAAGTTCTCTCCCTCTCGTCCTCAGCCCAAGAAACTCCCATTTTACCGTATGTTTGAGTATCCTACCTCGTCTCTCTCTCTCTCTCATCTCTTTCTATCAATTCTAATTTAGTGGTGATGAATTATCCCACAACACAAGATCATATATTGTGGTACCCACATCACCCCCCTACGGAGAAGAGAAGGGTGAAGGTCTGAGGTGCTGTGTCGAGCGATGATGTCTTGAAGATGCGTGTGCGGATGCTGGAACGCGAACTGTCGAGCTGTGAAGTGAGTGTCGCAGATGTCGAGTAGTTCGTTCTGAGGTTGAAGTCCACCAATTCATCGGGTTGAAGACGTGCGGAACTGCTGACGAGTTGAGGGAGAATCGCTGGCGCGTATCAGTGGGAAATCAAGAAGTGCCAGAAGCTATTCTCGTTCTGTGTTTGTATATTGAGAGAGTGTAAATAATATTTACACAAAACACGAACGCAGACACGAGCACATAATATGTACCTTCAATATGTACCATAATGCAGGTACATAAATGTACCTTGTTGTTTTATCGCTGTGTTCGTGTTCGTCGTGGGTCACAAATTCTGGGATGATTCATCACCACTATTTAAATATCATTCTGAGTCTTAATAAAATCACATCACACTACACATCTTAATCTTTCATGCTAAATTAGTGGTGATGAATCATCCCAAAATGCTGTAGCAATGTTACATCGCCTTTCCCTGGGGCTTCTTAGGCCTCCCTAGCAAGCATTGATCATATCCATGATCAACACGACAAATCCTAATAGTGATTTGCCTTTCGTCATTCCATCATCCCCAACGGTGCCTCCTATTTCGTCGAAAAGGCGTGGCCAGAAAATTAGGTGAAAATCGGATGAAAATTGCGGTCGTGAAGTGCTTCGGAAAAAACGAACGGCCAGCCGTCTACTCAGTCAAGCTGGATTGATAAAGACTTTTTTTCTTCCGTGATTCCCACTTAACTTTTTTCCTGCCCCATGCAGCTTCCAAGTCGAATCAAGAAGACAACCGGAAGTAATGAGGATTTTTAACTTCCTTAAAGAAGTTCCAGACCCTATATTTCGAGAGTTTAGGAGATTGGTTACTTATTATTGTTATTCTTTAAATTGATATTATATTTTAATTGTTGGTTTAGTTTAATAATCAACGACGCCATAAGGTCAGTTTTGCACAATGGACACTTCCCATTTCCCGCACGTCATTTCCTTCTCATTTCTCTTTTCACCCTTTATATTTTTCTAGTCTTTCTCTATTGATCATACAGAATGACAATGGGATCGATATTTCCGGGAAACTGTAATTCGGAATGATCCCCTTGGAGCCCTCGTTTTCTTTATCCTATTTTAACGTTGAGGAACAAAAGGGGGTTTTTGCGGAAGGGTCGAAAAGGGGTTGTTTGCCCGATGGCGTTTATTAGGTTTCCAACTGATGCGATGGCGCGTGCATGTGGTCAATTTATCGGAAGGGGGGAACCCTGAGAGGGATACGCATACACAGAATCGTCAGAATCCATTGGTCCAACACCGGTTCCTTAAAACAGATGCTCCCCCTCTTAACATGGCCGCAGAATTATTTCCTCAAAACATTAATTTTTTTTCCGTTTCTCACTGTGGTTCTGAAATGTTGATATTTCAAAAGGAAGAGAGGAAAAAAAGGTGTAGGGACTTTCTTTTGAAAGGTTTGAAGCCGGGTGTAAAAATAGATTCGAGATATTTCTAATTGATACGTTGGAATAGGTAAAATAGGTCAAAAGGGCGTGTGTCAGCCACGTGTGGTTTTTAACCCTTCGTAAGTTTTTGCTAAAGGGCACGAGCCTTTTCTTCCCTCAACGCCTTCGACTTCCGTCTTTTTATAAAAATCCATAACCGAAAATTCACCTAGATCCCCTTTCTACACTGCTCAACAAGATTGATCATTTTTGATCACCTCAAAATTTATATAATTTGCCATAGATCCCTTTTTGATGAATTTTGCTTTGACAGCCACCTTCGGAAAGCGAATTCCATGGAACCCCGTGCCCCCCAAATAAATTTCACCATAAATGGACTATACCGCCGTTTTTAGACTAGAAAACCCAATTTTACAAGATTTTAGCAGTTTTTAACTTAATCAAAGAAGTTAAGTGACACCCTCCGAGGTATCTGGAAAAGGGTCTCCCAGACCCCGTAGAAGAAAAACTGAATCATTGTCGATCGTGAGGTTGTCTATGGTGCTCTATGTGGTCCGTCCGTCGCAAATTTCATTTGGGCGCCCCCAGTTTTCAAACGATTTTCAACCAGTTTTTACAGGTTCTTCCTTTTGTGGCAACATAAAAAATGACAAGAGGTTTTTTAGAAATTCGCACAAATGGCGGAGATATCTGTCTAAAGTTCAGATTTATCGTCCGGCTTTTTTTCCACAATTTCTATCCGATTTTCACCAAGTACTCCTTAAATTTTTTAAGAATTTTTGGAGGGGGGGGGGGGAGAAATCGTCGCGTTAGTTCCAACACCGTCATTTTTCCTAGGTTTTCAGGAGAGCCAAAATACGGATTAATTTCTCATTGGAATCAATGCATCACCTGTTGGCTAAGTCGTGAGCTACGTGTTTTCTGTTGGTAATAGGGTTAAACTGCCAACGGAATTCGATCTACCACAAAATTTACCATCATAGACAATGGCCTAACCCAAAATTGATAAAAAATTATTTATCCGGTGTTAGAACTATCGCGACGATATGCTTTTACTCACGAGAGCGACATCCCTCAAAGTCAAAATTTGTCTAAATGCTTGAAATTATTATCCCCCTCCTTTGTACTTTCCCTTTCTTGAACGTCCCTTCCTTTATACATACCCTTCTTGAACTTTCCCTCCTTTATACTTCCCCCTCCCTAAACTTCTCCTCTGTTATACTTCCCTCCTTGATACTTCTCCCTCCTTTATTGTTCCTTCTCTTTGAGGAAGTTTTCGTCGGAAGCTCTTCAAACTAGTACTTTTTTCAATCAAAATGGATCCTAATTTTACCAAATTTTCAGGATTTTTCCTCAGATTTTTGACAGGAAACCCCATGTTTAATTTTTGCCGGATTTTTAGAAGTATGTACGTATTCCTTTTTTTTTTTGTCAAAAAAACCCCGTTTTACAGGGTCATATATTTTTATTTTTTCTGTTTTTCGACAGATTTCCCCCTTAAAGAGTTCTGACAGTGAAACCCCATTTTTACATGCTTTTTTAGAATTTTCCTTGGTTTTTTTGCAAAAAAAAACTTTTTTCCTTCCACAAAAAAAACTTTTTTCCTTCCACAAAAAAAACTACTTTTTTTTCCTTCCACAAAAAAAAACTACTTTTTTTCCTTCCACAAAAAAAAACTACTTTTTTTTCCTTCCACAAAAAAAAACTGCTTTTTTTCCTTCCACAAAAAAACACTTTTTTCCTTCCACAAAAAAAAAAAAAAAAAAAAAAAAAAAAAATTACAGGATTTTTGATAGTTTTCCTCGATTTTCGATTTTTGACTCGGAAACCCAATTTTCACAGGTTTTTGTGGTATTTTTTTTTTTAAACATGTAGGCGAAAGAATTGCGTTTTTACGCAAATTTGTTTGTGATAAGTGATAAGTGATAACTGATAAATACGTAGGGTTTTTAGCTATTTTAGGTAGGCTTATTTATTTTTCTTGTCTTGGGGCAAAAATACCATGGAGTCACCTAAACTTCTTTGAAGAAAAAAAAAATCGGATGAAAACTGTGGTCGTAAATTGTTCCGGAAAAAAATGCTACGGACGGACGGCCGGCACCACAGACAAAGTTGAGATCGGTAAAGATTCGAATTGACCCTACGGGGTCTGGAAGACCCTTCCCCAAAAACCCGACGTCGAGGGTATCACAATAACTTCTTTAAATTTACTGTAAACATTGTTTATTTTACTGTAAAAATTGGTTTTTTTGACCTTTACGTATCCACTAATTTGTTTTCTATTGTACAATTTAAACCTTAAAAATGTCAGGAAAAAAGGAAGTGACTAGGTAAAAAGTAGGAAAGTTTTTCTTTCTCTTTTTTTGAAAGATGACTGATAGTGCACGTTTTGAACCTCAAATTGCACAGATGTCCAAAAGGAGATAATGAGTTGAGGAAACCCTCCGGAGATTTTCCTAACGGTAAACCTGGTTTCGGGTTACACACAAAACTCACAAGTACCATTCAGAAAGCTGGTCAATGAGGGAGTTTTCCTCAATGAATTCTTCTCTTCTTTACACCCTCCGTCAAAAGGAAGATTGTGGACAAATCTTTACAAATTTCATTTTTCCCTAAGGTGTGTATGAGAACTGAAAAACTTGAAAGAGTCGCTCGGTTTCGTGTTCCTTTTGGTCAAGCTAATGAAAGGGTGAATGGCGTTTCTGTAAATTCATTCATGTGTCAAATCAGCGCTGGGAAAGGCTTTTCGGGTGTATTTTTCTTAATTAGATCCTTTTTTCTGCTGCCCTTTCGTGTATGTAGGGCGAGGGGAATGGGGGCGCTAAAATCTTAGGTAAATTTTAACTTCCTTAAAGAAGTTATTGTGATACCCTCGACGTCGTGTTTTTGGGGAAGGGTCTTTATCGATCTCAACTTTGTCTGTGGTGCCGGCCGGCCGTCCGTAGCATTTTTTTCCTGAACACTTTACGGCCACAGTTTTCATCCGATTTTCACCAAATTTTCTTTAGTCGGTGAACTAGAAACTAAGGAGGGCGATTTTTGAATTTCGAAAAAATGGCGGAGATATGTCTGTTTGAA
This sequence comes from Orius insidiosus, assembly GCA_014119065.1. Lineage (NCBI taxonomy): Eukaryota > Metazoa > Arthropoda > Insecta > Hemiptera > Anthocoridae > Orius > Orius insidiosus. Next base: position 73,161 of record JACGAQ010000055.1, on the reverse strand, counting down.
ATTTTAAAAAATTCGCAGCGGACCGTTGGTCCGATTTTCACCAAATTTTCACCAATTACTCCTTGTATTTTTGACGAATTTTTGGTTTCTTCCTTGATACTAAAAAATTTTTCAAAAAAAATGTGCAATTTTAAAAAAGAAAACCCGGAAAATTAAAAAAAACTCGGAAATTTTTTTCAAAAAAAAACTTAGACAATTTTTTTGACAAAAAAAACTTAGACAATTTTTCGAAAAAAAAAAAAAAAAAAAAACTCGGAAAATTTTTCAAAAAAAGAAAACTTGGAAAATTTTTCGGAAAAAACTTCCCCTTCCCTTATACTTCCCGTTCCTTATACTTCCCCCTCCTTTATACAATACTTTCCCTCCCTTCGTTATACTTCCCCCTCTGTTATACTTCGCCTGACTTATACATCCCCTCCCATATACTTCCCCCTCCGTTGAACGTCCCCTCCGTTATACTTCCCCCTCCTATATTGTTACTTCTCTTTAAGGAAGTTTTCGTTGTAAGCTCTTCAAACCAGTACTTTTTTTTCCAGAACAGTCTATGAATTTCTTGAAGAAATTTTCCTCTGATTTCAGCGCCTTGGCATTATGACGAACTTCCCGGCCTATTCTTCCCTTTTGCCAGAATTCGTTCTAGATCCTGAGTAGAAACAAACGGAAAAAGGTTACCTAAAAATCCTAGTTTTCCTCAATTTTTTTTTTCTCGAATTTACCAGATCGCAGATGTTCCAGGGGTTTCGGTGACACACGGAACCTCTTGAGTCTTTGTCAAAGGGGTGTGAATGAGAGGCCGCCGGAGTTCGGGTCAGAAAAGAAAAATACGGGAGGGACATTAGTCATATTAGCGTAGGTGAGCTACCTTGGAAAATGACCGTTCCGGTAAAACGAGCAAAGCCACTAAAAGGAAAAGACCGACGGGCCTATTATGAAAAAAATAAATACATTTCTCCCCGTTTTGCTATTGACCCTTCTTTCGGCGGAAACCACCTGGCGCAACCCCTTCCTCGTGCGGTGGAGACGTTCCGAATTAAATACAGTCTGTTTCTTGACCTAATTGCCTTTTTTGATTTTTCAGAAATGTCCACATGTCACAGGATTTCAAGGGAAATAAACGGAATAATTGGACATTTTTAAATCTTTCTTTAAAGCATATGGAGTATTTGAGAAGTGCCTATGAAAAGTTCAAAATCTTGTATTAACTTCCTTAAAGAAGTTATTGTGATACCCTCCACGTCGGGATTTCGGGGAGTCGATCTCAACTTTGTCTGTGGTACCGGCCGGCCGTCCGTAGCATTTTTCCGGAACACTTTACGGCCACAGTTTTCATCCGATTTTCACCAAATTTTCACACAAATTTCTTTAGCCGGTGGACAAGAATGTGACGGGGGCGATTTTTGAATTTCGAAAAAATGGCGGAGATGTGTATGTTTGAAATTTTAAAAACTGCGCTGCGGCCGTAAAATTTTCGTAAAGAAAAAGAAAACTTGGAAAAGTTGGTCCGATTTTCACCAATTACTTCTTAAATTTTTTAAGAATTTTTGGTGTAAAAAAATTGCCACTTTTTAATAATTATTTTTTTTAGTAGGGAGAAATTTCATACTTCTACCCATTACGAGAGGCACATCCGTAGGCCAAAGAGCCCATTTTTTTACCTTGACATTTAGCAAAATTTTCGAAAAAAAAGAACTTAAAAAATTTTTCAGGAAAAAAAAGCGCAAATTTAAAAAAGAAAACCCGAAAAATTTTTCAGGAAAAAAAAGCGCAAATTTAAAAAAGAAAACCCGAAAAATTTTTCAAAAAAAAACTTAAAAAATTTTTCAAAAAAAACTCGGAAAATTACAAAAAAACTTAGAAAATTTTTCAAAAAAAAAAAAAAAACGGAAAATTTTTTGAAAAAAGAAACTTGGAAAATTTTTCGTAAAAAAAAGAAAACTTGGAAAAATTTTCGTAAAAAAACGAAAACTTGGAAAAATTTTCGAAAAAAAAACTTTCCCCTCCCTTATATTTCCCCTTCCTTATACTTCCCCCCCCCCCTTTATACTTTCCTTCCCGTCGTTATACTTTCGTTCCCTTATACTTCCCCTTTCGTTATACTTCCCCCTCTGTTATACTTCCCCTCCCATATACTCCCCCTCCGTTGTACTTCCACTCCGTTATATTCCCCCTCCTATACTGCTACTTCTCTTTAAGGAAGTTTTCGTTCGAATCTTTTCAAACAAGTACTTGACTGATCTCTAGACGCACGTGTAGAACACCCAACAAAAAGTCTTCAATGACAGAAAACTGGTCAATATAGTGATATACGAATACTTCCTATTCTGTCAAAAAACGACAATGCACCTTATTTTTACCGTTGTCCAAATAAACAGAACTTAAATCAAGATCGGCTCGTTCCACATAAGAAAGGAAATCGGAATAAATCGATTTCGTTCACGCCAGGTACTAAATAGGCATTTCTTTCCATAACAACAGGTCATTCATAGGAAGACGAGCTCGTTTTCTGCAGGAAGTCCTCCCATAACAAAGCGCGAACATTTGTTCAAAAAGCTTCGTTTTTACCAATTTTTTTTGCCTCTAATCCTGAATTCTGCACGTGAAGTGCGGATGTTCCTTGCGAGAATGATTCGAAATTCTACCATGAAAGGTTAATGAGTTGGTTTTGGGTTGTCCATAGAAAAAAGAGCTTTCTTATCAAACAGTTAACCAATAATAGAGGAAGAAATGACTGTGATAACGGGTATCTCACGACGCGTTTCGGCTTAAAAAGCCTCGTCAGGTGAGCTATTCCCTGTATTATAATGATGTCGATAATAAAATCAAACCTTTGCGGAATATAAGACGCAATAAAAATTAAAATGTTAAGTAATGCCATGGCAGCAAAAATTAAAAAGCAATAATGAGGTGGTGAGTGGCTCTATCTCTTGGAGAACGGTGGCGGCGGTGAGCGGTGAGACGGTTTGTTTCCGGCTTCCCGCTGTATCCACTGAATCTCTCGGAGATAGGTTCACAGTGAAAAGATAGAAATGATTGTGATAGAGGGGATAGTTCACCTGACGAGGCTTTTTAAGCCGAAACGCGTCGTGAGATATCAGTTATCACAGTCATTTCTTCCTCTATTATTGGTTAATGATAAAAAAATCAACCCTTTGCGGAATATGAGACGCAATAAAAATTAAAATGTAAACTACTACATTGTTGCTTTCTTCTACAATTTATTCAAGATCTAGTTATGAAAACAAGGTAAAAATTTATTGCTTCCTGGCTTGTTAGAAGAAATAATCCCGTTAACATATTCGATATGTTGAATAGAAGAACAATCCGTTGAGTTATAGCGGTCCATATTCATTTTTTTCCATACATCTAATAGCTTCCTGGGTGTACAAAAAAAGGGGAAGCTTTTAGCAAAAGATTGTGGGAGGACCCTTCGTGTTTTTATGCCTCTTTTAATATAATATTAATAAAGGGTATTGAAGAGGGAAGTATGAGGAAGAATACCTGAAGGAATCGCGGGGGCTCGTGCTATCCCGTTAATAGAAGGAAGCGGAAGGGAGCATATGGGGGGTGGCGCATCTGCTTAGAACTGGGTCAGGAGAGGCACAAACACAGGTGCTCCAGCATGTTTGCTGAAGGGGTGGATATCACAAATCGCGAGCACACTCCTGTCAGCTGTGGCTATAAAATCAAGATTGTAAGTTTGGCCATTCTACCTGAAGTAAAAGCAATTGAGTACCGGAAATCAATTGAGTGACAGGCCTTTGGGTAATCCTCCATAATTGGAAAGTAGGAGGTAAACAACAGGAGAAGATTTTGTCAGCTGCTTGACCACTAGATGTTATGATAACATCCATCATTTTGCACGCACAAAAACCCTTCTCAGCGAAAAAGACTGACGTTATCTTGATTAATGGAAGAAGTCGAATCTTGTTAGACGGAAGCCCCCTGAACTTTTCTCAATTAATCAGACGTTAGTCATTGTGGGGGTTGCCGGGAGTCGTAATAGGATTTAACCGGACCGAACGATCGGTCAGCTCCTTTTGTTGACGTTGACTCAGTTCAACCCCTTCAATTCGAGCGCTCCTCCCATCTGCCGATTCCTCTTCAATTTTATTAAAGTTTCCCATAAAGCTGGAACTATAAAGTCTCTTGTGTTTTTGTTCATTCGGTCAAAGCCTTTGAGGCGGCACCTTGTGATGTCCAATCGGTCAGAAGTCTTTTGAGGGAAAAGCGTGAGACCTGGCTAGTTTTTTCTCACAAAACACCACAGGATCATCCCCAAACGAAGAGATTCTTTAGAATTCCACATTATTTAACACCTCACATCGGTCATTACACCCTAGTAGCACTTGGGAAATCCATTTTTATCTCAATTAACAAAAAAATTAGAAGTACTTATTGGATTATCCTGCAATTTTCGCCACGAATTCAGGTACTTTTAGGGCCAAAGAGAAAGCTTGGAGTCAAACAACCGTTAAGTTGACCGAAGAATTCGCAACCCTTACAAAATGACATGGATTGACCTAACGGAACGAAAAAGAAAAGAAAACCGATCGTAAATCAACCCGTTTTCTCCTAACTCCTTCATCCACCCCGTCTCGCAAAAAGTGCCCTTTGTCTAAAATTTGTCAAGTCTTCCAAAATGATAAATGAACCATTAAAAGAATATAAAGGGCGAAAGGAAAAATGCTTTTCGTAATAGCCCATGATGTGACTCACTACGTATAATCTTAGGATTTCATTATGGAACTAAAATTAACCCCATGGTTCCCGGAGACTAAGTAGGTCAAATCAAATATACCCGATGGCTCCCGCTTCTAGTAATGCGACATACCCGATGGTTCCCGTGTTTATTTTGCAACGCAGGTATCAATGAAGAACATTTCAAACCCAACACCACAAAATGTGTTTAAGAACACTCACTGTTATAATATATCTGGGGCCCATCGGGTATGTGGCAATTTTCAGCCCGGGACCCAACGAGTATATTGCAATTTTCAGCCCGGGAACCATCGGGTATATTGCAATTTTTGGCCCGGGAACCATCGAGTATATTGCAATTTTCGGCCCGGGACCCATCGGGTTGTGGCAATTTTCAGCCCGGGAACCATCGGGTATATTGCAATTTTCGGCCCGGGACCCATCGGGTATGTGGCAATTTTCAGCCCGGGAACCATCGGGTATATTGCAATTTTCAGCCCGGGAACCATCGGGTATATTGCAATTTTCAGCCCGGGAACCATCGGGTATATTGCAATTTTCAGCCCGGGAACCATCGGGTTATTGCAATTTTCGGCCCGGGACCCATCGGGTATATTGCAATTTTCAGCCCGGGAACCATCGGGTGTATTGCAATTTTCAGGCCGGGAACCATCGGGTATATTGCAATTTTCAGCCTGGGAACCATCGGGTATATTGCAATTTTCGGCCCGGACCCATCGGGTATGTGGCAATTTTCAGCCCGGGAACCATCGGGTATAATTATCTCGTTTTGGGAACCATCGGGTAAAGTACCAAAATTAGAATAGTTTTGAGAGTTGGGATCTTTTTTGGAGTGGAGGAACGGTCATCGTTTGAAAAAGCTTTGACATTCGAGATGGATCTTTCAAGATCGAAAGAGTTATCAATCTGTAGACGACAGGTCGAAGGGGTTGTTTATGCACGGGTATACCTGACGGTGTGAGACACGCGGAGATAAGAGGATGCGGAATAGAAGAGTTTTGAATAGAAAGACGGCTGCATCTATAGCAATAGGTCGTATACTGTTAGCCTTAAATTTCCAGGTAGGTAGGTCAACGACAGATGCCATACCGTTACTCTCACGCCTCCGTCAAAAACCCGAACCCTTCCGCAAATAAGGGTTGGAACGCGAAAAAGGACTGTTGACAATAACTTGGCCTACTTTCTTATGACCTAGAGTTTCTCATTACCTACTCAAAAAATGCATATTTCTAAGCTAACTGCTGTAGGTATATTATACAACCATTTCATATTCGGGTCAGATTAAATCTTATTTCTGATATTTTGAACGGATCCATGGCCGTGAGACTTGAGTCAACAATGTGACAAAAATAAACAAAAGAAGATAGCGCACGATTGCGCTTATGAGCTTTCCGAGATGGGGAGTGACAACAGGCACTTTCTCGATTTTCCATCATCTCGTGGTTTATCGATGAAATTATGCAAGGCCAAATTTGATAAAATTTTGTTTATTTATTTTTTTCTTTGATAACTGTTATTCTTGTACGGATTTTATCGCATGGGAAACAGAATGGATTTGCTTCACTTTTCGTGCTATCGAAAAATAAGCTACCTCTATGTCTTCATGATTTTTTCTGCCCCAATTTGAAAGTCGTAAGAACCGTTAAGTTTTTCCCCACGGTCTAATTTTCGACTGATTTGTCACTTTTACGACGAATTCTTACTTTAATTACTTACAAGTGATGATACAATTTTTACTAAGGCGTACTTTCAAAATGTTAATCACCACGAAATTAGAACCAGGTTAACTATTCGAAATGTCCATTCGTTAATTATTATTGTTTTCCTCGAAATACTCGAATTAAATTAATTACCGCTTTGAGTTTTGACATTTTCAATTTTTTTTGCGTTTCAAAAGTCGATTAAAGGGGAGTATCTGATCTCTGGGATTTACGCCATTTCAGCTTACAAGAACTAGATAAACAGTCGTTTAATCGTCAGCTAAACAGTCGTTTAATCGTCAGCTAAACAGTCGTTTAATCGTCAGCTAAACAGTCGCTTAATCGTCAGCTAAACAGTCGTTTAATCGTCAGCTAAACAGTCGTTTAATCGTCAGCTAAACAGTCGGTTAATCGTCAGCTAAACAGTCGCTTAATCGTCAGCTAAACAGTCGTTTAATCGTCAGCTAAACAGTCGTTTAATCGTCAGCTAAACAGTCGCTTAATCGTCAGCTAAACAGTCGTTTAATCGTCAGCTAAACAGTCGCTTAATCGTCAGCTAAACAGTCGTTTAATCGTCAGCTAAACAGTCGCTTAATCGTCAGCTAAACAGTCGTTTAATCGTCAGCTAAACAGTCGTTTAATCGTCAGCTAAACAGTCGTTTAATCGTCAGCTAAACAGTCGTTTAATCGTCAGCTAAACAGTCGTTTAATCGTCAGCTAAACAGTCGTTTAATCGTCAGCTAAACAGTCGTTTAATCGTCAGCTAAACAGTCGTTTAATCGTCAGCTAAACAGTCGTTTAATCGTCAGCTAAACAGTAGTTTAATCGTCAGCTAAACAGTCGTTTAATCGTCAGCTAAACAGTCGTTTAATCGTCAGCTAAACAGTCGTTTAATCGTCAGCTAAACAGTCGCTTAATCGTCAGCTAAACAGTCGTTTAATCGTCAGCTAAACAGTCGTTTAATCGTCAGCTAAACAGTCGTTTAATCGTCAGCTAAACAGTCGTTTAATCGTCAGCTAAACAGTCGTTTAATCGTCAGCTAAACAGTCGTTTAATCGTCAGCTAAACAGTCGTTTAATCGTCAGCTAAACAGTCGTTTAATCGTCAGCTAAACAGTCGTTTAATCGTCAGCTAAACAGTCGTTTAATCGTCAGCTAAACAGTCGTTTAATCGTCAGCTAAACAGTCGTTTAATCGTCAGCTAAACAGTCGTTTAATCGTCAGCTAAACAGTCGTTTAATCGTCAGCTAAACAGTCGTTTAATCGTCAGCTAAACAGCCGTTAGATTGTAAGCTAAACGGACTTAAAACCGTCGCTTGGTCGTTAGATTGTTACCTAAACAGTTTTCCCTGCTGCTATTGAAATGAGCATAAAGAATTTGGCCGAATTACCGCTTTAAGTATTGACATTTTTTTAACTTCCTTAAATTTTTTTTGCGTTTCAAAAATCGATTAAGGCCAGGGAGTATCTGATCTCTGGGATTTAGGCCATTTCAGATTATAAGAAGCGATCTTAAGTTACAAGATCTTCAGCTAAACAGTCACTTAATCGTCAGCAAACAATCATTACATCATCAGTTAAACAGTCGTTGAATCTTCAGCAAAACAGTCGTTAACTCATAAGATTGGCAGCTAAAAGTCGCTTGATCGTCACCCGTTAGATTGTAAACAGACTTTAAATCGTCAGCGAAACAGTCGCTTGGTCGTTTGATTGTTTGCTAAAAAGTTGTCGCTACTGTTAGTTGTCGCTACTGTTATTGAAATGAAGACATAGAATTTGGCAGAGTTTGATATGAGGTGTTGGCCCACTTGAATATTATGGACTCGCTAAACAGCCGTTAGATTGTAAGCTAAACGGACTTTAAATCTTCAGCCAAAGGGTCCTTTGGTCGTTTGATTGTTTGCTAAAAAGTTGTCGCTACTGCTAATGAAATGAAGACATAGAATTTGGCAGAGTTTGATATGAGGTGTTGGCGCAGTTGAATATTATGGATTCGCTAAACACCCGTTAGATAGTAAGCTAAACGGACTTGAAATCGTCAGCCAAAGAGTCCTTTGGTCGTTTGAATGTTTGCTAAAAAGTTGTCGCTACTGCTATTGAAATGAAGACATGGAAAGCTAGTTGTGCGGCAATTTCAAATCATTGGCCGAGTTAGGTACATTATGGGTCGCTTGTCAGTCCCTTTGGCCCAGTTTACCAGCCCTTTGGAAATTCACTTGCAATAAGAAGAAAATCAATATTTGAAGTAGGTGGCAAATAAGTTTAACCCTTCCTTATTATTAAAAATACATCGATGTTAAATGAAAATGATTTAAAATATTTTAATGGGCTAATATCCTTATGTAATAAGAACCTTATTGTTGAAAAGAAACAGCAAAATAAGACATTACACGAAAACATTCATTTTATATTATTTTAGTCTATTCGTCCTTGTTTAAAAACTTTCTAACAATATTTGAGTCGATAAATTCCTTTTTTAAGTGTAAAATTATCGAAACCGGGAAGTCCTGAATTAAGGAAAAACGTATTTTTACTGTAAATAGGTTTTATAAAAATAATTAAGATAATTTTGCGTCAAATTAACGAGCTAATCGGATTGGATGCGTACGTGACTTTCTGCAAGGAACGTGGTTGAATGAACTAAGATTGCGTCTGAAAATAGGCTTAATAGCTTTTTTTGGGTTCCTTTTGTAAACGGAAGTAGTAAACAAAAAATTGGGACAGTTCCTGGATGACTTTTAAATGTTGGTAGTTTGCGTAGGTAAACGTAGGGAGGTTAACTGTTTCCCATGGGGGCGGTTGCATTTTTAGGGCCAGTTGCATTCCCACCTTTTGAAAAGAAAAATCTCAGTCCCGTTATGACACATCCTATTCAGGTTTGAAACCTCTGGAGGAGCGTAGAGAATAATATTCTAATGGTCGGTCAAGAGGTGTTAAAGGAGTTCGAGGATCCGAGGTAGCCCATGAGATTAGAACTCTTTTTTTCTTCTCCCTCAGTTTCTGCACCTGCCCCCCCGCAATGACATTTATGTGGGTTTCGCGACAAAAGGTCCACAGGTAAACCACCCCTCTCCCTCCCACGCAAATGAGTTAACTTGCTCAAGCGACCAGCAAATTTCACAATGCCCACACGCACCCTTTCCTCCGCATGGGATCTCCAATCTCAAAAGAAGCTACTGTTTGTGTGTTTTGAATCCTCACAAATTGCTTCTGGGAACCAAATATTCTCTACTCTCTTCAAATTAATCCTTCACTTTTTTCTCTTTTAGTATGCAGGAGAAAAGAAATAAAATATCCTTCAACAGTATAGCAGTGGGGGACCAAGGGACTCTATGGCTGACGATTTAAAGTCCGTTTAGCTTCCAATCTAACGGCTGTTTAGCGAATCCATAATATTCAAGTGGGCCAACACCTCATATCAAACTCAGCCAAATTCTTTATCTCCATTTCAATAGCAGTAGCGAAAACTGTTTAGCTAACAATCAAACGACCAAGGGACTCTTTGGCTGACGTTTTAAATTACGTTTAGCTTACAATCTAACGGCTGTTTAGCGAGTCCATAATATTCAACTGGGCCAACACCTCTTATCAAACTCTGCCAAATTCTATGTCTTCATTTCATTAGCAGTTGCGACAACATTTTAGCAAACAATCAAACGAACAAAGGACTCTTTGGCTGAGGATTTAAAGTCCGTTTAGCTTACTATCTAACGGTTGTTTAGCGAGTCCATAATATTCAACTGGGCCAAAACCTCTTATCAAACGCTGCCAAATTCTATGTCTTCATTTCATTAGCAGTAGCGACAACTTCTTAGCAAACAATCAAACGAACAAAGGACTCTTTGGCTGAGGATTTAAAGTCCGTTTAGCTTACTTTCTAACGGCTGTTTAGCGAGTCCATAATATTCAACTGGGCCAAAACCTCTCATCAAACTCTGCCAAATTCTATGTCTTCATTTCATTAGCAGTAGCGACAACTTCTTAGCAAACAATCAAACGACCAGGCGTTTGGCTGACGATTTAAAGTCCGTTCATAATCTAACGGGTGAGATCAAGCGACTTGAAGCTGAAAATCTTATGAGTTAACGACTGTTTTGCTAAAGATTCAACGACTGTTTAACTAAAGATGTAATGATTGTTTGCTGACGATTAAGCGAGTGTTTAGCTGAAGATCTAACGTCTTTTCGACGTTATGACTGAGTATGTAACTTAAGATTTGTGTGTTTTGTATCAGGTCCTCACAAATTGCTTCTGGGAACCCAATATTCTCTACTCTTTTTAAATTAATCGCCTCTTTTTTTCCTCTTTTAGTATTCAGAAGAAAAGAAATAAAATATCCTTCAACAAAAAAATAGCCGCCGTTAACAAAAGAAACATCCTAGCATATGCCATGATGTAGATTCCTAGTGAAGAGAATCGTTCGTTTACTTATGCTTAGAATGAAGTTGAAGTCATTTTTTGGCGCTTGAGTGTGAAAGGGGTGCAGTTGTGGGCGGCGCTTCGTATTCCATCTTGCCGATGGAATCAATGGGGGAATGGAGAAAATCTCGCAGTTTGCCTTTCACAATCTTCTTTCCTGCATTCTTTAGAAATCCACCACCCAAGTTGGTACAACATAATTTCCTGGGTAGAAAAGATGCCCAGTTTGTGGTCTAAGGAAGAATGAAATTTGTAGAGTACGGATACTCGATTCCAATTCTTTTTTTAAAAAGATAACTAATGACATTGCGGACAGGTAGGTTGGACTCCGTAAGATGGATCGTTGGGACAACGGGGTTCCCAATTGGAACGGCTTTAGTATACGTGTGCGTCCATGTTCATTGTCGTGCGAAAAATGAGGACACAATAGTGGAGTCTGGGAGGTACCTGCTTTTACTCCCGTTAGGGACCTGACGCAAAACGCTTTCCGACTACACTTACTTAAGGGCTTTTTGTTCAAATGCGGCTTTCCATTGCATTAGCCGTAACTTAGTGTTTATTTACGGTGGTCTTTCTTATGGAGCCTCTGGGATTAACCGAAAGACCACATTGTTTCCTCCCATATCGGCGACTCTTTTTAGCTCTTTTGCCCAAAACCCAAATGGAAATCACACCGGGTTTTCTGCACACATTGAGCTTAATGGCATTCGTAATCCTTGACTGATTTCGATCAATCATTTGCCATTAATCTGCTAATTAAACAAATTCCTTTTCCCGTTTCCAAAAAATCCCCAGGTGTTCCTCCCAAAATAATGGCTTTCTCAACTGCTTGACTCACAAATCTAAACCAAATGTTGTGTAATTAAGTTAAATTACCTAATTGTTTTTCCGCAATTGTAAGTCAGTGAACGGTAGGTATAACTTTCGACAACCTGTAAAGAATCTTCCAGGCTGCTCAGAGGAAAAATGATTAGCGATCTTTGGTCTGTGTTGGCAGCCCTTTTTTGCGGGAAATTTTACCGACGTAATTTTCACCAAATTATCGCAGAATCTTCCTTTCATTTTGCTGTAAGAGCTTTTTTCCGCAAAAATGGCAGAGATCCATCTGTTATGCTTAATGCGCTACAGCCGTATGCTACGATCTTCCTTTCCTATTACTCCTTACATTTACCCTTTTGTTTTTTAAACTATTGAAGATCAGAAAAAAAGTTAAATATAAACCCCCCTTGTTTTTTGACGAAGAATTGATTGCAATTATCGAATTTTGATTTTGATGTACAGGGTGTCCCAGAGCGACACCAACTTCGTTATTTCAAATCGGAGCCTCTATTTTTTATTTCAGATTCGTAATCTACGCAAAATTTCAAGTTGATTTGACTATTCATATGACCTCTTTGGACAACTTTAAAAAATGCTAAATTTAGCGTTATTTTGCTCTAAAATTCGTTAAAATTAGCGCAAAAAACGCTAAAATTACGAATTTGAAATAAAAAATAGAGGCTCCGATTTGAAATAACGAAGTTGGTGTCTGGGACACCCTGTACAACAAAATCAAAATTCATTGATTGCAATCAATTCTTCGTCAAAAAACAAGGGGGGTTTACATTTTTAACTTTTTTCCCCGATCTTTAATTGAGGCGCTCCGGGTACGAAGGGCGAACTCGACATCGGAAAATTTTTTTTAACTTCCTTAAAGAAGTTATTGTGATACCCTCGACGTCGGGTTTTTGGGGAAGGGTCTTCCAGTTTTTTTTTTCATTTTCAGATTCTAGACCTCTTGGTGAATGCACCCATATAATTTTTATGTTGAGTTCGCCATTTTTTCCCCTTTAAATACGTAAAAACCGAAACTTTAAAATGCGAATATCTCGAAACTACGTTTTGTCGAGTTCGCCCTTCGTACCCGGAGTGCCTCAATTGTTTAAATAATAAAAGGGGTGATCCTTTACTTCTGAACCACCGTGTATTCTTGGAAAATATAGTAGGGAGAAATTTGGGGTGTTCTCGCCCGCTACGTGTGGCCTGACCGGGAAAAACTTTCGATTTTTCTACCTCGATACTGAAAAAAAAATCTTTCTGGGCGAAAAATTAAATTGCGCTACTTTGAGCAAGTTCCCAATCATTTAAAAAAGTACTTGTCTGGAGCTGGCCCCGACGGGAACTTCCTTAAAGAGAAGGAACACTATAGGAGGGGGAAGTATTAAGTAGGGGAAGTACAAAGGAGGGGGAAGTATAACGGAGGGGGAAGTATAAGGGAGGGATAGAAATAATGGGCTGTTTGGCCTAGGGATGTGCCTCTCGTAACGGGTGGAAGTATGAAATTTCTCCCTACTAAATACTAAATACTAAAGTGACAGTTTTTTTTAGTTCAAAAATTCGTAAAATTATAAGGAGTAATTCGTCGCGTTAGTTCTAACACCGGCTATCTCATTTTTCCTATGTTTTCAGAAGAGCCAAAATACGGATTAATTTCTCATTGGAATCAATGCATCACCTGTTGGCTAAGTCATGAACTACGCGTTTTCTGTTGGTAATAGGGTTAATCTACCAACGGAATTCGATTCTCCACAAAATTTACCATCAGAAACAACGCCAAACTCAAAATTGAAAAATAATGACTTATCCGGTGTTAGAACTAACGCGACGAATTGGTGAAAATCGGACCAACGCCCGCAGCGCGCTTTTTAAAATTTCAAACGTGCCGCCATTTTTTCGATATTCAAAATCGCCCCCGTTGCTTTCTTCTTCATTGAGTGAGGAACATTTAGTGAAAATCGGTTCGAAACTGTGGAGTGCTCCGGAAAAATGCTACGGACGGCCGGCCGGCACGACAGACAAAGTTGAGATCGGTAAAGATCAATATTCGATTTGACCCTCCGGGGTCTGGAAGACCCCCAAAACCCGACATGGAGGGTATCACAATAACTTCTTTAAGAAAGTTAAAAAACTCCAGAGTAGCTGCCTAAATTGAGTTATTGTACACTTGCAGCCAAAAAACAGACATTTTTAACTTTAAAAATACGGAAATTTATGTGCAAACATTGTGTAGACCCTTTCAGGTCTGAAGCGGGAACCTGAGTGAAACAGTTAAGCGAAGGAGTAAACATCCGCGTCTAGGGAAAAGATTTTTAACCCATTTTCCATGAGAAATCCGTAAGTAAATATTTCGTCTCCTTTTCTCCCCCGAAAAATATAGTTTGTTCAGACAGCATCTGCTGTACAAACTTTTTAAAATAATATTATCTTAAGTCTTTTGTTTTATATTTTCAATAATTCCTTAACTAAAAGGATTTGTCTTTATTTTTCAAAAGTACCCAATATGCCTGAACCGGAACCGTCAAAAGGCTCTTTCGCCATTAATGTGAGTTTTTAATTATTTTTTAAACAAACTTGTTATGTTAATGGAATTTTTCCCTTAATGAGCGTGAGAAGCGAAAAAACAATTCTTTTTATCACGTAATCTTCATTGGAATCGACAATAATCAAAGCAGCGGCCTCTTTGTCCCATTTTTCTCTCCCCATCAATTTTCTGGATGTTTAAATCTGTTTTAAAATACTTTTTTTAAGCTACCCTATTCAATATTCAACCTGCTTTAAAAAAATCCTATACAAAGAAACAATTTGGTAAGCGTTATAATAGATATAGCGGTGAAAAAGTGTCAAGTATCAATCCAGGTAGGCTCCTTCTGCAGGTGGAAAAAATCGAACAGTTGCAGATAAACATTCGAAGGAGGAACTAATCTCGTTTACTAAAAAAAAAAAAAAAAAAAATCTTCTAGGTAATTTTCCGCGTTCGTTCGAACTTTTTCTTCCTTTCTAAGCTGTAGGGAAAGGTGTTATTTACACGTTTTTCATTTTAAATCCCAGACACCTTCAATGACTGAGTTGAATTGATCATGAAGGCGCCGGATTTTACAGTGACGCTGGATTATAATGGAAACATGTTAATACAATCGCCCTTTTAAAAACTGGTGCCAATGAAAAGTTGATTGACGGCGGATTTTTGACTTTCGGGGGTTTGAAGTTACCGGTGTATTGTCTAGTTATTTAGGATACTTCTGCATAAACCGGAAATTGAGAATACCATACGAAGATTTTGGTCTGTGGTATGTTGAGAACTTGATTCCCATTAGTAGGCTAAATATCCATGGATTACAGAGGGAAAATATAACTATGAGAGGAAGATTCTGCAAAAATTTGGTCAAAATTGGTGCCGTGAAGAATTGCAGAGAAAAGTGGCGATGGACGGCCGGCGCCACAGACAGCCTCATTATTGGTGTCGTGCTATTTGCGCAATTGAACTGCTGGTGCATTTAACTGCACAAAGCATCTGCCATCGGTGGCATTCCAGGTTACGACAACTCCATGTTCAAAGGTCAAAAATTGGTGCCGTGAAGAATTGCAGAGAAAAGTGGCGATGGACGAACGGCCGGCGCCACAGACAGCCTCATTATTGGTGTCGTGCTATTTGCGCAATTGAACTGCTGCAGCTGGTGCATTTAACTGCACAAATTCAGAATCTGCCATCGGTGGCATTTCAGGTTTGATTACGACAAACTCCATGTTCAAATTTCCAGGTTTTCGAGAGGAAAAACAATTAATCCCCTCGTGTTATCAAACTAGTTTGAATTTAGACGATCTCAAACATGAATTTTTGAAAAAACGCGAGAACTAAAAATACATGGAAGCTCGCGCATGCGCGTTACCCTGTTGGCTCGCGGCTGCGCCTTGTTCTGGTACCGTAAACTCACAAGTTCCATTTTTCAATAAGCGTAAATACCAAGATGATCGGTTAAGCACTTTTTCAAAGCAGGGGTCAAAACGCTTGCTGTAGACAGTTGGCTGTCCTGGATTTTTCCCCGATATTAGATAAAAAAAGAAATTTTTATACAGAAAAAGGTTCAAAGATTGGGTGCTGGAAAGGGAACCGTTTTGAAAAACGGTAAAGGTTTTCCGGGGTAGCAGATGTGAATGTAGGATGACAGATCTATTTGTGAGTGACGGTCACTCTTGTCATCATCCGTGGGTGCGGCCCACCTACCTCGCCAACCCTTCATAAACCCCGTACTTGTATTTTCTTTCGGGTAAAAATGCTTTTCCGTCCCTTAAAAACGAGTTATGCACGAAATCGTCAGTACCTCGTTTCTTAGGAATCCTTTTTCGAAAAGGATTAAGTTCTTGACCGTGACTTCCAAATCAGTAAATTCGTTGAAATAGGTAAGTTTACCTTTTTCTTCTAATAGAAAACGTAAAATTATGCAATGCGTGGAAACACCCATTTCAGCCCGGCGTCGCCTCTAGAAAGGTGATTTGGTGTTAATTTTAACAGGCTTTAGACAATGAGCCTTGTTATAATCCGATCATCATGAAAACAATAATTTTATGTAGACTTTAATGGTAGAGGCGCCCTCGGCATCGCCAGACGAAATTTAAAAATAAAACCCCCAACTTTTAAAATTTTGAATATTTTAATTTTGTGACCGTTGCATATCCAAGGACTGTAAATAGATCATTGACGCGTTTTTACATCTTTTATCTTCAAGCGTGTTTACATTATTGACAAGATACCAGCCCTAGTTTTAGCAATTGTTTTTCTTCTTCTTCGGAATGCGCGATAATTTAAAATATCAAGACTGGGTCATGTAATTATTACAGAGAGGAAAAAACTGTTGATTCTTAGAAAACTCGGGTTTTTCCAAGTTTCACCTATTTTCTATACAGCACATTTTTAAGGCGCCAAACAAATATTGATGCAGAAACTGCAGCTTGTTTGTGGAAGGTTCCTTTTTTCGTCACCTTTTCAAGTTGGCTAACTTCATTTTGTTGATGCGGCCTTCTGGATACCTTCTTCGAAATCGATACTTCTTCCGGCCTTCCGCTATCACAGTAGTGGCCATGTCCCAAAAAACAAGAAATTTACCACATTTTAGTGTTTTTAGAGGAGTCTGGGCGTTTTCATAAGGTACCCTAAAAATAATTTAAAAAATTTACCCAGCACTTTTAAGAGCATCCCTTCAATTTTTCACAGAGAAGCCTCATTTTTACAGCTTTTTTGGGAGTATTCCTTTCTTTTTTGTCAGGGAAACCTCATTTTTACAGCATTTTTAAGGGTATCCCTTCAATTTTTGACAGAAAAACCGCATTTTTACAGCTTTTTTGGGAGTATCTTTTCAATTTTTGACAGAGATGCCACATTTTTACAGCTTTTTTCGGAGAATTCCTTTGTTTTTTGTCATGGAGATCTCATTTTTACAGCATTTTTAGGAGTATCCCTTCAATTTTTGACAGAGGAGCCACATTTTTATAGCTTTTTTGAGAGTATTCCTTTGCTTTATGTCATGGTAACCTCATTTTTACAGCATTTTTAAGGGTATCCCTTCAAATTTTGTCAGAGGAGCCTCATTTTTACAGCTTTTTTGGGAGTAATCGTTTGCTTTTTGTCATGGAAACCTAATTTTTAAGGGTATCCCTTCAATTTTTGACAGAAAAACCGCATTTTTACGGCTTTTTTGGGAGTATCCCTGCAATTTTTGACAGAGGAGCCACATTTTTACAGCTTTTTTGGGAGTATTCCTTTGCTTTTTGTCATGGAAACCTCATTTTTAAGGGTATCCCTTCAATTTTTGACAGAAAAACCGCATTTTTACGGCTTTTTTGGGAGTATCCCTACAATTTTTGACAGAGGCGCCACATTTTTACAGCTTTGTTGGGAGTATTCCTTTGTTTTTTGTCATGGAAACCTCATTTTTACAGCATTTTTAAGGGTATCCCTTCAATTTTTGACAAAAAAAACGCATTTTTACAGCTTTTTTGGGAGTAATTGTTTGCTTTTTGTCATGAAAACCTCATTTTTACAGCATTTTTAAGAGTATCCCTTCAAGTTTTGACAGCGGAACCCCATTTTTTACCGTTTTTTTGGGAGTATTCCTTTGCTTTTTGTCATGGAAACCTCATTTTTAAGGGTTCCCTTCAATTTTTGACAGCGGAACCCCATTTTTACAGCTTTTTAGGGAGTATTCCTTTTTTTAGTGATAGAAACCTCATTTTTAGAGCATTCTTAAATTTTTGACTGAGAAACCGCATTTTCACAGGATTTGATTAGTTTTCCCTCGTTTTCTTTACAAAGAAACCCAATTTTTCAGATTTTCGGGTAGTTTTCCTATTTTGTCATTGAAACTCCACTTATACACCTTTTCCGGAGTTTTCCTCGATTTTTTTTTTTTTTTATGGAAACCTCATTTTTACCGCATTTTCATGAGTTTTCCTCGCTTTTTTGACAGAAAAATCCCATTTTTACAGGATTATCTGGAGTTTCCCTAGGATTTTTTAGCCTGGGGAAAGGAGAACACGAAATTGTGTAAATTAAACGTCGTTTGTTGCGATAAAAAAGTGTAATCGCTTCATTCAATTTACCTTTAATGTATCTTTTCGTTTTACCGTCATTTCGACCAATCCTGGAGTCGTTCTGCTCTGAAAGAACGGTTTCGGAAAGAAGTGGGGAGAAGAAAACGGCCAATCCCGTTCTCTCGCTCCCTTCCATCCCCTACTAACGCAAAGGGGATGAACACATTAATGCTGTCAAGGGTTGGACCTAATATGCATCAGTTCCACGTTAGAAACTCCAAGAGAACCACGCTCAACACGAACTTTGTACCTTCACATCTTTCGTACACATCAACGTAAGTATCAATAATTTTAATTCTTTCTTCATATTTTAAGACGTTAAAATCACTACGTGTTCCCAAAATAACAAATTTTTTAATCTATCATTTCGAATTTTAAGAGCTACTAGACAATTTTTGCGTTTTTCACCGCGAAAAAAATGTTTTTTTTTCTTGTTAAAAAAATTAAAAGTTGGTTATTTTGCCATTTTTGATGTTGGCAGAATTGTCATTTTTATGTGCTGAAGTTTTTGTTGCTGTTTTGTCTTATTTGGGGTTTTCCCTGGGGAGAAAAAAAATCTGCTGTTTATCATCGTCCAAAAATAATTTTTCTTTTTCCCACGGATATCAGAAATTGATTTTGGTAGTTTTATCTTTACGAAAGAGTTGAATTAAAATTGCGGAAATTATTTATCGACCTACCTAATATGGGCCAACGTTATCTGGTCACGTAAAAAACGATTGTTCAACGCGGAAATTCTTTTGTTATAAAAACAGTTTTCATGAAAATCCCTTCCTTTTTCAGTTTTTCTTTTTAGCGTAAGTAGCTTAGTTTGACCTAATATCCTTTATCTAGATCTTTTAATTTTGGAATAATTACGGGGTTTTTCGTTTCGGTTTTTACCTGCAATTTATTTTTAAACTAACGGGACCTAACGGTTCTGCGAAAACCTTTTTTTTAAGTTTCCTCAAGGGCAAAAAACCTTTTTTGTCAGAGAGGTCAGTTTGCAATTAGACGTAAAAGTGTCGTATACAACTCAAGTTTTTTTTTTGTTCCACCCCCTAAAAAAATAGGCCACTTTTATTTTTACGCGAAAAAAAAATCCTTTGATTTACTGCACCCAGGGAAAGTTGAATTTTACCAAAAAGTCGGCACATGTAGGCAAAAAAAAGCTGCATATGCAGGTGTAGTTTTATAATTTTGTAAAAAGAGATATCAAAGGAACCTTAGTTTGAGAAAATTCCCACGAAAGTGCCGGAGGGTAGTTTGTTACATAACGGTACCTCTGAAACCCAGGAAGAGGGAAAAAAAAATTTAAGATAATCCGAGAGGGTGGGTTGTGCAACAGGTCCCGTTATTTACGGAACAAGTGCTCTACTTTTTTCCCTTCTTTTGTGTTGATGTTACCTGTTTGTGACCTCAAGTTTTTTTTTTGCAGGATGCTTGGATTTCAAGAGCCTTTGGATTGCCGTGTGAACTACACGGGGGTGTTGGATTTGAGAGTGAAGGTGGAAGAAGGATGGACGTCGCCGAAAAGCAGCGAATCTTCAATTTCGCCTCCTCCACCAATGGATGTCGTTTCTCCGACGATCGCGATAACGCAGAGGGTACTCGCCGCTGCACAAACACCACAGGGAACTCGTCCGTTCAAAGCATACCCGAAAGACCCTCTCACTCTCTCATCTACACACAACGAAGCTTTTTTTCAATTCAGACAGCAGATGTTGGCTCAAGTCCGAAATGGGAAATGCGCGAAAAAGCGGCCTTCGAGTCCGACACAGCAGCCGTCGTCCAGCGGAGGAGAGAACGACGACAAAGACGCCGCTTATTGGGAACGAAGACGCAAAAACAACGAAGCCGCCAAAAGATCCAGAGACGCCAGAAGAGCCAAAGAGGACGAAATCGCCATCAGAGCCGCATTTCTCGAACAGGAAAATCTCAGACTTAAATACCAAGTTGCCGCCCTCACCGACGAAACTGCCAAACTACGATGTATGCTCTACAAATCGGAACACCCCCTTTTATAGTTTTTAAACCTTTTTTTGTACATTTTGTAAATATTATTTCATAATTTCCATGGAGAGCTTAAGTCTGACTTTGTATTCTGTGACCACGACCATAAAAAAACAGAAATCCTTTGTAAATTTTTAAATAATAATATATTTATTTAGATTAAATTTTTTAAATTAACTGTGTGATTTTTGTTCAAAACTGCTTTTGCGATCCATCAAGGAGATATTGAAACCCGACGTGGAGGGTATCACAATAACTTCTTTAAGGAAGAAAAACAGTTTTGTCAAAGCTTTAATTTTTATCAGAATTCGAAAAATATATGAATTGTGATTAAAATGCGTTTTTGTTTGCCCTATTCAATCTACTTCATTTCTGGGAGTAATTGGCTGTAGATGTTAATACTTGATGAACAAGAAATTTACCACATTTTAGTGTTTTTAGAGGAGTCTGGGCGTTTCATAAGGTACCCAATTGTTACAGCAATTTTAAGAGCATCCCTTCAATTTTTCACAGAGAAGCCTAATTTTACAGCTTTTTTGGGAGTATTCCTTTCTTTTTTGTCAGGGAAACCTCATTTTTACAGCATTTTTAAGGGTATCCCTTCAATTTTTGACAGAAAAACCGCATTTTTACAGGTTTTTTGGGAGTATCTTTTCAATTTTGACAGAGATGCCACATTTTTACAGCTTTTTTGCGAGAATTCCTTTGCTTTTTGTCATGGAAATCTCATTTTTACAGCATTTTTAGGAGTATCCCTTCAGTTTTTGACAGAGGAGCCACATTTTTACAGCTTTTTTGAGAGTATTCCTTTGCTTTATGTCATGGAAACCTCATTTTTACAGCATTTACAGGAGTATCCCTTCAGTTTTTGACAGAGGAGCCACATTTTTACAGCTTTTTAGGGAGTATTCCTCTGCTTTTTGTCATGGAAACCTCATTTTTACAGCATTTTTAAGGGTATCCCTTCAATTTTTGACAGAAAAAACCGCATTTTTACAGCTTTTTTGGGAGTATCCCTTCAATTTTGACAGAGGAGCCACATTTTTACACCTTTTTTGGGAGTATTCCTTTGCTTTTTGTCATGGAAACCTCATTTTTACAGCATTTTTAAGGGTATCCCTTCAATTTTTGACAGAAAAACCGCATTTTTACAGCTTTTTTGGGAGTATTCCTTTGTAGTGATGGAAACCTCATTTTTAAAGCATTCTTAGGAGTTTTCCTACAATTTTTGACTAAGAAACCGCATTTTCACAGGATTTTGATTAGTTTTCCCTCGTTTTCTTTACAAAGAAACCCTATTTGCAGATTTTCGGGTAGTTTTCCTATTTTGTCATTGAAACTCCACTTATACACCTTTTCATGAGTTTTCCTCGCTTTTTTTGACAGAAAAATCCCATTTTTACATGATTATCTGAGGTTTCCCTAGGATTTTTTAGCCTGGGGAAAGGAGAACGCGAAATTGTGTAAATTAAACGTCGTTTGTTGCGATAAAAAAGTGTAATCGCGAGGTTCCTTTATACTTCCCTTTACCTTCCCCCTCCGTTATAGGCACCAAAGTTTAGCTATGAGACCAGTCACGATGGATGTAAGCTGGAAATAAAAAAATAAGGGAGCGGAAGTATAACGGAGGGGGAAGTATTAAGGAAAGGAAGTATAACGGAAGGAAAAAGGTTTTTTTTTTTTCAAAAAAGTTTTTTCTTTTTGCAAAATTGTTTAAGTTTTTTGTTTGAAAATTTTTTCTTAGTATCAAGGCAGAAATAATGGGATTTTTGCCGAAGAGAGGTCCCTCTCGTAAGGCGTGGAAGTATGAAATATCTCCCTACTAATATGATTAATGTTAAAAAAATGATAATTTTTTACACCAAAAATTTTTAAAAAATATAAGGAGTAATTGGTGAAAAAATCGGACCAATGGTTCGGCCGCAGCGAATTTTTTAAAATTTCAAACAGAGATATCTTCGCCATTTTTGGAAATTAAAAAATCGCCCTCGTTAGTTTCTTGTTCACCAACTAAAGAACTAAAGAAAGTTTATACTTCCCTTTACCTTCCCCCTCCGTTATCCTTCCCGCTCCTTTATACTTCCCCTACGTTATACTTCCGCTCCCTTATACCCCCTCCGTTATACTTGCTAAAGAAAAGGTAAAAAATCTGGTGAAAACTGTGGCCGTAAAGTTTTCCGGAAAAAATGCTATTGCCGGCCGGCACCACCGACAAAGTTGAGATCGGTAAAGATCAATATCCAATTTGACCTCCAGGGTCTGGAAGACCCCCCAAGAACCCGACGTGGAGGGTAACACAATAACTTCTTTTAGGAAAAAAGTACGTAATAATGGAACCAATCGATTCAAAACTAAATTTTCCTTTAGAAACCGTTCTTAATCAGTGTTGAATCGACGTTGCTCCATCTTAGCCGCGATTCAATTCATGCAATTTATTGAAACTTATTTCTTTTTCTAGATTAATTTCACCAAGAAGATGGATGTGAATGTTGAAGAATTTCTCCATATTCTCCAATCGTTCAGCACGGACGAACCGAGAAACATGGGACATTTTTCGACGAAGGCGACACAATATGCCGAATCTATTCTCGTGCTGGAATCGTCGATGAAGATGATGAACTATTATGTCATAAAGAGTATAAAATTTTAAATTCTGACCATCTTTTTTAATATTTTGTTTAGAATGATTCGGTTTAGTTGTGACGTCATTAATTGCAATGCGACTTTCGATAATCTTCTGAGCCACGACATGCATTACAATTCTTGCCATCGGTTTACTTGTTCTGAATGCAAAAAAAACAGCTCGTTTCTCATCTTTTGGACCTCCATTTATCCGAAACTCACGACTCGTTTTTTAAAGCTCAAGCTGAACGGAAACCTATGTACGCCTGTTTCGTCGAGTCTTGTCCTTTTTTGAGCAAAGATGCCTCAGAAAGGAAAAAAACATTGCATCGAAGAACATAAATTTCCTCATGATTTTATGTTCTGTTCAAAACCAATGTAAGATTTTTTCAAATCAAAATTTTTGTTATTATTGATTTTTAGGAAGAAAAAGAAGAAACCGAAGAAGAAAGAAGATTCGATGGAAGTCGACCCTAAAACTAAAAAAAATCCTCTTTTCAAGTTTGGAAAAAAAACCAGCCAAAACGTTCAAATCCGCTCAGCCAAAGGCAGAAACCAGCATCGAAATGGCTGAACTTCTTGAAAATCTTCCACATAATTTTTTTTTAATAAAAAACTGAAAATGGTAACTTATATTTTTTTAATTAAAAAAAATCCAATTATTACAAACAAAACTTCTTTTTTGAGGAAGTCAAAACACAAAATTAAGCATATATAAACATTCGAAAAAAACAAAAAAGCTAAATTTATTATATAAATATAGCAATAAAAAAGGTATAATACTGAGGAAATATTATAAGGAAACAGTCAGGCTTTTCTGAAAAAAAGAAAATAGAATTAAATGGCTAAAAATGAAAAACTTACTTCTCGGAGGAATTCATCCTCATAACTGGGACAGTTGGTTTGCTTAGCTAAAAAAAGAAGATAACATTTATTTGATAAAATAATGAAAATATTACATTATGAATTCCGTTTTTTTCTGAATTATTCTCATGAATAGAACTCAGAGAGTTTGAGAGCTTCATACAATCCTCTAAAGTTTTAATAAAAGTATCACAAGTTGTGGACAAAAGATCGCTACCTTCTAAGATTTGCTGTTTTAAATAAAAATTAAAGTTTGATTGAAATTAAGGAATTACTTGGACGTCTGGACCGGATTCTTGTTTCGCAGCGGTTATGAGGGTTTTAAGTTGGTTGCTTTGTACATATTTCGTTGTGATCAACGGTTTTCGGTTTTTCCCTTCTATTGGAAACCGTCGCTCAAAACGAAAAAATGTCCAAATTAAAAGTTGTAGCTACGAAAATTTACTACATAAAATATCTTATTGATTTTTTCCGTCAGAGCAATATTTAGGAGATATGAAGGTTTTAAGTTTTCAGACAGGCTCTGTAGGATTATTAGTTTTAACCTCATAACTCCTTAAATATTGCTCTTACGCAAATAATGAATAAAAAAATTTTTGTAGGAAATATTTGTACCTACAACTTTTACTTAGGACATTTTTCGTTTTGAGCGACAGTTTCCGAGATAGAAGGGAAAAACCGAAAACCGTTGCTCACAACGAAAAATTTGCAAAGCAACTCACTTAAGAACCCTCATATCTCCTTAAGTATTGCTCTGACAAAAAAAACAATGAGGGCTTTTTTGTAGGAAATTTCCGTAGCTACGACTTTTACTTAGGACGTTTTTCGTTTTGAGCGACGGTTTCCGAGATAGAAGGGAAAAACCGAAAACCGTGTTAACAACGAAAAATTTGCAAAGCAACCAACTTAAATACTTCCATATCTCCTAAAGTATTGCTCTGACGGAAAAAACTAATAAGATATTTTATGTAGTAAATTTCAGTACCTACAACTTTTACTTATGACATTTTTTCGTTTTGAGCGACGGTTTCCAAGATAGAAGGGAAAAACCGAAAACCGTTGCTCACAACGAAATATGTACAAAGCAACCAACTTAAAACCCTCATATCCCCTTAACTTACCAGGTTTTCTTTTTGGCTCAGTAAGACAAGCTTTAGAACTTCCCAAAGCGACCAGCCAATGTTGTTTCTTGTGAAGAAGGAGCTCAAATACATGTTCTTCTCGCCAGGTATTGAAAGATCCATTCGTGTATTATCAACAGGATGAACTAGAAAAGATTTTGCTGTTAATTTGCTGTATAACAGGGGTTCCCAAAATGTGAGCAGACCACTTGATAAAAAATTGCTGTAAATATAGGGCAGTCGCTAGAACGCTGGGAGCCTGGCACCAAATCCCTCCTCACTCTCTTCCTCTTTTTAAATTTTTCAAAATAGAGTTAATGTTATGCCCTCGACAGACGGTTTTTGGGGATTCATAATGACCCTTTGGTAGCTCCCACCATCATTGGATCCCTAAACACCGCAATTCTCATTGGACGTTCACCAACTTTCCTTTTGTATTTTCTTCCCCACAGAATTATCGCAAATATAAATGCCGAAACCAATCTTTGCTGCTTTAGAGATGAAAACTGATATTTTACCGGTGATTTCAATCGCAGAAACTTTCATGGAGCCTTTGCATCCCTGATTGACTTCTTCTGCAGATCTATAGTATGACAAGATCCCATCGTTGAGACGAACCATCTCGTTTGCCACCCTGTAACCGTTACTTTTAAATGAAACAACCGAAATTGCCTAATCTTACCATTCCAATAATTTGTCCATTTCAACAGGACGCCTTCCATTTGCCATTTTAAAAAATCATCAAAAACTTTCAGAAGACATTTTTAAATTCAATTATGGTATTATGAGAAAGTAGCCACGTTTGGTTGGAAAATGTCACTTAAGTTTATTATCTAATAAAAAGTTGACACTTGACAGCTGTTATTAGATAACATTTCAACAAGACGTGTTACTTCAAAAACTTTCAGAAGACATTTTTAAATTCAATTATGGTATTATGAGAAAGTAGCCACGTTTGGTTGGAAAATGTCACTTAAGTTTATTATCTAATAAAAAGTTGACACTTGACAGCTGTTATTAGATAACATTTCAACAAGACGTGTTACTTGTTTACAGAATGTGTGCTGCTCCATCGCGATCGATTATAAAACTGTAAAGGAGATGCAGGGTGTCCCATCTAGAGTGGACCAGCAACATTTAGTCCAAGAAAAAAAAGTTAAATGTAAACCCCTTTGTTTTTGGACAAGGAATCCACTCCATTTGGTAAATTTTGGTTTTGGTATACAGGGTGGCGCAGAAGGTGATAACTTCGCTATTTTAAATAGGAACCCTACTTTTTATGCTTTCAGTCGATTCTACGCTCAATTTTAAGCAACTTTTGTCATTTTTTCTATGCTTTAAAGTTGCTGACTCTAGTTGGGACACCCTGTATATTATTTTTCTGCAACTCCATTACACGCAGCTGGTAAGGTGACTTTTAGCTTCCATTTTTGCAGGAAAAAAAAAAATCTTTAAAAAATAAATAGTCGCATCCTTTATTCCATTCTAATATACAAACAGTTTATGCATCACCTATGAATAAATAATCCATAAAACGTTAAGTTTTGAACTTTTTTACAGCTTAAAATTAACAGGAAAACTGAGGTGCTACAGAAAAAACATACAAATTTGATTTGTAAAAGGATTATTTTCCATTATTGCAATAAAAATACACACGAAATATTAAAATTGATAAAAACAGTCTTTTTTATTAAAATTTAACTAAAAGCAAAATTAGTTTGTACTCTATGGAAATTGAGTCGAAATGACTAAAAGAAAGATGTGAAGAGGCTTTCGTTTTTTTTTAATTGACCTAGGCTTTTTCACGTGCATGGTAACCTTATCTACTTGGAAGCTTATGATTATTTACAAATTTTGAAAAAAGAATTTTTATTATCCATTAGACTGAGTTTAATCGCTTCCTCGAACATTTCTTGTTCACGACGTCTTTGGTTTTCCTCTTCTTCCCTTTGCTTCTCCGAGAGTTGAATCGCTTTCAGAAGGTCGAGATCGGCAATCGGTTCATCTTCGCTCGCATCCTCGCCAGGCGTCGAGTCTCCCGTCAGACTAGCTTGAATCGCCCTTCGAAAAAAGAAAAATTTCTACTTCCAACCTACTTCTACAATATAGCATATAAAAGGTTCTAAAATAAAAGGAATTACAAAAAGCAATCAAGGTAAGGACTTAAAAGGGGAGGTTTTATATCTAATGAAAAAAATAAAAATTAGAACCTTAAATAACATTTTTTTTAAAATTTAATTAAATTTGAAAAAATTATACCTTTGAAGTTGTCTTTCTTCATCATCAAAACAGTTTGGAGTATTTGGCCTCTGGACTTGAAGGGCTTCCCAAATATCAACCTAAAGCAAATGAAATTAAAAGTGGGCAATCATAAATCATAATAATCATAATCGATTAATTGTAATCATATTTTAAAATCCTTTTTTCCCCAAAAGAAAGGTATTTTTTTTTTTTCAAGAATTTGGAAAAAATTTTTTTTGCAATATTTAGAGAAATAGTAATATTTAGTTGTTAACGATTTTCGAAAATTGTGATGTTTTAGATATATCATTACCTAATATTTTTAATAACTATTTTAATATTTTTTTATTAGGAGGTAAAAAGGTAAAAAAGTGAACATAGGGTGCTTGCTGGCCATTTTCTCACAAATCTTAAAAAATTGCAATTTCCCTAAAAAAGGTGTAAGAAAATTTACATTTTTCTTTAAAAAAAAAAAAAATCTTAATTTTCTTAAAATTTTTCCAAGCAAAATATGATTTTCGTAAAAAAAAAATGCCTTTTTTCCCCTAGAAAACCATTAAAAAAATACAATTTTACGGAGTTTTTGTCTGAATAATCATAATAATTACCTTAATCATAATTAACATAATACGATTATAATCGTAATCATAATTATCATCACGATTATGCCCATCTGTGAAAGTGGTTCAGTGGACAAGTTCTCTGGCTTCTTGTTGTTAACGGTATTTTTGAAAAATTGTAATGTTTTAGAAAAATTATTACCTATTCTTTTTAAAAACTATTTTTAATATTTTTATACGGAAGTAAAAAGGTAAAGAAAGGGAATATAATGGCTGGCCATTCTCAAAAAATTTAAAAAATTGCAATATCCCTAAAAAGTTGTAAGAAAATTACATTTTTCTTTAAAAAATCGTTTAAAAATTATAATTTTCTTAAACTAGCAGGAAAAAATTACAACAACCTCAGAAAATTGTCAAAAAATCATAATTTTCTTAAAATTTTTCTAAGCAAAATATGGTTTTTGTAAAAAAAAAAAAGTTCTTCTTATTCTAAAAAATCATTAAAAAAATACGATTTAAGGAGTCTTTATGTCTGAATAAACAGAGTAATTTCCTCAATCATAATCATAATACGATAATAATCGTAATCATAATCATAATACGATTATAATCGCAATCATAATTATCATCACGATTATTGTTGTTAACGACATTTTTGAAAAATTGTGATGTTTTAGAAAAATTAGTACCTATTATGTATTTTTAATACCTTTTTAATATTTTTTTTTTATAAGGGAGTAAAAAGGCAAAAAAAAAGGGAACACAGGGTGCTGGCTGGCCTTTTTTTCAAAAAATCTTAAAAAATTGCAATTATATAAAAAAGTTGTAAGAAATTTATATTTTTCTTTAAAAAATTATAATTTTCTTTAAAAAGCAGGGAAAAAAAACCTCAAAATATTTTCAAAAAATCATAATTTTTTAAAATAAAAAATTCTTTTTACCCTAAAAAATCATTAAAAAAAATACTATTACGGAGTCTTTAGATCTGAATTAACAAACTAATTTCCTCAATCATAATCATATTACGATTATAATCGTAATCATAATTATCATCACGATTATGCCCATCTCTAAAGTGGTTCAGTGATTCTCAGGCTTCTTGATCTCAAAATGAAAAAAAAGGGAAAAAATTACTTGATCCTCATCGTGGCCAGACTGAAGTAAACTCTGTTGTATCGCATATTGTAACATGTCATCTTCTTCTTCAAGATTGACATGCCGACGTGATTCAGGGCCTAAAAATCAAGAAAAAACCATCATTGAAATTACATTTTAAAGATATAAATACCTAATTTAGAATAATGAGAAGGAGGTATAAAGCAAGAATCTTGGACTATGCATGTCGTCTTTCCATTTTCATTAGCGGTCGACACTCCTTGGACAGGATCCTCCAGTGCGAATATATTTCCAAATGTTATACGTGCGTTTAGAACATGAAATAAAGGAATTTCTGATTTTTTAAAAATAGAATATAGCTACAAATAATTAAAATACAAACCAATTTTAACTGGGAATCCGGAAGGTAGTTGCATTTGTATAAAGTTTTTTAATTTTGCAAAATGTGAGCTTGAAATTGCCATTAAATCTACGATCGGCATGATTTGCTCAGGTAGACTTAAAGGGTAATCTTCGCTAAGCCACAGAGTTGCCTAAAAATGAAAAATGTAATAAAATAAATGTTGATAGCTAAGGCTTACTTTAAATTTTTGTATTTTAGTACTTATATCCTTTGGCCTCCCAATATCACGATTTCCTAATTCTACATTTCCGTCAAAATATTCTTCAAGAGTAATGTGGCACGGGTTTCCAAACTGAGTAAATTCTTCCTACAATAAAAAATGAAGATATGGCAAAAATTGAGAGATAAGTACAAGTTGCGTTGAAGATCTTTCTTCGGTTTCTGCGATTCCGAGGAAGGACTGCAGGGAGTTTTCGAAGAGCGGAATTTCTGTTTCTCATCTTCTGAAAGATGCTCGGTTCTAGTTTTGGTGACCAATTGGACATTGCTGGCACCAAAAACTTTACAAGGATGTCCGCTGACGAGTTCCGTTTTGTCTTGTCTCCATCCCCAAATTCCGCTTCGGTTTCTTAAATTTCATTCTTAGATGTTACTTAATATAACTTTGAATACCTTTCAAAGCTTATTTTATCGGTATCAAGATAAGTCGTTGTGATCGGCGTGGTCAATCGGGCGCTCACCGACTGCTGACTTGGCTGAAGTATTTGTAAGTCGCTCGTTGTTATCATTTTCATCTGCTCGAAAAACTTGTGCATTTTCATGGTCTACTTCCATTATCGTCGCTTGATTGTCTAAAATAAAAAACATTCTTGAAATATAACAAACAGTTGGCGAAGCATTTTTTTCCGGAGCTAACGGGCTAATGGGTGATTTGCTGCAGTGAAGGTCATTACCTCTAAAGAATTACAACATTTTTGTAGCTACAAGTGCAAACGGACGACTTAATCACCTGAATTGTCGACTAAAGAGAAAATATAACTGCGATCACAGCGGACGGGAGTCAATTCTTCAACTTATATTTTATGAGATTCGTTAGTTTATGGCCGAAAGAATATTTTTAGTTTAAACAAAAAAAATGAATTACCTTGACCATGAAAGATAAAACTTGTGTTGCCACGATGCCATTTGTTTTGGTCAAATCCCAGAAGTGTCGTGTCGATTCTTACTTTTGATCCTTGCTTATAGACTTTGTAAGTATCGCTAGGACACATGCGCGACACAAGTGGAACTATAAAAAATATAATAAAATATCAAAATTAACACTGAATACAAACCCCAACTTGTGAATTCCCATTTCATTTCTACATAAAATCTGGTGCCTAAAAACAAAAATAAAATAGAAGACCTAAAAATTTTGTTTACTTCTTTTAATTTAAGCAAAAGTTCTGGGACTCCTCCAACTCGAGAAGAATATCTTTGGTAATCTCGCCATTCCAGAACTGAACAAAGGAGCTCAGGATCTCCAGTAGAAACAGCTTCTTGAGCCACTAAAATTAAATTATTATATTAATTAAAATTTTAATTAATATCTTACCTGTCCAACCGTCCTTATTTTCAGTATTTACGTTCGCTCCATATTCCATAAGAATTTTGGAGACTTCCAAATGTCCCAGAGTGACTGCGAGCATAAGCGGGGATCTCCCTCGAACATCTTTTTTCTCTAATTCGTCCTGAAAATCAAAAGAAACCATAAGAATGAAGGTGAAAGGGCATTAGGAGATTTGAGTGGTAACACAATTAGAGTGTTAAAGGTCCAATTAACATTCAAGTCTTTTTGTTCAACAGTATATTGATTTTGGAATACTTGCAAAGGATAAATTATTAAATTAATGTCTTTATTGTGGAGAAAGAAATCCAATTGTTCCGACCACCTTTGTCTGGATGCTTTGCTGATTGAACTCGAAATAAAAAACAACTCCAGAAATATAAGCTTTGTTCCAACCGCTGTTTGAAACTCCTGGAGCATCCGCAGAAAGATTTGGACATCAAAATTGATTTGAATCGTTTGTCCGTCAATATCTGAAGTCAAATCCTTCTGCGTATGCTCCAGGAGTTCAAACTGCGGATGAAGCAAAGCTATTATAAACACTTCCATTTCAAGCGGAATGTTGCTGCCAATAATTTTCATCATGAAAGGAATAAAAAGCGATTTTTAACAAGCTTTGTTTTCCCATATTTCTGCATTTTTTGAGGAGTCTAGGCTTTTCCAAAGAAGTCCCCATTTTTAAAGGATTTTCGGAATTCGCCTTCGGTTTTTGACAACAAAACCCTTACATTTACTTTTTCAATTTTCACGATTTTTCCTTAAGTTTTTTTTGGGGGGAAAAATTTTTTTACACGATTTTGGTAGTTGCTCAAAGATCAATCAAATGATTTTTTTCCTTGGTTTTTATTTTTTATTTTGACATAAACCCCTCATTTTTACCAAATTTTCAAAAACTCTTTTTTTTTTTTTTAAAGAAAACTTGTGTTTTTAGGAGTTTTTCTTAGTCGGTTTTCTGGTCTAGAAACACCCTTTTATTTAGGCGTTCGGAGTTTAACATTTTTATTTTGGCAGGTTTTGGTCGTTTTTTTGGTGTCAAAACACTGGTTTTATTTATATTTTAAACACTGGATTTTTGAGCTTTCAAAACCCTTTGCAATCGGGTGTTCAAGCGTTTAAGACCTATTTTCAGCGTTTCTGGTTTGTGTTCGTGCGCTTAGCATTTTTTGGTCGTTTTGCTCGATTTTTTGGTGTTGAAACACCGGTTTTATTGGAATTTATGAGCTTTCAAAACTCTACATAATCCAGCGTTCAAGCGTTTAACACCCTATTTTGAGGGTTTTGCCCTTTTTCCTCGATTTTCTGGTCAAGAAATACCCTTTTTATAAGGCGTTCCGGCGTTCAACATTCTTTAGCGGGTTTCGGTCGCTTTCTTCGATTTTTTGATGTAGAACCACTGGCTTTATCGGGATTTTTGAGCTTTCAATCCCCTTTCAATCGGGTGTTTTAGCGTTTAACACCTATTTTAAGCGTTCCTGGTTTAGAAAGATCCGTTTTATTCAGTGTTTGGGCGTTTTAGCATCTTTTTCAGCCGGGATTTTAATCGTTTTCCACAGCATAATGATTTGGACATCTCGGTCACCATACCGTTTCCCTCGATTTTCTGGTCTAGAAACACCCTTTTTTTAGGCGTTTGGGCGTTTAACATTTCTTTAGCGAGTTTTGGTCGTTTTTTTTTCAAATTTTTGGTGCATAAACACCGGTTTTATCGTTTTTTGTGCTTTAAACACCCCTTGTAATCAGTGTTCAAGCGTTTAACACCTATTTTAAGGGTCCTTGGTTTAGAAACATGCGTTTTATCCAGTGTTTGGGCGTTTTAGCAAATTTTTTGCCAGGTTTTGGAACCACCCTTTTTTTTAGGCGTTTGACATTTCTTTAGCGGGTTTCGGTCCGTTTGTTCGAATTTTTGGTGCAACAACATCATACTATTCAAGTGCAAAAGAAATAAACAAAAAATTAATTTAGTTTTAAAGACAATTTAAAACATTATAATTGCAATAATTGATCGTAAATGCTAGCATGGAATTTGCAGCAAAAACTCCAGCATGGAATTTGCAGCAAAAACTCCAGCATGGAATTTGCAGCAAAAACACCAGCATGGAATTTGCAGCAAAAACTTCAGAGCTTAGCAAGCGTAGAAAATAAAAAAACCACCTCAGGAATAGAAGGAAACGAACTGTCTAAAAATAGATTTTGTAAACAGTTAGTCAAGCGATATTCGAATCGTATTTAAAAATTTCTTTGTCCAAAATGAAAGCAAGATAAGAAATGACATCATTTCAAAAATATGCGGAGGTCATAATAAAATTTAGTTTTATTAGAGGCGAAAACTTACGACGTGAATTCCTTTGATCAATTTAGTTTTGAGAGTTTCGTAGTCGTTCCTCCAGACGAGTACGTGAAGAGGAAATTCATTTTCAATCTCTGCCGTCTTTGAGGTGGGACCGCTTGCCATTTTGACAGAGGAAAAACTCACCGAAAAGCGAAAAACATTCGAAATTTTTCCCCCTTGAATATTATAAATTGAGGCGTTTTTTTGAGCGGCTTTTCCCCCGGAAGAAGGGCATTGTCGAATAGATGGGGATTTCGTGAAAAAAAACGGCGGAAAAAAAGTGACTAAAACTCGGAATAAAGAAAAACAAAAGGCTTTGACAGGGACCGGGGATCAAGTAAATTGAATCAACTGAAGTGGACGGCGAAGTCGAAACTTGTAACCTCTACAATGCCTTCCATTTGTCAAATTAAGGAGCCATTTTTTAAAATTTTAAACAAATACAACCTTGAACATGTAGAAAAATTGTCGAAATCTTTAGGAAGTCTGGAGCTAGCCCCGCGGAAACTTCCCAAAAGTAAAGCATTTTAGCGATTTTTTTCATCTCTACCGTCAAAAAGGTAGAAAAAATTAAATTCTTCGCCTAGCCAGGCCACGAGAACCGGCGTGAACTGCCCAAATTTGTCCCTACCTTACCTTAAGAGACGCCTTCGAACATAGCACCCCCTGACCATAATAGGCGTTTTCCTCGATTATCTGGTCTAGAAACACCTTTTTTTTTTAAGTGGGCAACCAACTACAAGGTTATATGTGAGAAACACCTTTTTTATTAGGCATTCGTGAACATTTTTTTAGCGGGTTTTGGTCGTTTTCATCGATTTTTTGGTGTCGAAACACCGATTTTATCGGGTTTTTGATCATTTAACACCTTATGTAATCCGGTGTTCGAGCGTTTAACACCCGTTTTCAGCTTTCCTGGTTCAGAAACATCCGTTTTATCCAGTGTTTAGGCGTTTTAGCATCTTTTTTTGCCGGGTTTTGAATCGTTTTTCACAGCGTACCGATTTGGAATTCTGGACTTATCGGTCAGCATACCGTTTTCCTCGCTTTTCCGGTCTAGAAACACCTTTTTTTTAGGCGTTTAGGCGCTTAACATTCTGTAGCGGATCTTGGTCGTTTCCTTGGTCCTTTTCATGCAGGAATTCTGGTTTTATCGGGATTTTTGAGCATTTAACACCCTTTGGAATCGGGTGTACAAGCGTTGTACAACACCTATTTTAAGGGTTCCTGGTTTAGAAACATCCGTTCTATCCAGTGTTTGGGCGTTTTAACACCTTTTTTGCTGGGCTTAGACTCGTTTTCCACAGCACACTGATATAGACATCTCGGTCACCATACCGTTTTCCTCGATTTTCTAATCTAGAAACACCCTTTTTTTTAGGCGTTTGGGCGTTTAACATTTCTTTAGCGGGTTTTGGTCGTTTTCCTCGATTTTTTGATGTAGAAACACCGGTTTTATTGGCATTTTTGAGCTTTCGACACCCTTTGTAATCGGATCTTCAAGCGTTTAACACTTTTTTTCAGCGTTCCTGGTTCAGAAACATCAGTTTTGTCCAGTGTTTAGGCGTTTTAGCATCTTTTTTTGCCGGGTTTTGGAAATGTTTTCCACAGCATAACAAGAATTTTAGACATCTCGGTCACCATACCGTTTTCCTCGATTTTCTAATCTAGAAACACCCTTTTTTAGGCGTTTGGGCGTTTAACATTTCTTTAGCGGGTTTTGCTCGTTTTCCTCGATTTTTTGATGTAGAAACACCGGTTTTATTGGCATTTTTGAGCTTTCGACACCCTTTGTAATCGGGTCTTCAAGCGTTTAACACCTTTTTTCAGCGTTCCTGGTTCAGAAACATCAGTTTTGTCCAGTGTTTAGGCGTTTTAGCATCTTTTTTTGCTGGGTTTTGGAAATGTTTTCCACAGCATAACAAGAATTTTAGATATCTCGGTCACCGTTTTCCTCGATTTTCTGGTCTAGAAACACCCTTTTTTTAGGCGTTTGGGCGTTTAACTTTTCTTAGCGGGTTTTGGTCGTTTTCCTCAATTTTTTGATGTAGAAACACTGGTTTTATCGGGACTCTTAAGGGTGTTTAAGGTGTTCAAGCGTTAAACACCTATTTCAAGGGTTCCTTGCTTAGAAACAAGTCCCCATAGCCCTCACATTCATCTTTTGTCCGACCATGGAGTAATAACGCCCATTGACGTCTTCATATGTAGGCAGAATACTTTGTGATGACGTAACTAATTTTATCGGCGGAGAACGAGACAACCTGTTGAATTCGTCCTCTTTTTCTGCGCAGAGTGAAAGAGTGGAAGAGGTGGAAGAGAATCATTTTCGCTCGGAGCCCGTACCAGCTACCAGTCGCTCCGTCTTATTAAATCACAATCAACTAGTGTCTCTTTATATTCATCTTCCTATTCGACAAATCCCTTAGTTTTTACGTCCGGTAAGAAAGTGTACTGTGATCTGTGACCTGAAGACCTCCTCAACGAGAAAAAGTTCCTCCGGATATTCCTCCCGTCTCTTTTTATTCTAAAAGGTAAGAAATTCAAATTTTGCTTGCTTCTTATCTTCAGTTTGCCTTTTTTGATGGGCCGAAAGTCTTATGCAATTTTCGTTCCGTTTATTTCCGGTACGAAATATAATTTTCTTGTTGTTTATAACATGGGAAGCGTATCTGGCAATTAAAAGAGTTAGTCCCACCTGCTATACACCGTCCAATTTCGGAGAGAGCTTTCTTCCCACCAAATTACGTCACTTGAATTCCGGTCGGAGAGAAAGAAAAAAATTAGTTTAGCTTGTTTGGCTGTTTATTTCAGTAATTTCACTTTTTCTCCCGGGTCAAAATATCCAAGGGTAAGTACCAGCGGTTTCCTCTCATTCATCGTCTTCTTCTGTTTTGCATAAAGTGCACCTTTTACCCTGGCAGTAAAAGATATTCGTGAGGCACATGACGATAAAAGCGAGAATGCACCCTATAAAAGTGCACATGCATCATAGGTAATTGATTTTATATACGATTTTATTACCTAAAACTAATGGTAGGAACACTATTAAAAAGAGGTCTCTTTCTTCTCTCTCTTTCCCGTTAGTATAATTCATCTAATTTCCTAATAATTTAAATTTTAAACAGCATTAACATTTACAGATGTTAAAATTTTGCTCTTTCTAATTTCATGGGCGGTTATTAAAAAGATGTATAAACTTGAAAATGGAGGAAAATTACTCATAACGGAATTTTCTAGACCTTAAAATCGAAAAAACGATCCTAAGCTCGGTAAAAAAGATGTTAAAACACCCAAACACCGGATGAAACGGATGTTTCAAAACCTGGAAATCTAGAAACACGGCCTAAACACCAAAAAATAGGGTTTTAAACGCTCGAACTCCAGATGAAACCGGTGTTTCTACAACATGAAAACAAGAATTAACAAACGAAAACACGGTTTGAAAATAACGGGCGCGTAAAAAAAGCTCGAACACCTGATAAAAGGGGTGTTTCTAAACTAGAAAATGGAGGAAAATTACCTATAACGGAATTTTTTTAAACCTGAAAATCGAAGAAAATATGGAAAACCTGGCATAAAACGGATGTTGGAAATCGAAGAAAATCACCCTAAAAGCTCAAATGCCCGATAAAATGGATGTTTCAAACCCGAAAGTCGAGCAAAATGGCTCAAACCCGGTAAAAAGTGGTTAAACGGCCCAAAACCCTAAAAACAGTGTTAAACGTCTGTAAAAACGGGTGTTTCTACACCATAAAATCGAAGAAAATTACTCAAAAAGGTGTCAAAAGCTCAAATACCCGATAAAACGGATGTTTCCAAACTAAAAAATGGAGGAAATGGCCCAAAACGGAATTTCCTATATCTGAAAAACGAAGAAAACGATAGAAAATCTGACATAAAAGATGTTTACCCGAAGACCAGAAAAAAAATACTAGTCTGGAGCTGGCCCCGACGGGAACTTCCTTAAAGAGAAGTATCTATATAGGAGGGGGAAGTATATGGGAGGAGAAGTATAACGGAGTGGGAAGTATGTGGGAGGGGAAGTATAACGGAGGGGGAAGTATAACGGAGTAGGAAGTATAACGGAGTAGGAAGTATAATATGGGAGGGGAAGTATAACGGAAGGGGAAGTATAACGGAGGGGGAAGTATAACGGAGGGGGAAGTATAACGGAGGGGAAAGTATAAGGAAGGAGAAAGTATAACAGAGGGTGAAGTATAATGGAGGGGGAAGTATAAGGGAACGAAAGCATAAAGGAAGGGGATGTAGTAGGGAGGGAAAGTATAAAGGAGAATTTTCCAAGTTAGTTTTTTCGAAAAATTGTTCTTTTTTTTGAAAAATGTTCTTCATACATTTTTTTTTTTTTTTTTCAAAAATTTTCAAAGTTTTTTTCGAAAAATTTTCCGGGTTTTACTTTTTTTTTTTCCATTTTTTTTTTCGAAAAATTTTCTAAGGTCTTTTTTTCGAAAAATTTTCTAAGTTTTCTAAATCTTCTAAGAAAACACCTCTTTATCCAACCCACCAGCTAAGCTCCAAAGTCGGCCAATGCCTAATTCTCAACGTAAAATTTTTGGCATTTTATCGAGGTCAATTCTGGCATTTTCGCGCATAATTCTACGTGATGAAGGCGTGATAACGAGATTTTTTTTTTCTACGAGTTAATTTCTGGGCGTTTATCTTGATAATGATCGTTTATAATATTTAAATCCCAGGAGGTTAATAACCTCAACCACCTTCCTATAATTGCGCCTCTAAATTGGTCAAACTCGCTCCTATTTACCCAATAAGAAAATGGACCCATTGGGAATTCCCGATTTGACAGAACTTGAAGACTCTTTAGTTCTGCAAAAATTTGGATGTCTAGCTTACTGTCCTCACGTCCTCTTCGGTGTCCCGTTGTCCCTACGATCTCATAGGGGATGGCCAAATGTCCCGCTTTTGGTCACTTTGGGTCAACCTCTAAAAACACCATATTATCCATTTTATCTTGTGGTGAGTTTGTGGTAATTTTCCGTCGCAATTTTTTTAATTTTCGTACCTTTTTACCAATACTTCCTGCTTAAGAATTTTGGACATTGGTCACTTATTATTTTGAGCATAAAGTATGCGCTGTATGAACCTTTAAATATTTTACGTAATCGAGAAGTTACCGGGTGGAGAATAGAGTTTGACGTGACCTATCTCGACTTTTAAAAGTCGTACATTGTATAACGCGAAAATCGTGACCGCAAAATAATTTCTATTAATCCCATTTTATTATGGCTATCTCCCAAAAAACGAGAGCATTTTTCATGAGAATTGGTAGGACCGAAAATCTTGTTTTAAAACAGCTGGCAAAAAAGCCTCAAAGAGAAGTTATCGTAAAACCCTTCACCATAGGAAAAGTGATAACGATAAGTGATCTTTACCGATTATGAGGTTGTCTGGTGTACCGGCTGGCAGGGTACTTCAAGGCCGCAATTTTCATCCGATTTTCACCAAATTTTGGCAGAACCTTCGTTTTCTAGTTATCTTGACTTTGTCTAAAGTCTATTTTTGAGATTCGCAAAAATGGCGGAGATCTGTCATCCTGAAGTTAGGCCTAATTATCCGATCTTGCATGAAATAGTCTTGATGTTGAATAAAATTTGTTCCCCTCTTTAATACTTCCCCTCCTTTATACTTCCCCCTCCGTTATACTTCCCCTCCCTTATACTTCCCCCTCTGTTATACTTTCCCTCCCTTATACTTACCCCCTCCGTTATACTTCTCCCTCCTATATTGTTCCTTCTTTTTGAAGAAGTTTTCGTTGGGAGCTCTTCAAACTACATACTTAGTACTTTTTACGTTGATATCCGAAAATTTTTTTTTCTTTTGTAGGGATTCCCCTCTTTAATACTTCCCCTCCTTGATACTTCCCCATCCGTTATACTTCCCCTCTTTAATACTTCCCCCTCCATTATACTTCCCCCTCGTTTATACCCCCCCCCCCCCTATATTGTTCCTTCTCTTAGAGGAAGTTTTCGTTGAAAGCTCTTCAAACTTGTACTTTTTGCCGTGATATCCGAAAAAAAAATTTTTTTCCTATTGTAGGGATTCCCCTGTATAATACTTCCCCTCCTTGATACTTGCCCCTCCGTTATACTTCCCCTCCCTTATACTTCCCCCTCTGTTATACTTCCCCTCTTTAATGCTTCCCCCTCCTTATACTTCCCCTCTTTAATACTTCCTTTTTTGTAAAATTCCTGAGTTAGCGGGCGTTTTCATTGTTTGTAAAAATACCTCCAAATACGTCGCCAACCTGTTAATTTATGCTCTTTTGTTCCAAGACTTTCCCTACCGCTCCTTAACTCTCAAAAGAAAGTATTTTTTTAATTTTTCATTATTTAATTTTAGCGAATTCCTGGAGAGCCTTGTATGGTCATGATCGCAAATACAAGAAAGCCATTAAATGAAAAGAGCCGTGACAAAAAGTCTTGCATGTTGCATCATGCTTCAATAACCTTGAAAAATGTTGTAAAATAGAAATTCCTTTTGTGCGCTTATCTCGGATGGTACAAAAAAGAGGATTAAATCGTGACGGATTAAAGAGGTTTTAGAAAAAAAAAGTTGATTGTTTCGGTACGTCCTAAGTACCTACTGACCCATATCTTCAATGTAAGATTCAATTGAGTCAGTTAAACAAATTAGGACGTACTTTCTGCGACTATTTTTAACGTTGGAGTGACGAGACAAGCATTTATAAACCATTTTATTGTCGGCTAAAGAACTTAGATCAAGGCGAGAGGTACTTGCCATTGATAAATCCATGAAGTATTAAAGAGGGGAAGTATAACGGAGGAGGAAGTATAAAGGAGGGGAAGTATTAAAGAGGGGAATCCCTACAATAGAAAAAAAAAATTCGGATATCAAGGTAAAAAGTACTATGTAGTTAGAAGAGCTCCCAACGAAAACTTCCTCAAACTTCCTCCTTTTGTTATGCCAAGGGAAAGATTGATAAAAATTCACTGGAAACATAAAAATTGACCCTACGGGGTATAACAATAACTTCTTTAAGGAAGTCAAAAGGAAAGAATAGAGTTCAGGCGTCCTCCCGAGAAACCTCCAATTTTACCGGATTTTGGAAGTTTTTTATCAGTGTTGGGCATAATCATAATCATAATCATAACTATAATAAAATATAACAAAAATACAAAATATAACAATAAAAACTATTTTTTTACTAAAGGGTTTTTTGGCTCATGCGAATCGCGCAAATAGGGAACGTTTATTGGATGCTATTAAAAGCGTAAGTGTCCATAATACCGTCTAATGAAAGTCAAGTAAAAAGTGTAGGAGAATGAAAAATAAGGAAATAGTCCACCTGATGAGGCGTATTACGCCGAAACCGGTCGTGGAATATCCGTTTTTTCATTCTTTCTCCCTCTGTAACTTTTAATAGCATAAAAACTATTGTATTTACAGCAAAAAGTGGTATTTAGGTGCGGAATTACACAAAAAAAAAAGTATAATTACGAGCGTAAGCATGAGATAAAAGTATGATTACAAGCGTAATCATAAAAAAGTATGATTAAGAGCGTAATTATAAAAACATTGTGATTACGAATGTAATTTTAATTACGATTACGAATATGATCATACGATTATACATATGATTATAATCATAGTTTTCATTCTTCCCAGCACTGGTTTTATGGATATTTTGACAAGGAAACCTTATGTTAACATTTTTTTCCCTCGGTGTTTTGA
This sequence comes from Orius insidiosus, assembly GCA_014119065.1. Taxonomy (NCBI): domain Eukaryota; kingdom Metazoa; phylum Arthropoda; class Insecta; order Hemiptera; family Anthocoridae; genus Orius; species Orius insidiosus. The sequence goes on along the minus strand of JACGAQ010000055.1, from coordinate 32,395 downwards.
CACTTATTAAATTTAATTTTTACATGATTTTTAGGATTTTTCTTCAAGTTTTTGACGGAGAAACCCTGTTTTTAGACGATTTTTAGGTCTTCTCCTCGGTTTTTTCTTTCTTTTTTTTTTTGTCAAAGAAACTATATTTTTAAAATTATTTTTAGGATTTCACCATTTTTTTTTTTACAAAAAAACCCTAATTTTTTGACAGAAAACCTCACTTTTTTCCAGGATTTTTGAAACTTATTTTTTTTTTAATTTTTCCTCGGTTCTAAGCAAAGAAACCTCAATTTACAGGATTTTTTTTTCTTATCCTCGGTTTTTGACAGTATTATGTACTCAATTTTTACTGAATTTTGATGACTTTCCATCGGTTTTTTGAAAGGAAATTTTTTTCGCAGGGTTTCAGGTGGTTTTTCTCAATTTTTGACAGAGAAGCCCTATTTTTTACGTGATTTCTAGGTTTTTCCCTTGGTTTTTTCACCAAAAAACCCCAGATTTTTAGTTTTCCTCGTTTTTTTTGACAAAGAAACGCCATTATTTCATAAATTTTAAGATATTTCTCCGGTTTTTCACATAAAAAACCCATTTTATAGAATTTTTTGGTATTTTCTTTTAAAACCCCCATTTTCACAGAAGTTTCTTCTTTAAAATTACTCACACTGTGTGGCCCTCATTAATTCCAAAGGCGTTCAACCGAAAAAGGAAAATGGGGTCCGCCACATATTTTGACCGTCACTGGGGGGCCGGCTTGCTAAAAATTTAAGTTAAAAAGTTAAGCAATCCCTTTTTTTCATGTTTAAGTTAATTTTGAGCCTTTTTCGCCGCTTTTTCTTTAGCTGACCTTAACCACTCATCGAAGTTCCGTCGGGGAAACGCCAGAGAAGTTGATTTGAGGCGTTCCGGGTACGAAGGGCGAACTCGACAAAACGTAGTTTCGAGATATTCGCATTTTAAAGTTTCGGTTTTTACGTATTTAAAGGGGAAAAAATGGCGAACTCAACATAAAAATTATATGGGTGTATTCACCAAGAGGTCTAGAATCTGAAAATGAAAAAAACTGGAGGTCCCTTCCCCAAAAACCCGACGTCGAGGGTATCACAATAACTTCTTTAAGGAAGTTTAAAAAAATTTGTCCGATGTCGAGTTCGCCCTTCGTACCCGGAGCGCCTCATTTCTTCCTTTTTTTTTACGTCTTTTATTTGATTTTTAACATTTTCCTTCAAGATAAATAGAAAAAATAAACGTTTTACGACCTATTGTTATTAACTTGATTTTTATGGTGTCTTTGTCTTTAAGATTTCCGCTTTATTTGGATGGGTTTTTAAAAAATTTCTTAAACCACTTAGCTTCTTATGATTCATCTATTTGCATTCTTTTCCCTTTTTAAAAACGTCTAAACTAGAAGAAAGAGTGGGGAAAATTATTGCTTTCACTTTCACGGCAAATCTATTCGGGAACTTCGTACCTAAAAATTTGTTTTCTCTCTTTTTTTTTTAGAAATTATATTTTGATTTTGTCCCCAACAATGGACACCACTTTCAGTATGTCCCGGAAACGGTGGCGGGATAATTTGATAAGTGCCAGGAAGTGGGTGTAAAGTGGACTATCGTTCTTTATGTCATTTTACTGGTTTATATGAGGCGCTCCGGGTACGAAGGGCGAACTCAACATCGGACAAATTTTTTTTTTTCATTTTCAGATTCTAGACCTTTTGATGAATACACCCATATAATTTTTATAATGAGTTTGCCCTTTTTTCCCCTTTAAAATACGTAAAAACCGATATGCGGCAAAGCTCTAACTGCGATATCCGAGCGGGTACGAAGGGCGAACTCCACATCCTAGTCCACAACCCGCACTCTTTTTCCCATTCCAGGGCATGACTTTTCTGTTTAGTTCGCCCGTAACATAAAACTTTAAAATGCGAATATCTCGAAACCACGTTTTGTTGAGTTCGCCCTTCGTACCCGGAGCGCCTCATATTTTGTCATAAATCATTTATTGGGGGATTCCCAAGAAGATAATTTTATTTAAATCGCCACGAATCTATTAAAAATTGTGTTTTTCGTCCTTTAAACTCGTTATGCACGAGTCTTAACTTGTTGATCCCGACCGGTATTATTCCACTTTTTTTCTTCGCCTTCTTGCGTAAAGGATAGATAATTAGCCGGCGTAAAAAAAGAAAAAAAGTTCAATAAAAGAGGGGGATCGAAAATTGTCGCCCCTCGGGCAACCGCGTAAACGCTCTTCTCCGCTGAAAAGAGCGTCGAGGAGTGGCGATGAAGGAGGTGGAAGTGAGGCTGGTACCGCCTTGCACCCAAGGTCTTATTGTGAAACCTAAAAAAATAAATCTGCGCTCTTTAAAAGAAAAAAAATATATCAGAGGCCTCCCCGTTGGGGTCCCTTCCGCGGAGCCTCTTTTTCATATCATGGGACATTCCATGAGCTAACTGGAAAGAATTTTATCTTTTATTTGTTTGTTTTTCTAAACAATCCGTGCTTACTTCAGTTTAAAATTACACTAATATTATTCAGGGTCAACGATAATTCCTTCTTCGCAAATACCACCTATTTCAAAGGTTGTTGAATTTTAAAACTATAAGATGTCACGTCCCGCTGTCGGGACGGCCAAATGTCCCGCTTTTTGGGGAAAGTCCCGCTTTGTGGTGCCGTCTTCTAAAAAAGTAGGAACTTGAGGCGTAAAGCTAGGGAACAATGACTCTTTTCAACGGGTTTTCTAGCGTTTAACACCCGTTGGAACGAATTTATGGTAATGTACCTATTTTCTGGCCTGTATACACCCGTTTCAACGAGTTTTCTAGCGTTTAACACCCTGTTTAACGAATTTAGAGTAGTTTACCTGCTTTTCTGGCCTATAAACACCCGTTTCAACGGGTTTTCCAGCGTTAAACACCCTTTTTAACGAATTTAGAGTAGTTCACCTCGCTTTTCTGCCTATAAACACCCGTTTCAACGGGTTCTCCAGTGTTAAACACCCTTTTTAACGTATTTAGAGTAGTTCACCTCGCTTTTCTGGCCTATAAACACCGGTTTTAACGGGTTATTCAGCGTTAAACACCCTTTTTAACAAATTTAGAGTAGTTCACCTCGCTTTTCTGGCCTATAAACACCCGTTTCAACGGGTTCTCCAGCGTTAAACACCCTTTTTAACAAATTTAGAGTAGTTCACCTCGCTTTTCTGGCCTATAAACACCCGTTTTAACGGGTTCTCCAGCGTTAAACACCCTTTTTAACGAATTTAGAGTAGTTCACCTCGCTTTTCTGCCCTATAAACACCCGTTTCAACGGGTTCTCCAGTGTTAAACACCCTTTTTAACGAATTTAGAGTAGTTTACCTCGCTTTTCTGGCCTATAAACACCCGTTTCAACGGGTTTTCCAGCGTTAAACACCCTTTTTAACGAATTTAGAGTAGTTTACCTCGCTTTTCTGGCCTATAAACACCCGTTTTAACGGGTTCTCCAGCGTTAAACACCCTTTTTTAACGAATTTAGAGTAGTTTACCTCGCTTTTCTGGCCTATAAACACCCGTTCTAACGGGTTTTCCAGCGTTAAACACCCTTTTTAACGAATTTAGAGTAGTTTACCTCGCTTTTCTGGCCTATAAACACCCGTTTCAACGGGTTCTCCAGCGTTAAACACCCTTTTTAACGAATTTAAAGTAGTTCACCTCGCTTTTCTGGCCTTTAAACACCCGTTTCAACGGGTTCTCCAGCGTTAAACACCCTTTTTAACGAATTTGGAGTAGTTCACCTCGCTTTTCTGGCCTATAAACACCCGTGGGTGCTCTTGCGTTTAAACACCATTTTCACCTGGTGTTGGATAGGTCTTCTCTTTTTAGTGAAAATTTTTCCATTTTTTTGGTGTAAAAACACCCGTCTTATCAAGTTTTTGAGCGTTAATAATTCATTATATCATTTTTTCGACTTTTTGGGGCTTAAATCCTTTTAACGAATTCAGAGTAGTTTAACTTGCTTTTCTGGCCTATAAGCACCCGTTTCAACGGGCTTTCCAGCGTTTAACACCTTTTTCACCTGGTTATGGATAGTTTTCTTCGTTTTAGTCTAAAAATCCCCATTTTTTGGTGTAAAAACACCCGTCTTATCAAGTTTTTGAGCGTTTATCATTCAATTACAACACGTTTTGGATCATTTTTCCGACGTTTTTGAAGTTTTAACACCCTTTTTAACGACTTTAGAGTAGTGTTAACCTCGGTTTTCTGGCCTATAAACACCCGTTTCATCGGGTGCTCTTGCGTTTAACACCTTTTTCACCTGGTTTAGGATAGGTTTCCTTGTTTTAGTGTAAAAATCCCCGTTTTTTGGTGTAAAAACACCCGCCTTATCAAGATTTTGAGCGTTTGTCATCCATAACACGTTTTGGATCATTTTTTCGATTTTTTGAAGTTAAACGCCCTTTTTAACAAATTTTGAGAAGTTTACCTCACTTTTCTGGCCTTTGAACACCCGTTTCATCGGGTGCTTTTGCGTTTAACACTTTTTTTTTAAACCAGATTTTGGATAGTTTTCCTTGTTTTTGTGAAAAAATTTCCATTTTTTCCATGAAAAACACCCGTTTTATCATCAGGTTTTTAGACGTTTATCACTCTTATAAAAGTTTGGATAATTTTTCTATGGTTTGGTGTTAATACACCAAATCGAGTTTTATCGAGTTTTTGAGCATATGGAATCCTCATGTATTTTGGATCATTTTCATCGATTCTCAGGTCTATATGAGGCGCTCCGGGTACGAAGGGCGAACTCAACATCGGACAATTTTTTTTTTCATTTTCAGATTCTAGACCTCTTGGTGAATACACCCATATAATTTTTATGTTGAGTTCGCCCTTTTTTCCCCTTTAAAATACGTAAAAACCGATATGCGGCAAAGCTCTAACTGCGATATCCGAGCGGGTACGAAGGGCGAACTCCACATCCTAGTCCACAACCCCCACTGTTTTTCCCATTCCAGGGCATGACTTTTCTTTTGAGTTCGCCCAAAACATAAAACTTTAAAATGCGAATATGTATCTCGAAACTACGTTTTGTTGAGTTCGCCCTTCGTACCCGGAGCGCCTCATATATACACATTTTTTCAGGTGTTTGGGCGTTTAACATTTTTTTATCGGGCTTTGGGTCGTTTTTATCGATTTTTTGGTCTGGAAACACTTTTCTGGACCTTTCTTTACAGTCTTTTGCACAAGAAAACCTTTAGAATTATGGACATCTTGTCACCTACCATAGGTTGCCTCTAAAAATCGAAAAAATAGACTTTTTATTAAAAAAAAAAAAAAAAAATTGTTCCATCCTTTCTCTTCATTTTAATTTCTTATATAAACATTTCTTCTCATGCTCAGTGTGATGTTAAATGTCAACAAACTCCAGGTTTTCTTTTCCTCCACCTCCTTCCATTTTTATTGAGTTGAGTGAAGTGGAAATACAGTTTTCATTTCATGAAGAAATAAAAGAAAAAAAAAACAATTTAATTCCTTATAGGAAAACATAATGCACTCCAGAACCTTGACCTGTTCACGACACTGCGAGAGATTGGAATTTGATTTTATCTGAGCAATTTCAGAAATTGGAAAATGTCGTAAAATGCCCATGAAACCGCAATTTTTAATTTATAGTGAATGTTTTTTTCATTATTAGCGACCGTTTTTGATTACGTTATCATCTTCAGCCCTCTTGTTGTCTTCTTTTTTTATCAACCAGAAAAATTAACAGAAGTAATTTTTTTTCAGTTACGAAATGCGTAGTTCTGCACTTTTGAAGTGGGCACAAAACAAAAACGATAAAGGTAAATTTAAATTTTTTAAAATATAATTTGAAGTTAGATACTGTGGTCCATTGCAAGATGATAAAGGAGCTTTTATGCATCCCTTAAATTTCGTAGTATGAGTCAATGACCACTGATCCACGCAGGTTAAAAGTTTTAACAAATTTGAATGTTTTTAGGCAATAGAAAATGGATACATCCTCCAGATGCTTTGCAAAAAGGGCATATAGCGTATCTTGTCAAGGTATGGTATTTTTCCAGTATCAGATGTGGGCGTATTCATATTCGTATTCGTAATAAAGAAATAATCAAATAATCTCTCCAATTCTAAAAATTCACAGAAAATTTTTTTAAATTTTATTTCAATGATATAATTTTTTTAAACATTTTTTACCTCAAAATTATTTAAAGAATCAAATATTAAACTTTTTAAATGTATTTCCTGAATAAATTTTTAAAATTAAATTTTCAGAATTTCATAATTGTTTAAAAAATTTTCTGGACATTTATGATTTTTAAATGAAAGTCTGTAAATTTATGAATTTTAATAAAATTGGTGTTCGTTAATTTTTTAAAACAATTTACCCTAAACTTATTTTAAAATCATTTAATAATTCTTTACAAAAAAAAAAGTATGTTCCATAAATTCATACTTTTTGTAACAGTAACTCTTTTTAACGGGTTTCTAGCGTTTAACAACCTTTTTAACGAATTTAGAGTAGTTTACCTCGCTTTTCTGGCCTATAAGCACCCTTTTCAACGGGTTCTCCAGCGTTAAACACCCTTTTTAACAAATTTAGAGTAGTTTACCTCGCTTTTCTGGCCTATAAACACCCTTTTCAACGGGTTCTCCAGCGTTAAACACCCTTTTTAACGAATTTAGAGTAGTTCACCTCGCTTTTCTGGCCTATAAACACCCGTTTCAACGGGTTCTCCAGCGTTAAACACCCTTTTTTAACAAATTTAGAGTAGTTCACCTCGCTTTTCTGGCCTATAAACACCCGTTTCAACGGGTTCTCCAGCGTTAAACACCCTTTTTGACAAATTTAGAGTAGTTCACCTCGCTTTTCTGGCCTATAAACACTCGTTTCAACGGGTTCTCCAGCGTTAAACACCCTTTTTTAACAAATTTAGAGTAGTTCACCTCGCTTTTCTGGCCTATAAACACCCGTTTCAACGGGTTCTCCAGCGTTAAACACCCTTTTTTAACAAATTTAGAGTAGTTCACCTCGCTTTTCTGGCCTATAAACACCCGTTTCAACGGGTTCTCCAGCGTTAAACACCCTTTTTAACGAATTTAGAGTAGTTCCCCTCGCTTTTCTGGCCTATAAACACCCGTTTCAACGGGTTCTCCAGCGTTAAACACCCTTTTTAACAAATTTAGAGTAGTTCACCTCGCTTTTCTGGCCTATAAACACCTGTTTTAACGGGTTCTCCAGCGATAAACACCCTTTTTAACGAATTTAGAGTAGTTTACCTCACTTTCTGGCCTATAAACACCCGTTTCAACGGAAAATCATAAATGTGTTACAAATTGCCAGAAGTTTTTAAAATTCCTTACAAAAACTATGAATTTATGGAAATTCATCACATATTTTTATGAATTTAGGGAAAATGACTATTTTTTGTATGAATTTATGGAAAAATATTTTTTAAAAATAATTTGTGGTAAATTACGACCAACCGCAGTTCCAACCGCAGTTTGAAACTCCTGGAGCATGCGCAGAAGGACTTGGACGTCAAATTTGACATCGCTCAAATCGTTAGTCCGTCAAATCTGACGTGCAAATCTTCTGTGCATGCTCCAGGAGTTTCAAACCAGTAAAATGCGGTTGGAACAAAGCTAATATCAATTTTATTCAAATTCATAATTATTTTCTTTAAAATTTCTAGAATTTATGAACATGAATATGAATACTTATATGAATATGGGCTACTCTGGCCTGAATTATTCAATAATTAATCTTTTTTATTTAGTTTATGGGCAATACAGAAGTGGATCAACCAAAGGAATAGATGTAGTAAAAGAAGGTATCAGAAAATTAAAATTTAATCAACAACTGAAAAAATCGGAAGGGACGAAAATGCCCAAAGTCGAACTTACTATTAGTATAGATGGCGTCGCTATTCAAGAACCAAAGACTAAGGTATTTTAAATAATTTTTATAAGATTTATTACATCTTCTTTTTTAGAGAATAATGCACCAGTATCCTTTACACAGGATATCGTATTGTGCGGATGATAAAGGGGAGAAAAAGTCATTTTCTTTCATTGCCAAAGATGGTTTGGATTCAGAGAGGCACATGTGTTTTGTTTTCGTAAGCGATAAACTTGCCGAAGAGATAACGCTGACGATAGGGCAGGCCTTCGATTTGGCATACAAGTATTTTCTTTATAACTCAACAATTTAAATATCTAACCATATTTTTTAGGAGGTTTCTTGAAACTTCTGGAAAAGATCTTGAAGTACAAAGAAGGATCATTTTGCTCCAACAGAGGGTGAAGAGTTTGGAAAAAGAATCTTCAGCTTTGAGGGAAAGGCTTTCAGACGTTTTGAATGGACAAGCGACTGTAAGATCTTACTTTTTTTTTTTTTTATAAATCTCATTTTTTTCTGTAGGATCTTGAAGGCTACATGCGAAGGAATAAAATTACGAATATGTTAGTTGTTGATGACATCCAAGAAGAAAGCTCGCCAGAAAAACAACAAAATGGAAGCTCTAATGATCATTCAAATGGTACATTTTAAATTTTATTTTAAATTTAAAATAATGATTTTTTAAAGGTCTTCTTTTGAATTTGAATGAAGTTTCCCCACCTCCTGTGGCTCAGTCAGTTCCTCCAGTCCCACCGAGATCGTTTGAACGGAACAATTTACTGAAGTAATATTTTTATTGTTTTATATATGAAATTAATTTAATTTTTAGCGAGTCCCCAAGTGTGGGGACGAAACTTGAAGGTTTACTTTTGGATGAGCTGGACGACGATTTTAATCCGAGGGCGACTGAAACAGTTTCGTCGCCGTTTTTCTCCGACGGTAATCAAAACGGGACGTCGAACCATACCAAGCCGGCGACCGTCACTCCGTTTTTGGCACCGCCTCCCAAATCGAATAATAGAAACAAAACTAACTCGTTTCCTTCTTCTCCGCCTTCTTCGTCTCCTTTTGGAGAGCCCAACGATGCTTTTTCAACCGGAAATGACCCATTCGGAATGGGCGACTTCAGCAGCACTCCTGTCGATTTAGAAAACGCTATCGGAATCCTAGACAAACGCATTCTCGAAATGAAAGTAAGTTTTACTTTTCTATCTCTCACAATCTAATTTTTATTTCAGGATGGCTTCAGTCGAGGTTTATCATTCGGAAACGAAGATTTTTCAATCGAAAGCTTGGACCCACTTCGAAAGTAAAAAAAATCCGGTGATCTTCAGGCTTCCATAGGATGTCCAAATCTATTGTTCCTTTCAATGCTGTATAAAATACAAAATAAGCTTTATCAAGATCTGAACATCATAAAATAGGGACCAATTTTGTAGAGTATTTCTTTATAAAACTATTTACGACTTTTTTTAAAATTAAAAAGTGCTAAAAATATTGATATATTATATATTTTTTTAATGTTTAACTTGTTATATATTAAAATTGTTATTGTATTCATAAATTTATTGAAAATATTGAATTAACTACTTGTAAAAAGAGATAAAAATTGTTGTAATTTGTAAACAAAAAGAATTATTTCAATGTTGTTTAATGTTTTAATTTTTTCTTTTTATTTTGCATAAATTACCCTTAAACTTCCTTAAAGAAGTTATTGTGATACCCTCCACGTTGGGTTTTTGGGGAAGGTTCTTCCAGGTGGAGGGTCAAATTGAATATTGATCTTTACCGATCTCAACTTTGTCTGTGGTGCCGGCCGGCCGTCCGTCCTTACGGCCTCAGTTCTCTACCGATTTTCACCGAATTTTCTTTAGTCGGTGAAGAAGAAACTAAAGAGGGCGATTTTTGAATTTCGAAAAAATGGCGGAGATATCTCTTGTTTGAAATTTTAAAAAATTCGCTGCGGCCGAACCATTGGTCCAATTGTTACCAAATTTTTACCAATTACTTCTTATATTTTTTACGAATTTTTGGTGTAAAAAATTATCATTTTTTTTTTAACATTAACTATCAATTTAGTAGGGAGAAATTTCATACTTCCACGCATTACGAGAGGGACCTCTCTTACGCAAAAATCTCATAATTTCTACCTTGATACTTCGAAAAGTTTAAAAAAAAAAATCGGAAAATTTTTCAGAAAAAACTGACAATTTTTGGAAAAAAAAAAACAACTTCTCTTTCCGCTATACTTCCCCTTCCTGATATTTCCCCCTCAGTTATACTTTCCCTCCCTTTACTTCCCTCTGTTATACTTCTCCTCCCATATACTTCCCCCTCTGTTGTACGTCCCCTCCGTTATACTTCCCCCTCCTATCTTGTTACTTCTCTTTAAGGAAGTATTTATTGGAAGCTCTTCAAACTAGTACTTTCTTTGCAAATAAGAGGCTCGGGTTTCTCAATCCCCCCCCCCCCCTCCCCCGTAGCATAAAAATAAGAATATAAGTAAACAAAATGTGTTTATTTTAGCTACTCCGTTATACTTCCCCCTCTGTTATACTACCCCTCCGTTATACTTCCCTCTCCAATATTGTTACTTCTCTTTAAGGAAATTTTCGTTGGAGGCTCTTCAAACTACTACTTTCTTCGGAAATAAGACGCTCGGGCTTCCCAATTCCCCCCCCCCCCCACCTTGTAGCATAAAAATAAGAAAAAGGTGATAAAGAAAAATATACATAAACAAAATGTGTTTATTTTAGCTTCTCACAGAAACTGTTAACATTTAAAATGTAGAAAAAGGAAAAAAAAAGTCTACTTGGAAAATAGAAAAATTCAACGGGCCTAATTTACAGTCCACAAATTGAAAACAGAAATTTCAGTCAATTTCTGCCACTTTAAATATAAAAGGTTAAGAAGCAGACCGAAAAATAAAACGCAAAAATTAATAAAGTAAAAAAAGAAAAATATATAAAATATTTACATTTAAAAATTTTTTTTTGTGATAAGTGAATTATTTACAAATCTTTGAAATGTATCGAAACAAACAGTTAAAACCTGGGATAGGTTATGTTAAATAATAGCGCAACATCGACAGTAGCGTTGCCTCGTTCCACCTGTAGACGGAGGAGGTGTAACCGGGGCAAAATAAGCGTGCACCTTTATGTTCGGTAAATGATTCTGAAAATCATAAGTTAAGTAAATGACAATAAAAATAAAAAATATACTCGTAAACGTCTTATCCCAGCACGGGTGATTAATTGGCAATCGTAAAGTTCGATACGCTGTAAATTATGACACGTAATTAAATGCTCTAACGATGAGTCTGTTATTAAAGGACAATTATCAAGCTCGAGTACTGTAAGATGTTCTGCGGCGCATGGAGAAGTACCTAAATGTCTGATCCCATCATCGGTTATCAATTCGCAATGCGATAGACTCTAAAATAATAATAATTTTAAAAAAACTAATACTAAAGAAAATACCAAGTTTTCTAAACGTGGGCAACCCATTGCAAGGTGAATTAAAGTCTGATCTGTGATCAAAATGCATTCTTCTAAATCCATTTTCTCAAGGAGCCGACAGCACTGAAATTTGCATATAAATAAAAAAAGATTTTAAGTCAATTTACCCTTGAAAGTGCTTGAAAACCGGTGTCTGTAAATTGATTACACCCTGAGACTTCAAGTGTTGAAAGAAGATGGCAATGTTGGGCTAAACTAACTAAAGACGAATCAGTCAATCTAGCACAACCTGAGAGGCACAAATTGTGAAGTTTTGGACAGTTAACTGCTAGTTTGTTCACGCCGTTGTCTTCGACGTTCTTTAAAACAAATTAATAAGAAGTCTTTGATTACGGAAGACGACAACTTGTGCAGTATTGGCAGGGCGGAAGGTTGGACACAAAGGATTTCAACTTCGGACATCCTCTGGCTAAAGCTTCGACACCGTTATCGGTAATATTATCACACCAAGAGATATTCAAATGGGTTAAATTACGATTCCCGTCGGCGAGAGATTTCAATGATAAATCCGTCACTTTACTACAAGACACTAAATCCAATCGGCTCAATTTCGAACAATATCTACTAAGTGCTTGGCAAGTGCTAAAAGAAAAAGTACAAAGCGTTAGAAGTAGTATAATAAAGTAGAATTTTCAAAACAACTTTCAGAGGTGAGGGCTAAAATCATAAGTTTATAGGGAAAACTCGAGAAAATCCCTGAAAAAAGGGGTCTTCTTAATTGAGGAAAACACCTGAAAATACTATAAAATAAAAGGGATTTCTTGGCCTAATGATGGAGGAAAACACCTGGAACTTCAATGAAAAGGACGTTTCTTGGTTGAAAGAGGAGAAAATCACCTTGGATCAGGAAAAAGTGGGGTTTTCGGCTGAAAAAATGAAAAATCCTACTTAAAAAGGGGGGGGGGGGGGGTTTCTTGGCATAATGACCAAGGAAAACTAGCAAAAATTGAATAACAAGGAAGTTCCGGTTTTAGGGCAAAAAAAAAAAAAAAAAACTGAGGGAAACGCCAAAATTTGGTGAAAGGTGGTTTTTAAGTCAAAAAATTGAGAGAAACTACCAAAAATTGGGGAAAGGGGGTTTTCTAGTATTTGTGAGCCTGAGGGAAACGCTTATGAACCCTAGGGAAACGCCAAAAATTTGGTGATTTTTAAGTCCAAAAATTGAGAAAAACTATAAAAAATTGGGGAAGAGGGGTTCTTGCCTTAATGGCCTTTTTCTCATGTTTGACTTAAAACCACCTTTCGCCAAATTTTTCGGCATTTCCCTCAGGTTCAAAGACAAGAAACCCTCTTTCCCCAAACCTGAGGGAAACGCCAGAAAATTGGTGAAAGGGGATTTTAGTCCAAAAATGGGGAAGAGGTGTTCTTTTTTTATGAACCTGAGGGAAACGCCAGAAATTTGGTGAAAGGTATTTAAGTCCAAAAGTTGAGAAAAACTACCAAAATTGAGGAAAGAGGGGTTTCTGTGTCTTGTGAGCCTGAGGGAAACGCCAGAAAATTTGGTGAAAGGTGGTTTTTAAGCCCAAAATGAGAAAAACTACCAAAATGGGTAAAGGGGTTCTTGCCTTTATGAAACCGTAGGGAAACGCAAAAATTTGGTGAAAGGTGGTTTTTAAGCCCAAAAATTGAGAAAAACTACCAAAATTGGGTAAAGAGGGATTTCTTGCCTTTAGAACCGTAGGGAAACGCCAGAAAATTTGGTGGTTTTTAAGTTCAAAAATTGAGAAAAACTAAAAAATTGGGGAAAGGGGGGTTTCTTACCTTAATGACCTTTTTCTCAATTTTTGGACTTAAAAACCACCTTTCGCCAAATTTTCCGGCGTTTCCCTCAGTTTCACAAAGACAAGAAACCTCTCTTTCCCCAAACCTGGGAAACGCCGGAAAATTTGGCGAAAGGTGGTTTTTAAGTCCAAAAATTGAGAAAAACTACCAATAATTGGGGAAAGAGGGGTTTCTTTTTATGACCTGACGGAAACGCCAAAGGTGTTTTAAAGTCCAAAAAAGGAAAGATTCTTTTAAACCTGGGAAACGCCAGAAAATTTGGTGAAAGGTTTTTAATCCCAAAAATTGAGAAAACTACCAAAAATTGGGGAAAGAGTGGTTTCTTTTGTGAACCTGAGGGAAACGCCAGAAAATTAGGTGAAGGTGGTTTTTAAAGTCCAAAAAATTGGGGAAAGAGGGGTTTCTTTTTTTATGAACCTGGAGAAACGCCAGAAAATTTGGTGAAAGGTGATTTTTAAGACCAAAAATTGAGAAACACTACCAAAAATTGGGGAAAGAGTGGTTTCTTGTCTTTATGAACCTCAGAAAACTCTCAGAAGTCTGAAAAGCAAGGATTCTACTAAGGAAAATAAATCATATACACAAGGGAGGTGAAAAAACTTAAAATAGAATAAAAATATTAAAAAAATATACCAGTCTGTTAATTTTTTGCAATTGTTAAGATTTAAATCCTCGATGTTCGGACATAATTGAGCAAGAGTCCTCATCGAGCCGTCCGCAATGGACTGGCATCCGTTGAGACTCAATTTCCTGAGAAAACCACCGCATCTTCTAGATATATTTTCTATAACTGGCCCCTAAAAACAAAGCGAAAAATAACCTTAACAAAATACGAAAGAACGAAAATACCTCAACATCTCGTTGAAAATCAAAAAGGTCAATTTTTTGCCAATTAGACCCATCTAAAGCTAAAATATTCCACGCTTTCGACACCTGCGCACAACGACACAACGAAACGACATCTAAATACGAGAATATCCTAAAAAAAATATTTAAAAAAAAGAAACATTTTTCTTTTTTTACCTCAGAAGCAATTCTTTAGGAAGCTTATTTATTTGAGCGTCATCCTCAAAAAAACTCTAGCCAGCTAAAAATTATCAAGTTTAGTTCAAGTTAAAAATAAACAAAAACATAAATAAGCATTGGTTAAACATTAGACATTTTAACAAAGGAAGAGGAGATATTAGCAAAAAATATCAAACCCACATGTATATTTCTGTTTTTATCCTTCTTCTTGGCCTGGAAACGAATGATTATTAATTTTTTATATAAAAAAAACAGTCCTACCATTTTGTTCAAAGAGTTTGAAAAAAGTGACTCGAGAAATCAATGTTAAAGCAAGTGGGGAGACTTAAAAGTATTTACTCGACCTTATTTTGTGTTAAATAAGCAATGACGATTAAGATTGTTATGATATTTTTTTATGGGCAAACCTAAATTAGTCAGTGATTACAAGGGACGATAAAAAAGTTATTGATTTGCATAAAATTTTTAACAATTTGATAGCTGTATTTAGGAAAACTAGAAAACCATAATATTCAAGATTTTAGATTGACTATTAAAGATTTTTTATAAGTGGAGTACTTGAAGTAATCACCCCCTAAGATGTAAAAATGATAGATGGCTGAAAACAACATTATTTCTTTCATAAAATGCTAAAATCTTATGGGAAAAACGTTGACAACTAAGCTTTTTCAGGGTAAGGATGTTGACAACATTTATGGGCAGATAACAAAAGCAGGTGTACACATATCAGCATTCTGATCAGTAAGCAACAGCTTCTTAGTTGTAAAAAATATTCTAAAATGGGCATAAACAGCCAATTTACCCATTTTGCTTCATTTGATTTTTCATATATCGTCTTTTTCTGATGAGCAAAATAAAAGTTTCACTGTGCAAAGAGTTTACTTGACAAATCGAGCAAATTTTCAAAAAAATATTAGAATTACTTTAAAAATCATCTTGTACAAACGAATAAAATTATATATTTACCATTGTTTTTCACCTAAGAAATACAAAGATAATTTTTTCTCTGTAGACAAAGAAATCGAACTTTAAATTGAGAACAAGTTTAAACTTTTGAAAATTATAGTTTCCAGATACATTTACGATTGAAAGAAATAAAAGTGGGAAAAAATTAAAGTGAAAACAATAACGAAAACAACATAAAATAATAAAAAGTGAGAAAGAAGACGGGGGAAGAAGTCCTTGGAACACAGCTGAGGAATCCCATTATCAACAAAACAACGAAAGGTGACGTGAGAAATGATTGTGATTTCGTGTTAATTTTTGTTATATTTTAAAATAGGTTTCAGTACCTCAATTCTGTGCCTGGAAGTGTGAATCATCTTTTCCAAAAATAACAGAAACGAAACGAAGATAAAAGAGGGCGTCTTTTTTTAGAGCCAGTCTTCTTCCAGCTCCATCGCCCTTCCCGTCGTTTTTAAAATTAGGAGTCGTTCATAAAAATTAGAAAAAACGATTTTTCTTTTATTTCGTCGTGCAATTATTCTGAATGGTCTTTTTTCTCACGGATTCGCCCATCTTGCGAAGACGAAACAGACGTTGAGATTGTTAATTTGTCTAAAAATGAGAGGCTTTTGTTTAGTTTTTCGAGGAAGACGTCAAAGGTATTCGGATCAAAACAAAAGTCAGGTGATAAGAAAGGAAAACTTGTCGGATTGGGCGCAAATGTTTTGAAGATGGCGCTTAAATCGAGCCCGCTTTAATTTCAAAAATGGTTTAGCTTCTGAAGGTCAAGACTTTGACGTTTTGGGGCTTTTGGGCATCTTCTTTCGACCAAGACAAACTCTCTTTTTACCAAATTTTTGTGAAATCTCATCGGTTTTTCGAAGAAGAAATCTCCTTTCAAATTTTCCCGGCGTTATGTTCTTCTAGCCTCAAAACCCGTATTTATAGGATTTCCGGGAGTTTTTCTTGGTCATTAGGCCGAAAAACCCTAATTTTCTTGTGGAATTTAAGGAGTTTTGCACACAGGAAGATAAGATTTTTATAGGGGCCTTGTGCACCCCGACCTATGGGTCAAGGATTAAGGTCCGCATCCAGGTGGGTCTGCTGACTGGGCACTGCAAACTCCGCAAACACCTTCAATGGTTGGGAGTGACAGAGGACACTATCTGCCGCTTCTTCTGCTTGGAGGAGGAGGACCCGACCTATGGGTCTATTGTGCGTCCTGCTTGAAAAATCAGAGTTTTCCTGGCTCTTAAGTCTTAACTAGCCTCCGGAGGCTAGACATGGGTCTCTTTATATGGCGCGATGGGCTGGATTTTTCCTCATTTACCTTCCTCATTGCTCATTAACCTCTGCCTTCGCAATAACAGAGGACGTGTTCCGCCATCTCCTCCTCCAAGCAGAAGCGGCAGGTGCTGTCCTCTGTCACTCCCAACCATTGAAGGTGTTTGCGGAGTTTGCAGTATCCAGTCAGCAGACCCACGTGAATGCGGACCTTAATCCTTGCTGTGAGGTCATTCCTTGGGCCGTCAATGACAGCTTAGTGCTTTGACCTCGGGCGTTGTGCCATCTCGTCAAAGTAGCGGAGAGAGTTTGCCTTCTCCTCTCTCTTCACACTCCTAGAAATGCGAAAAAAGGGCTCATGGGGGTGGTTCTGACCCCTTTCGGGCAAGTTGATCGGCCTTCTCATTGCCCCTTAGCCCGAGTGTCCTGGGATACAGGTCAACAAAACTGAGTTGTTGGAGGATATCTCCTCCAAGGACACAAGGCAATTCCGCACCACCACCGGGGAAGCTAGTGCTTTTTAGGAGCAGATGACTATTCTGTTGTTTCTTAAGCCCAATCTGAGGATCCTTAGCACAGTGTTCAATGGCTATTGTTTCCGCCTGGAAGACAGTGGTGTACCGTCCCAGGCAGAGAGTCATTTCAGCATGATGCTTTGTTCTGTAGTGCCAGATGGCATTTGGAGCCGTCGGTGTACCAGAGTGAGCGTTCATAGGGCAGTTTGCCCTCCACTCAACCCTTTCTGGAAAAATTCCTTTCAAAGTGATACTCCTTGGCTACACAGTTTTTCGACGGGAAACTCTCTTTTTAGTCTTTTTCTAGCCAGTGCGGCTGAGCGAACCTCTATTCACAGGATTTCCACTTTCTTCGGTAAGTTCGCCAAGAAACCCCTTCAGAATTTCACAAGTAATCGTCAGTTTTTCAAATAAAGCTGATTTTAATAATTTTTACTTGTCTTTTGCTTCTAAATCGTCTATATGATCTTACGAAATTAAAATACAAAAATTATTTTAATTGAGAACAGTTTCCAAAGGGAAATTTTTTGTCTTTAATAAATTCATGAATTTAGTTTTATCTACAAATCAACAGATAGCAGTCAAATCTCCATGTCAACTGTTACAACAATGCACAGAATTTTTTTCGTTGTTCTGTGACAATGCTTCCAAAAAAGGCGACCAAAGAGAAGGTTATGTAAAAGAAACCTTTAAAAGAGTAGACTTTTTATTGCAGTAGGTAATAGATCTAAATGTACATTTTTTTTTTTTTTCCTACATAATTATCATATTTTAAATTTTTTTTTTGTATTTTTTAATTATTATTCTAACTTAAAAATTGAAAAAAACATTATCATGTATATTTTTGATTTCTTTTTTAATAATATTATAAATTTATTTACATAAATTAATTTATAAAAAAGCAAATTATTAGCTGAACGTAAAAATAATTTAAAGTCCGCTATTACACAATTTTAAATAATTTTAATTACGGATTGTGTATTTACAAAATTTTACATTTTATTTACAATTTTTAAATAACCTAATAGGTATATGAATATTTTTTACGGAAAACTGCATTTTTTTGGGTGTAAAACTAAGAACCTAAAAATTGATATGGTAACTCGGATATGTTGGAATGATATTATGAGATGTATAAATAGATAAATTAAAGTATAAATAAAAAAGTATATAAAAAAAGGATGATTTGAAAAAAATGAAATAACTTTTGTTTGACTCAAAATAATGCCATGGTTGCCGTAGAAGCGAAGTTTTTTTTATCACAGGATTGTTAAAATTTTATTGAACAGTTTCTATTGGATAAATCGAAATTTGGCATGATAGGTAACGAATAATACGCTTTAAAAAAATTGGTAAGTGGAGAGTACTGACTAGTGACCTCTCGGAGAAGTAAGTTCTTCATGGAAGAACCTATGAGTTGATTATATGCGAAATCCAGTCGACTGTGTGAGCGACGCGGTGGTAAATGCCCGGTTGACCTCTTTGGGCGCAAGAGTAGCCGGCGGAAACGATTCCTATGAGGTACCACCGTCCGCTTCTTTCGTGCATGAGAGGACCTCCGGAATCTCCCTGGCAGGAATCCTTTCCGCCTCCGCGATATCCGGCGCACATCATTTCGTCGTAGATGACGACGTTGATGCCATTCGACCTGTGCCATCTTTCGCAGAGTCGGTGTCTATGACTGGCACGTCTACAGCTTGAAGAGTCTTCGGCCTCAATCTCGATCCTTAAAAAAAATTGAGTTCCCGTTTTTGTTTCGTGTCCATCTCTTACCTGGTTGAAGAGCACCCCAACCAGCCGCCCAACCGTACTGGCCCAAAAAGTCTTCACCCTTCGTCGGCAGACAAATCGGTGCAATATGCGGCATATACTGTACTGGCCTATCAAGTCTCAAAACCGCCACATCAAACCTACAAATCAAAATTAACCTTTTTCCCTCACAAAAAAAATTCTTTACCTATCAGCTTGCGGGGTAAATTTGAAGTAAGGATGGACGGAAATTTGTCTCACACCGTAAGTATACGCAGGCAGCGGTTCCACAGCCGAATTGATCACATAATCTCCCAGAGTTACCTGAACTTGTCGCGCATTTGCACTTAAAAATAAAACAAAATAAGAAACAAAGGGTTTTTAAAAAAGAAAATACCGTGCGACGCAATGCCCAGCAGTAACAACGTGATATCTGTTGACTAGAGAACCGCCGCAGCGACTTGACCCTATTCTTATGTAAGCCTAAAATAAAATAAGATTTTTGCATAAAAATTAAAGCTTCAACTTCACCTGCCAAGGAAAACTTCCAAATCCTGCTTCGTCACCTCCGACTATTCTTCGTTGAGCCGTTTGACTTTTCACAGATAAACCGCACCCTAAAAATCGCCCACATTTAATGTTTCGTTTTTACAAAAATTAAATACAAACCGTGTGCAAAACTTATTCCTAATAACCCAATCCCGAAAGAAAGAGAGAAATCGTCATTTTCATGCTTTTTCTTTTTTAAAAACATGCAGAGTCATGAGTACAAAATGATTGTGTCCGGTGATTTATGTACAGTTTTTAATGTGCTGCGGTCTGTCGTGCGTTTTCGGCTGTCTACGTTCATTGATAACCTAATGTGTACATTGAAAGTAGATTTATCTGCTATGGGGTTGATAGATCTACCAATGATAGAAGCCTGCTGCTTCCCGTAGGGTACAGGTGTTTTGAAAGGGATAGATCTACTTTATCAATGATAGAAGTTTGCTGTTTCCCGCAGGGCACAGAGACCATGACCAGTTTTTCTGTACAGTTTTAAACAAGTATCCTTACTGGGGTCGTTGACAACGGGTCCGTATGTCGGAAGAGGTGTCGCTTGTTGTTGTGAACTTCTCGCAGCGTTTGAAGGTGTGTTAGTCGCGGACGTGTAGTCACAGCAGTATTGTAGGAAACCGTCACAGGGGGAAGCGACTTGACCCCAAGACAACCAGCAGCCGACCAACGATTGACAGCTTGAACCAGCCTTGCAACCGTCACCTGTCAAATCATATCCAACTTCTACCCTTTCTCAAAAAAACACTTTCCCCCTACTATGTTAAGGCAACTGACGGAAAAAAAATTAATAAAAGACTAAAAAAAAACAGTCCTTGTCCTGAAAAAGTCATAAGTCAGTCAGGTCGTACAAAATTTAAAAGTCAAGAAGCCTCATGCCCCAAAATTAGGTGATTGGCGAAGAAATCAGTGAAAAGCTTTTCATTTTTTTAATACAGAAAAAACCAACCACCTAATTTTGCGGCCCCTTTTATATTAAGTTTGAACATCTAAATCGATATTACCTTGAAAATTCGTGTTGTCTTCTACGATCGAATTGTGTGCCCATGGCGCCTGTAAAGTTTGCTCTTGTTCTCTGAAGACGAGGCGGGGGCTTCGGGCGAGTTCCCAGGGTGGCCTCTGCGGCCCCGGGAACCGAACATATCGACGAACCTAAAAAGGAAAAATATTAGTTCAAGGTTTCCCAGTGGGGAGAACACCGTTCGACATAACGCATTTCATCCTAAAGCAGTTGAACATAAAAAATCTGTAGTTCACCATAATGCGTTTCGGCATAATACAATTGAACATAAAGCTCTCAGAAGTTCAAAAATGTTGAAAATAATGCATTTCAACATAAACGACGTTTCGCCATAAACGACTTTTTCAATAAACGCAAGTCGACACAAAAAAGTGCAAGTCACCATAACGCTTCTCACCATAAAAGTCTCTCATTAAACATGTTGTTTCGCCATAAAACTGTCTCTGTCGTTTGGGCATAATCTCACCATAAACTAGGGACACCCAAAGACCAAGCCAACATTCGCCGTTTAAAACGCGATTATGGCGAAACGACAAAAACCTTAAAACTTGACAGTTCACCATAACGCAATTCAACATGCAAGCAGGCAGCCAATGGGATCAGCTCGTTTTATTACACAAGGGGGTTAATTGTTTTCCTCTCGCGAGGATGTGCGAAATTCATTATGGTTAAGTTTACTGTCAAAAGTTAAGTTTTACTGTTAAGTATTTACTGTCAAGTTTTAATGTTTTTTGTCATTTCGCTATGATTGCGTTTTGAACGGCGAAAATAGGCTTGCTCTTTCGCTGTCCCAAGTTTATGGTGAGATGTATTATGCCCAAAAGACAGAAACAGATTATGGCGAAACAAGTTCTTTAAAATGAAAGTTTCCTTTATGTTCAACTGCGTTATGTTGAAACGACAAATTTTATGTCGAAACGACAAGTGTTAAATCTTCTTTATGGTGAGATATGTTCAAATGCATTATGGTGAACGTTTTCGACTATGTTGAGTTGCAGATTTTTTTATGGTGAACGGAAACTCGCGATTTCTGCTATTTTATGGACCGCATTATGTCGACACGCATGCACTCTCCCAGTGTACTACGGTGAATGATCTTACCTGCCACAAAGTAGCTTGTCTCTTTTTCTTTTTAGTATTTCATTTTTTTCTTCATGAGGTTCTGAAGTAAGGAGTGTCCCTTTCTTTTCAAGCATAAGTTTGTCCATAATGTCTTTTTGGTCGACGAATATTTTATCGTCGATGTTCTCATCGAATTTACTCGGTTTTTCGTTGCCATTTTCGAGGTCATAGGGTACCTCTGTAGGCGACGGTGTCGTCGTTACGTTCGAGCTAAAAGTCGCCGTCGTCGTCGTACCGTTCTCAGAACATCCTACACCAACCAAAAGGAGGCACCAAGCTAAAACTTTTGATGTAAAATTCACCATCCCCTCCTGCAAAAAAAGGAAAATCGTTAAAAAAATTTTTTCAGGAAGTATTTTTCCGCTACTTTCTAATTTTTTCTTCTCGTGTGAATTTTTCAAAATTTTTTATTCATGAGATATTTTCTTAAAAATTTGATTTCGAAATACAACATAAACAGGTTCCGCTTAAAAAAGCACAATAATAACTTTTTCAAAAACATAAATTAAATATCGTGTTGAAAAAAATAAAGTTCTAAAAATAGGAATGAACGATTTGTAAATAAAGAAAGTTTTCGACCACTTTCACTCTCGTTTAAGCCGCAAAACGTTCACGTTTTTATGGCTGAACTTGACCAAATTTACGTGGGTTTCGCTAATTGGCACACAGGAAATGAATGCAGCACTTTTATTTTCTTCTAGCAGATTTTCTTAAAATTACATAATTTACTACTTTTTGAACGTTATAGTTATTACAAAATAAGGAAAGCATTATAAGAAGACTGCTTCGATTGCCCTTGACACCATTAGTGAAAGCTTAGAAAGTACACAGAGCTTTCGTTTGTATTGTTTGTGATTACAAACTTGAAGCAAAAGAAGAAAAAAAATTAGAAGAACAAAATGAACATTTAGGAATTAGAATTGGGGCGGATATCCCTCAGGATGTTATAGTGATAGGAAGGAAGAAAAATGTTACGTCTTCGTTTTTTCGCGTTTTTTCTTCTTCTAACCGATTTCCTTTTATAAGACGCTCAATTTAAGAATGACTTCAACCGTTTCCCCTTTTTTCTCAAAAGATTAACTATTAACTCAGAAAATGTTACGCAGTCTTCCACAATTATTGCCGTAATTGGATGGTTTGTTTGAATAATAGCTTATGATATTTTGCAAAATTGTTTACTTACTCTCGTGAACAAAACGAAGTGTCCTTAACGTAGCCAGAGTCGGAGCAAGGGGACGGCAATCCTTGAAATAATTGTTATTCTTCATACAGACCAGTCCTAAAATCAGAAAATAAGCAACTTTAGATTCTGTTTTTGTGAAAATTTTTTCGGAAAAACTGCTTCCTAAACCAAGTAGAGATAGGGAAAAGAAAGAGAGTGAGCTTTTGTAAAAATTTTTCCGATGATATTTAGTGCTCAAATATTGGAAACTACTTTTAGGAAAGTGGTGCTTTTGTATATGAAACCAAACGTTCTACAGGTTTAGTCCACCTTTTTGTATTAGCTTTGTTTCAACCGGAGTTTGAAACTTGTTTGCAACTCCTGGAGCATGCGCAGAAGGATTTGCACGTCAACTTTGACGTGAGATTTGACGGACAAACGATGTAAACGACGTCAAATATTTGAACGACGTCCAAATCCTTCTGCGCATGCTACAGGAGTTTCGAACACCGGTTGGAACAAAGCTAATACAAAATTAAGGCGGACTAAACCTCTTGAACGTTTGGTTTCATATACAAAAGCACCACTTTCCTAAAAGTAGTTTCCTTTATTTGAGCACTAAAAATCATTATGAATTTTTTTAAAAGAGGTCATTCTCTTTATTTTGGCTATCGCTATCTATTCAACCGGAGTTTGAAACTGGTTTGAAACTCCTGGAGCATGCGCAGAAGGACTGGGACGTCATATTTGACGTCGTTTACATCGTTTGTCCGTCAAATCTGAAGTAATCTGACGTCTGAGTTGACTTGCAAATCCTTCTGCGCATGCTCCAGGAGTTTCAAACCAGTTTCAAACTGTTGGAACAAAGCTAATACAAAATTAAGGCGGACTAAACCTCTAGAACGTTTGGTTTCATATACATAAGATCGCACCACTTTCCTAAAAGTAGTTTCCTTTATTTGAGCACTAAAAATCATCGGAAATTTTTTAAAAAAGCTCATTCTCTTTATTTTGGCTATCGCTATCTGTTCAACCGGAGTTTGAAACTGGTTTGAAACTCCTGGAGCACGCGCAGAAGGATTTGGACGTCATATTTGACGCCGTTCACATTGTTTGTCTGTCAAATCTGAAGTAATCCGACGTCAAATTTGACTTGCAAATTCTTCTGCGCATGCTCCAGGAGTTTCAAACCAGTTTCAAACTGTTGGAACAAAGCTAATACAAAATTAAGGCGGACTAAACCTCTAGAACGTTTGGTTTCATATACATAAGATCGCACCACTTTCCTAAAAGTAGTTTCCTTTATTTGAGCACTAAAAATCATCGGAAATTTTTTTTAAAAAGCTCATTCTCTTTATTTTGGCTATCGCTATCTGTTCAAACGGAGTTTGAAACTGGTTTGAAACTCCTGGAGCATGCGCAGAAGGATTTGGACGTAATATTTGACGTCGTTCACATCGTTTGTCTGTCAAATCTGAAGTAATCTGACGTCAATGTGGACTTGCAAATCCTTCTGCGCATGCTCCAGGGGTTGCAAACCAGTTGGAACAAAGCTATTGACTCCTCTGATGGAATCCACGGATGTGAGGGCTTTGAAATGTTTCAAATTAATAATCATAGTTCTTTCTTTAACAAAGGATGTGTCTTAATTTAGAGGAGTGTCTTGAGAGTTTTTATGAGAGAGTTGTCCCAATATATTTTGCCATAAAGCAGGTTGACAAAAAATACATTCAAGGTCCCGTTTCTTCCGTTGTGTACTCAAGGCGGTAATTTAAACTTGTGAAATTCGTCCTTTGCTCAACAGCAAAGGGGGTGAAACATTTCTTTTTCTTCCCCCGATTTTCAAACGTATTAGGAAACCTAAGAAAAGGAGGCGTCGAATTCCGTCACGGTCGATAATAAATGAAACGGCGTAAACCGATTTCATTTCCGAACTCCGTCTTTTTTTAATTTCACTTTCGTTTGTGCCCCTCATGAATGTTTCACCCGACGGTATCGGGCTTGGAAAGTGAAAACACGGCCTCCTCGACACGTGACGGACGACGTTAAACGCGAGAACGACGAAAATCCAAAATATTCTACACACTTCGCGAAAAAATTGCGACTCAATTATTTTTTTATATTTTAAGAAAGTGGGATCTATTTGCACTTTCTAGATTCATGAATAGTAGTCAAATTATTGACGAAAAAAAAGTTTCTTCAAAACATTAAATCCTCAGCCCCCTGTCACAAACATTGGTGAAAATATGGTGGACGGCCGGCCGGAACAACAAACAAAGTTGAGATCAGTAAAGATATTCGATTTGACTCCCCAAAAACCCGACGTGGAGGGTATCACAATAACTTCTTAAAGAAAGTAAAAGAAAAACCTCTAAACTCTTCCTATTTACCTCGTAGCTAAGGAAAAAACCTCCCAGACTTAAATGAATCGGGAAAAAAAACTAGTTTCCGCGGTATTACTCAGTACGGCTCTTTAGAAAGTTAATCAGCGATCGCGGCACTTTTCTTTAGTCATTTTATGACTCATTACCATTTTAAGGATAAAATTAAGCATTAAAGGCTATTAAAACTTACACCATTGAATGTCTTTTTAAAAAAGAAAAAAAGCCGCCGTTTTGACTTTTCATTGTAAAGATTACTTCAATTATCAATGACAGAACGATAAAAATCCATTAAATGAACATGACACGATTGAAATTCTCTTCCTATAAAAAAAACTTTTCCTCATGCGCCCGAAGAACGGAGAAAGTGAAAGTGATGTGTCCTCGGCTCTTTAGCATATTCGAGATTAGTTTCTCTTTAGATTTTTGATGCAGTTTCCGCCATCTGGGAACTATGGGCAAATTTCATTGGTTGTCAGGGGGCTGGTCGAAAGTATCTATTTGGGCATGAAAAACCAAAATGAACACAGAGGCTGCTCACACGTTTTTTTTCTGTTTATGTTGGACTTTCTTTTTTTTTTACTCGAAAGAAGATAGTTTATCAACAAATTTGGATAAGATGGAACCGGCCTTCGTGGGTCAGTGGGCAAATTGACTCAAACCATGGAAGTCCAGGGTTTCCATCAAAGATCCCGTTGGGCCTCAGGTGATAGGGCAACATTTTCCCCAAAAATACAAAAAAATATAATATTCCTCACAAAAAGAGTTCTTAAGAAATGGAGAACCCGGAAGTCTTGGAGTTGCTGTAATCATTACTCCCGGAGCTTCTATGGCCGCACAATCTTTCGAAACACGGGGTTTCCCCGTCCAAAGATGACTAAAAAACCCAAAAACTTCCCGGAAAAGTCGAAATTTGAAGAAATAAACGCCGAAGAAAAGGCTGAAGAAAAAAAAGACAAGAAAGGTGACAAGAATTTCTCAATGGCTCGATTCGTCGTCTTGCCGGCATGAAATCAATTCCCAACTTCACGATTATGTAATTCCGGTGTATAAAGGATTTAAAAACGATAAAAGGTTTCGTTATATTTTTTATTCAGGATGTTTTCTCTTCGCGAAAAAAACAATTTTTTAAGATTTCGTGCTCGGAATGTCACGGAGATCACCCGATACTTTGCGAGATGCATGAAAATGAATATGAAAATGACCTTGGGAAGGGCTCTCCCCTTGACTCTGGATTAGAAAGTCATGCACGAGGATGTGATTTCACATTTCTTTCGAGACACGGAAACTCCTCCAGTTTCCTTTAGCAGCGTCTACCCTATTAGCGGCCCTGAGAAAGGTCGTTTCAAAGGTCGCCTCCGAAAAACTGTTTCACTAAAATAATATCAAGAAAAAAGGAATCTCCTCACTAATCAAGCGATAAGGGCGTCTTTGGCATTACTAATTTTTTTTGTCTGGCTCGTCACAACGGTAGTCAAGCGATGAAAAGAAATTGTGTTTAGCGCCTAAAAATATTACCAAGAGATATGGTTTCTCTTTTCGTTTACTACGGAGACTTTCGTTAAAAACGAGTTTTTAAAAATAATTAAATCCGAGGCATATTTTTTAAAAAGATCCCTCATAAAAAAACCGGTACAAAATTAAACTTCTTAAAATTACACGCATAACGTACAGCCGGAGTATTTTTTTTGAAAATCACTTTTTTCTCTAGAAAGTGATATTTCTTCTCAATTTCAAAATCTATTGATTCTTATGATTTAATTGAAAACAGAGATGGAGGATACAAAAAAATGAATAGAATGAAATTAATCTAAAATCAACAATGGTTTTGAACTTTCTTTTAGTGGGAGCTTTCAAATTCGTGCTCACTGCATTTCGTTAAATGGAGGATTAATTTATTCTGTCAAATCTGAAATAAATTATTTTCAAATTGATTAATGACAAATGAAATTAATTAGAGAAACGGTTTTAGGACCGTATTTATACGCTCTCCTTAACCAAAAGGAAACCTTCAGTGAAAATCAAGAATTGTGTTATCATTAGCCAATGAGAGCCCTCCTTTCAAGGAATCCTTGTGGTACCTCAATAGCTATTTAAAAAACTAAGGATTCCTTTTATTTCAAGGAAGAGATCTCTTCAAGGTTTATAAATTTCAAATAAAGGTCGAGGTTTACAAAGAAATTTTGAGAAAAGGGTTTCTTAAATACGGGCTTTATTCAAATGAAAAGTTTCAAACACTCTGATTTACTGAAGAAACTTCAATTACTAAATACTCCTTATATTTAATAAAATTTTAATCAAAAAGTAGGGAGAAATTTGGGCTTGTTCAGCAGGTTACGTGTGGCCTGGCTGGGCGAAGACTTTCATTTTTTTACACAGTTTTACTCTCAGGGAAGCTTTAAATCAATCGCCACTTAAAAAGTGCTGAAAACGAATAAATCGTCGCGAGTTCTAACACCGGATAAGTCATTTTATCAATTTTGAGTTCTGTTGATGGTAAATTTTGTGGAGAATCGAATTCCGTTGGTAGTTTAACCGTATTACCAACAGAAAACGCGTAGTTTACGATTTAGCCAACAGGTGATGCATGATTCCAATGAGAAATTAATCCGTATTTTGGCTCTGAAAACCTTGGAAAAATGACTTGTCCGGTGTTAAAATTAACGCGATGAAATATTTATGTCAAGGTAGAAAAGAAAGCCTTCGTCCAGTATGTCCAACTGAACTGCCCAAATTTCTCCCTACAAAAAAATAAAATTTCTTCTCAATTTTAATATAAAAAGTATTTTCCTCTATGTGGAAGACCCTTCAGAGAGGGTTTCACAATAACTTCTCTTTGAAGTTAAAATTGTTATTCTAGTTTTCCTTTTATATTTCAATCTTCGAATTAGCGCAGATTTCGTAACTTTTTAAAAATTCATTTCGGGCCCTCTTTAAAAAAAGGATGTTACGCGTAATGTCATAATTACCCTCATGGTTAAATAGCATGAAATTTATACGAGAAAATATTTTTCGGATGATAAAATACTTCCTGAATGTTTTTCAAGCTGTTTAGGTTAAATTTGATGACCTGAAGCAACAAAATTTTTATAAAATGTTTTATTATCGTGTATTCAAGGGAAAGGTACTCTCGATCTCCCAGTTTCCACGTTTTTTTTGCCTTTCACTGAAGCCTGAATACGAACGGTCTTATCTGAGAACCCGAAAGGAGAAGACGAGTCTTAATTATTATTTTTCAGCGGCACTCAGACTTTCCGTTTTTATCTCGTCTTAACAAAAGATCATCAAGGCTCCGGGCTTTCGATGTGGGAGACAGGAGAAAATAACTCGCTTAATATTAATTTGCATTTTTTTTCTTCACGAGTGAAGTTTCAGTTTCGTTTGTCATTTAACAAATCGTGTAAATTACAAGACTCTCACTCGTTAAAAACTTTTTTTAATGACCAAACTTCGCGGGCTAAGTACCAAGATGCTTCCCTGTTGATAAAAAAACATTAAACTTACATAAAGTTATTATAAAAACGACTTTTACTGTCTACAGGTTAATGGCTGATTTTTATGAAAAATCTCATATGAAAGTTCCCAATTTAATTGCAAAGATAAAATAGATAAAAGGTCGTTAATTGACCACCAACGAAACTTGCCAGTTTGGCCGGCTTTTTGATGGGAGAAAAGTGATAATGACTTAATTTTGGAACGTAGCCAAATTTCCGGATGTCCCCGTAGGTGAAAGCACGAACGCCGGGGAAAATAAAGTTTGAGTTGACTCTAAATTAAAAAAACAGAAAACGAAAGTGAGAAGACTAAGTAAACAACTTGGATTCTGTTTATCAACTTACATAGATTTTGTAATCGATTATACTTTTTGGGTTTTTCTGGGCTTTCTCTAAGTTAAAAGCTACAAAAATGCTTGAACCGCTTTTTCGTTTGATGTTTTTGAGAAGAGCTCGTCTTTTTTAATATAGCGGAAAATTAAGTTTTTCATTTTCCAAAGGAAAAATTTTTCGGAAAAACTCCCAGCACCTCGTAGAAAAACAAAAAGTGAGCTTTTGAAAAAATAAAATTTCTAACTAAAATAATAAGCGGTAACGTAAATGTCCACCGAAATACAAGAAAATAAGACGTTTAGAATAATAATCTAAAATTTCTCAAATAAAAAAAAAACGAAAGTTTTTATTTATCTACGAAATTTCTCTGAAATGAATATGTGGTCGGAGCGGACTAGAAATCTCTTAATGATAACAAAAGGAAGTACTTTCAATTTAAAATTATAGGTAAAACAAAGAAAGCATGAACTTTTAAAAGCTTCCGGGGTGTTTGAAGTTAGGAAAGGTCAAAAGGGACATAAAACGAGGATGAACCGTTGCATAAGAGTGAGCATTACGCATAGAAAATCTGAGAAGCAAAATGTCTAACAAGGAAAATGCTTTTATTCTTTTTTTGTGAGTAGAAACTTCATTTTGAAAAATTTTGGTGGAAAAAGGCTCTAAAATCTAAATTTAGTTTGTTAATTTTTTACGAATACCCACAAAAAGACTATCCGTTCTAACAAAGACTAACTACTAATTAACTTCCTTAAAGAAGTTATTGCGATACCCTCGACGTCGGGTTTTGGGGAAGGGTCTTCCAGACCCCGGAGGGTCAAATCGAATATTGATCTTACCGATCTCAACTTGTCTGTGGTGCCGGCCGTCCGGCCGTCCGTAGCATTTTTTCCGGAACACTTTACGGCCACAATTTCATCCGATTTTCACCAATTTTCACCAAAATTCTTTAGCCGGTGAAGAAGAATGTAACGAGGGCGATTTTTGAATTTCGAAAAAATGGCGGAGATATGTCTGTTTGAAATTTTAAAAAATTCGCTGCGGCCGAACCGTTAATCCGATTTTCACCAAATTTTCACCAATTACTCGTTATATTTTTTAAGAATTTTTGGTTGCAAAAAAATTGCCACTTTTTAATTATTTTATTAGTAGGGAGAAATTTCGTACTTCTACCCTTTACGAGAGGCACATCCCTAGGCCAAAGAGCCCATTATTTCTACCTGACAAATTTTTCGAAAAAAAGAACTTAAAAAATTTTTCAAAAAAAAAAAAGAAAAGAAAAGAAAGAAAAACCCGGAAAATTTTTCAAAAAAAAATTTTTTTTTAAAAAAAACTTAGAAAATTTTTCGAAAAAAGAACTTAAAAAATTTTTCGAAAAAAAAAAGGAAAACCCGGAAAATTTTTCGAAAAAAAAAAAAAAGGAAAACCCGGAAAATTTTTCGAAAAAAAACTTGGAAAATTTTTCAAAAAAAAGAACTTAGAAAATTTTTCGAAAAAAAAAAAAAAAAAAAAAGGAAAACCCGGAAAATTTTTATACTTTCCCTCCCTACTACATCCCCTTCCTTTATACTTCCTACTCCGTTATACTTCCCACTCCGTTATACTTCCCCCTCCGTTAACTTCCCACTCCGTTATACTTCCCCCTCCGTTATACTTCCCCTCCCATATACTTCCCCTCCGTTATACTTCCCCTCCCATATACTTCCCACTACGTTTACGTCCCCTCCGTTATTCTTCCCCCTCCGTTAATTCCCCCTCCTATATTGTTACTTCTCTTTAAGGAAGTTCCCGTCGGGGCCAGCTCCAGACTAGTACTTTTTTGTAGATTTGAATGCTGAAAAATGCTGAAACTCTTTCCCAAAAAAAAAAAAAACATTTTAACGGATTTTCATAAGTTTTTGACATTTTTGGCGTGTTTTTTGGTTTTTTGGCAGAGAAACCAAGACATAATAAACGCTCAAAAGCGAGGAACACGCCAGAAAATGTTAAAAGTTTCAGTCCCAAAACTGGCAAAAACTTCGGTAAATCCTGTGAAAAGGTTGTTTTTTAGTGGAAAGCCCAAAAACCTGGTAATATGGGAATCTCTCGGCAGAAAGAGCGAAGAAGAAAGAGCGAAGAAAGAAATCGGCCAAATGAGGTTCCTACGTCGAAAAACTGGGAAAATCTCCAGAAAATCCGCTAAAAAGGTTTCTTTTTTCGGTGGAAAGTGGTAAGCCTGGGTAATAAGGGGGTCTCGGCATAAAGAGCGAAGAGATTGGCCGGCCGGCCGGCACAACGGACAGGCCCATGATAGAAGAATTCCAAACGTATAGACCCTTTTTCACCCAGCGAGACTGGAAGATTTTCTCAAGCCGTGAAACTTGACTTAAAATGACGCTGAATTATTCTGAAATACAACTTTTCTGAAGGAGTTCGCTTTGCAAATAGTGAAATCTCATTTGAAGAAAGTAATAAAATCGACGGTCGTGAAGAAAAAGAAAGATAAAGCACCCATGGTCAAATCTTTTGAGGCTTAAGTACATTTTTATTACCCTTGACAAATCTCGTATTCTGGGGATTTATGTTTCGGTCATCAAGGTAGATAAAATGAAAACTTAACTCAATGGTACCCAAAGAAAAGTTTTCTCTCAATTTTGGGTCCTCAATGGTTTGCTAGTCTTTTGAACCAAGGTGGTTGAATTCTGTGAAAAAAGAATGATTAGAATATCTTACCTTTCAAGTATAAAAAATTCCAAACAGAGGTTTAACAAGCAAATTAAACTTATAATCCGATATCGGCGGGGCGTGAGGATGTTAGAAGACGTTCACGTATAATCCACACTTCGGGGATCTCCCGGGGGTCGTTGTTAGGCGAGATCGAAAAGCACGACTAAGTCAGAATCACTTTCTTTCCTTTCGTCAAAGGTAAACCTCTCCTCGGAAAGGCAACCGAGTCTACGAGTGGAAGGGGACGAGTACTTCCAGTGGGGAGGCTCCATCTCGTCCCTGGGTAAAAACTACTTTCACTTAATCCACGTGTTATATCCGACTCATGAGATGTCACCTATTGAATTATTAATATTTTTCGGGAGATTATACTTTTTTTCTCTCTCTCAAGTTTAATAAGATATTTTCTACACTTTCATGTCTTTATACTTCTTAAGAACCTGAGGATATGCTTCTTTAGGGACTTAATGATATCTTCCTCCAAAATAAAATTGAAATCCCTCATATTATAAATAGATCTGACTTCTTCAAAGAAAAAGAAATCGAGCCAGTTGATAAAAATTGAGCAAAATGGCGTTCCCAATTACGCCCTGCAGGGGGGTGAGCTGCCAAATTCTACCTATATTTTTCAAACTATTCTTAAAAAATAGTAGGTACTCTGGCAGGAAGGATAATTTCTAGTTTTTCGGTTTTTAAATTTTCCAAGTAGGTTTTTAATGAGGCGCTCCGGGTACGAAGGGCGAACTCACATCGGGCAAATTTTTTTTTCATTTCAGATTCTAGACCTCTTGGTGAATACACCCATATAATGTTATGTTGATTTCGCTCTTTTTCCCCTTAAATACGTAAAAAACGATGTGCGGCAAAGCTCTAACTGCGATATCTGAGCGGGTACGAAGGGAACGAATCCCACAA